>OX422221.1:41861370-42318466 GCA_949130495.1 Sambucus nigra
CCTCACAAGTAACCAACGAAGATCATAGGAACTGACTGAGTGGTCACGAGACCACCGGCTTGAGATCACATCGATAATTTGAAAATATCTAGGCTTAAAAACTTTTTATTAGAGGGGGAAAGCCAAAAACACCTCAAATGGCCCCGTTAGAGGCACCAACACCTCACACGGGGCCAATGTAACTCGTAGGAAATGACCGCGTGGTCACGGGACCTTCAATTTGAGATCACATGGATAATTTGAAAATATATATACTTAGGCTTAAAAACATGCCATTAGAGGGCGAAACCCCTGAACACCCACAAAACAGCCCCAAGTAGGGCATCAACACCTCGCACGGGAACAATGTAGCTTAAGGAACTGACAATGTGGTCAGGGGACCATCGATTTGAGATCACGTTGATAATTTGAAAATATCTAGACTTAATCTTAAAAACATGCGATTAGAGGGAGAAACCCCGAAAGACTGCCCAAACGGCCCTGTGAGAGGCACCAACACCTCTTGCGGGACCAATGTAACCCATAGGAACTGACCGCTTGGTAATGAAACCCATGGTTTTAGAGAACAATAATAATTTGAGAATATATACACTTAGACTTAAAAATATAAAAATGTTGTTAGAGGGAAAAACCCCAAAAGGCCTCATGAGAGGCACTAACACCTCGCATGGGGTCAACGTCGCCTTTAGGAACTGACCATGTGGTCAAAAAATGGTTGGTTTGAGTGCGTGGAAATTATTTGGACATATATATACATGGGTTTAAAAACATAAACATGTTGTTTGAGGGCAAAACCCCAAAATAACCCCTAAACGGCCCCATAAAAGGCATCAACACCTCGTAAGGGACAATGCAGCTTGTAGGAACTGACTGCATGGTCACGAGACCCCCAATTTGAGAGAACGGTGATAATTTTAAAATATATAGCCTTAAAAACATGTCATTAGAGGGTGAAACCTCGAAACACCACCCAAACGGACCCATTAGAGATACCAATACCTCGCAAGGACCAATGTAACTCATAGGAACTGACCGTGTGGTCACGGGATCTTTGATTTGAGAGCACAACGATAATTTGAAAATATCTATACTTGGTCTTAAAACATGTCGTTAGAGGGAGAAACCCCAAAACACCACCCAAACTACCCCAAGTAGGGCACCAACACCTTACACTGGAATAATGCAGTTTGTAGGAATTGACCACGTGGTTAGGGGACCCTCAGTTTGATATCATATTGATAATTTGAAAATATCTTGACTTAAACTTAAAAACATGCGATTAGAAGGAGAAACCCTGAAAGACCTCCAAAACGACCCCGTGAGAGGCACCAACACCTCTCACGGGATCAATATAACCTGTAGGAACTGATCGCGTCGTAACGAAACCCATGGTTTTAGATCATTATGATAATTTGAGAATATTTACACCTAGACATAAAAATATAAAAATGTTGTTAGAGGGAGAAACCCTAAAAGACCACCTAAAAGGCTCCGTGAGAGGCACTAACACCTCGTACGGGATCAATGTCGCTTTTAAGAACTAACCATGTGTTCACGGGATGACTGGTTTGAGAGTGTGGTGATTATTTGGACATATCTAGACATGGGTTTAAAAACATAAACATGTCGATTGAGGAAAAAACCCTAAAATAAACCCCAAACGGTCCCATGAGAGGCACCAACACCTCGCAAGGGAGCAATGTAGAACATAGGAATCGACTAAGTGGTCACGAAACCCCCGGTTTGAGAGAATGATGATAATTTTAAAATATCTAGGCTTAAAACTTGTTGTTAGAGGGAGAAACCCCGAAACACCCCCCAAACGTCCCCGTGAGAGGCTCCAACACCTCACACGGGACCAATTGAACTTATTGGAACTAATCGTGTGGTCACGGGACACCTGATTTGAGAGCATGGTGATAATTTTAGAATATATAGACTTACACTTAAAACATGTATCAGAGGGTGAAACCCCTAAACACACCCCAAACAACCCTATGAGAGGCACCAACGCCTCGAAAGGGACCAATGTCGCTAATCGTAACTGACTACGTGGTCAGGGGACCCCCGGTTTGAGGGCACGGTGATAATTTGAAAATATCAAGAATTAGTCTTAAAATACGTCGTTAGAGTACGAAATGCCCCCAAAACAACTACATTAAAGTAACCAGCACCTTGCACGGGAATAATGTAATTTGTAGGAATTAGTCGCATGGTCACAAGACCCCCGAGTTGAGAGCACGGTAATAGTTTGAAAATATCTAAACTTAGTCTTGAAAACATAAACATTCCTTTTCAGGGCAACATCATAAAACACCCTCCAAACGGCGCCGCGAGAGGCACCAACTCCTCGCACGGGACAAATGTAACTGGTAAGATATGACTGCAAGGTCACGGGACCCCAGGTTTGAGATCACAAAGATAATTCGAAATTATCTAGACTTAGGCTTAAAAATATATCGTTAGAGGGAAAAACCCTGAAACACCACCCAAACGGCCCCGTGAGAGGCACCAACACCTTGCACAGGACCAATGTAACTCATAGGAAGTGACCGTGTGGTCACGGGTCCCCCAAATTCAAAGAACAACAATAATTTGAGATTATTTATACTTAGGATTAAAAATATGTCGTTAGAGGGTGAAACCTCGAACCACCACCCAAAACGGCTCCTTGAGAGGCAACAATACCTCGCACGCGAGCAATGTAACTTGTACGCACTGACTGCATGCTCATGGGACCCCCAATTTGAGAGCAAGGAGATAATTTAAAAATATTAAGACTTGGTCATAAAAACATAAACATGCCATTATAGGGAAAAACTCCGAAACACACTCCCCTCCCCCCCCCCCCCACACACACAAACGGCAACGTGAGAGGCACCAACACCGCATACAGGATCAATGTAACTCGTAAGAACTGAAATCATTGTCACGGAACCCCCGGTTTGAGAGCATGACAATAATTTAAGATTATCAAGACTTAGGTATAAAAACATAAAGATTTCGTTAGAGGCAGAAATTCCAAAACACCCTCCAAACGACCCCATGAGAGACACCCAAACCTCGCATGGGACAAATGAAGCACGAAGGAGCTAACGACGTGGTCACAGGACCCCCAATTTAAGAACTCGACAATAATTAGAAAATGTCTAGAGTTAGATTTAAAAACAAACCTTTAGTGGGCAAAAATTTGAAACACCCACCAACGGCATAGTGAGATGCACCAACACCTCGCACGTGACAATTATAACTCTTATGAACTGACCACTTGGTCATAGGCGCCCCGATTTGAGAGGACGTCAATAACTTTATAATATCTATACTTGGTCACAGGACCAATGTAACTCATGACAATTAATCTCATGACAATGGGTCCCCTGATTTGAGAGCACGAAGTAATTTCAAAATATCTATACTTAGGTTTAAAAATATACCGTTGGAGGGTGAAACACAACCCAAACGACACCGTGAGAAGCACCAATACCTCACACGCAACCAATTCAACTTGTAGGAACTAACCGCGTGGTCACAGGACCCCCGATTTGAGAGTACAGGGATAATTTTAAAATATCTAGACTTATTCTTAAAAACATGTCGTTAGAAGGAAAATCCTCGAAATGGCCCCGTGAGAGGCACTAACACCTCGCACGGATCAATACATCTCGTAAGAACTGACTGTGTGGTCATGGGATCACTGTTTTGAGAGCATGGAAAATTTTTTAGCGTATCTAAACATGGTCTTAAAAACATTAACATGCCATTTAGGGGAGAAACACGAAAACAACCACCAAATGGTGCCATGACAGGCCTAACACCTCGCAAGGGATCAATGCAGCTTGTAAGAACTAACTGTGTGGTTATGGGACCACTAGTTTAAGAGCATGACAAAAATTTGAACATATCTATAAAAGGGCTTAAAAACATTATCATGTCGTTTGGGGACGAAACCTCGAAACAACCACCAAACATTCCCGTGAGAGGCACTAACACCTCGCAAGGGAGCAACGCAGCTCGTAGGAACTGACTACGTGGTCATAGGACCTCTAGTTTTGGAGCACGAAAATAATTTGAATATATATAGACTTAGGATTGAAAACATATCGTTAAAGGGCGAAACACCAAAACACCCCCAACAGGCCTCATGAGAGGCACCAACACCTCGCATGCGAATAATGTAACTCATAGGAACTGATCAAATCGTCACGGGACCTCTGGGTTGAGAGCACGATAATATTATAAAAAAATACCTACGCTTAAAAATATAAACATGCCACTTGAGGATAAACCCCCAAGCACCCCACAAACGGCCCCGTGAGTGGAACCAACACCTCGAACGAGACCAATGAAGCTCGTAGGAACTTACTGCATGGTCATGAGACCCCCAGTTTGAGATCACGGTGGTAATTTGAAAATATCTAGACTTGGGATTAAAAACATATACATGTCGTTTGAGGGAAACACCCCAAAACAAACCATAAACATCCTCGTTAGAGGCTACAACACCTCGCACGGGACCAATGCAGCTCATAACAACTAACCCCGTGGTAATAGGGCCCCCATTTTGAGAGCACAGTGATAATTTGAAAATATTAAGACTTAGACTTAAAAACATGTCGTTAGAAGGCGAAACCCAAAAATACCCCCCAAACAGCCCCGTGAGAGGCACCTACACCTCGCACAGGACCAATGTAAATCGTAGGACTGCATGGTCATGGGACTCTAAATTGTAGAGAACATATATATTTTGGGAATATCTATATTTAGGCTTGAAATAATGTCATTAGAGGGTGAAACAGAGAAACACAACCCAAAGGCCTTGTAAGGGGCATTAACACCTCGCACGGGACCAACGTAACTCATAAAAATATACCGCTTGAAAATTTGACCCTCAGTTTGAGAGGACAAAACTAATTTGAGAATATATAGACTTAGTCTTAAATACATAAATATGTCGTTTGAGGGTGAAATAAAAAACAACACCCATACGGCCCATAGAGAGGCACCAACACCTCTCATGGGACCAATGCTACTCGTAGAAACTGATGGCGTGGTCACGGGACCCATGGTTTGAGAGTACGGAGATAATTTAAAAATATCTAGGCTTAGTCTTAAAAACATAAACATGTCATTAGAGGGAGAAAACCCGAAACAGCCCCCAACGCCATAGTGAGAGGCACCAACACCTCGTGCAAGACCAATACAGCTCGTAGGAAGTGATCGCATGGTCCCGGGACCACCGGTTTGAGAGCACAACGATAATTTGAGAATATCTAGACTTAGGCTAAAAAACATGCCATTAGAGGGAGAAACCCCGAAACACCTTCCAAACGATCATGTGAGAGGCACCAACACATTGCACGGGACCAATGCAGCTTATAGGAATTGACCGTGTGCTCCTGGGACCCCTGATTTTGAGAACAAGGTGATAATTTGAGAATATATATACTTAGGTTTAAAAACATGTCGTTAAAGGGTGAAACCCCGAAAGACCCCCAAACGACCCTGTGAGGGACACCGGCACCTCGCACGAGACCAATATATCTCATATGAACAAATCGTGTGGTCACTGGCTCCCTTGTTTGACATCACATAGATAATTTAAACTTACCTAGACATAGGCTTAAAACATAAACATGTTTTTTGGGGTCAAAATCCATAAACAACCCCCAAACGTCCCCGTGAGAGGCACTAATACCTCACAAGGGACCAATGTAGCTCGTAGGAACTGACTGTGTCACCACGGGATCCCCGAATTGAGAGCATGGTGATAATTTTAAAATATCTAGACTTAGGCTTAAAAACATGTCGTTGGAGGACGAAACCACGAAACACCCCCAAATGGCCCCGTGAGAGGCACCAACACCTCGCACGGGACCAATGAAACTCATAGGAACTAACCCCGTGGTCACGGGACCCCTAATTTGAGAGCACGATAGTAATTTAAAAATATCTAGACTTAGGCTAAATAACATAAACATGCAGTTAGTGGGAGAAACCCAGAAATACCCTCCCCCCCTAAAAAAAAGGTCCCCATGAGAAGCACCAACACCTTTCTTAGGACCAATGCAGCTCATAGAAGCTGATTGCATTGTCACGGGACCCACTATTTGAGACCACATAGAGAATTTGAAAATAACTTGACTGAGGCTTAAAAACATAAACATGATATTAGAAGGAGAAACACCGAAATACCCCCACCACCACCACCCACCCACCCACCCCAAATGGCTCCGTGAGAGGAACCAACACCTTGTACGGGGCCAATGTCACTCGTAGGCACTAACCACATGATCACAATACCCCCAGTTTGAAAGCACAATGATAATTTGAAAATATCTACACTTTGGCTTAAAAACATACCGTTAGAGGGCGAAACCCTGAAACACCCCACAAACAATACCTCCCACGGAACCAATGTAACTCGTAAGAACTGACCGCATGGCCACGGGAACCCTGGTTTGAGAGAACCACGATAATTTAAGAATGTCTAGACTTAGGATTGCAAACATGAATGTGCCAGTACAGGAAGAAACCCCGAAACACCCCACCAAACAGCCCTGTGAGAGGCACTAACACCTCATAGCGGACCAATGCAGCTCGAAGTAACTGATCACCTGGTCACGGGACCCCCGATTTGATATCACGATGATAGTTTGAAAATATCTAGACTTGGGCATCAAAACATGTCATTAGAGGGTGAAACCCCAAAATACCTCCCAATTGACCATGTGGGAGGCACCAACACCTCGCACGGGACCAATGCAACTTATAGGAATTAATCACGTAGTCACAGGACTCCGATTTGAGAGTACAGCCATAATTTGAAAACATCAAGACTTATTCTTAAAAACATGTCGTTAGAGGGAGAAACCCCAAAATGCCTGCCAAACAGCCCCATGAGAGGCACTAACACCTCGCACGGGACCAATGCAGCCCATAAGAACTGATCTTGTGGTCACGGGATCACTGGTTTGAGAGAATGTCAAAATTTTGAACATATCTAGACATGGGCTTAAAATATTGACATGTCGTTTGGGCCTGAAACTCGAAAACAACCTTAAACGGCCCGGTGAGAGGCACTAACACCTTGCACGGGATCAATGCAACTCATAATAACTGATTATGTGGTCACGGGACCACTATCTTAAGAGAACGTCAAAAATTTGAATATCTCTAGACATGGGCTTAAAAACATTATTATGCCATTTGGGGGAAAATCTCGAAACAACCACCAAACGTCATGGGACCAACACCTCGCAAGGTACCAATACAGCTCGCAGGAACTAACTGCAGGGTCATGGGATCCCCGATTTTAGGGCATGGAGATATTATGAAAATATCTAGACTTAGGATTAAAAACATGACATTAGAGGACGAAACCTCGAAACACCCCTCAACGGGCCCCGTGAGAGGCACCAACACCTCACATGCGACTAATGTAACTCGTAGGAACTGACTGTATGATCACGGGACCCCCGGGCTGGGAGCGCGGTAATAATTTGAAAATATGTAGACTTAGGCTTAAAAACCCAAACATGTCGTTAGAGGGCGAAACCCCAAAGCACACCACAAATGACCCCGTGAGAGGCATCAACACCTCGCACAAAACCACCTTAGCTTGTAGTAACTGACCATATGGTCATGGGACCCCCGCTTTGAGACCACGAAAATAATTAGAGAATATCTAGACTTAGGCTTAAAAACATGCCATTGAGGGGCGAATGCCAACCCCCCCCCCCCCAACAGCCCTGTGAGAGGCACTAACACCTCCTACGGTACCAATGCAACTCGTAGGAAGTTAGTGCATGGTCACGGGACCCCCGGTTTGTGATCACCGTGACAATTTGAAAATATAAAGACTTAGGCTTAAAAACTTAAACATGCCGTTATAGGGACAAACCCTGAAACATCCCCCAAATAGCCCCTTGATAGGCACCAACACCTCGCACGGGACCTTTGCAGTTCATAATAACTGACCGCATGGTCACAGGACCCCAAGTTTGAGAGCACAGTTATAATTTGAAAGTATCGAGACTTAGACTTAAAAATGTGTCGTTAGAGGACGAAACCCTAAAACTCCTCCTAAGTCTCCCCGCAAAATGCACCAACACCTCGCACAAGATGAATGTAATTTGTAGGAACTAACTGCGTGGTCAAGGGACCCCCGATTTGAAAGAACGGAAATAATTTTGATAATGTCTATACATATGCTTAAAAATGTAATGCGGCTAAACAGCCCCATGAGAGGCACTAATACCTTGCACGAGACCAATGTTGCTCGTAGGAATAGAACACGTGGTCATGGGATGGGACCCCTAGTTTGAGAGAACGGATATAATTTGAAAAATATCAAGACTAAGGCTTAAAACACATGTCGTTAGAGGGTGAAACCCTAAAACACCCCCCAAACGGCCCCGTGAGAGGAAACAATACCTCGCACTGGATCGACGCAACTCATAAGAACTGACCACATGGTATCGAGAAACCTGGTTTGAGAACATGGAGATAATTTGAGAATAAATAGACTTAGGCTTTAAAACATAAACATGTCGTTACATGGAGAAAACTCGAAACACCCCACCAAATGGCCTTGTGAGAGGCATCAACACCTCACAGGGGACAAATGTAGCTCAAAGGAACTGACTGCATGGTCACGGGACCCTCGATTTGAGAACATGGCAATAGTTTGAAAATATCTAGACTTTGGCTAAAAAATATGTCGTGAGAGGGAAAAATCCCAAAACACCCCACAAACGGCTCTGTGAAAGGCACCAATACCTTACATGGGACAAACGTAACTCGTAGGAACAGACTGCATGGTCACCAAACTCCCGATTTTAGAGGACAACTATAATACGAGAATATCTAGACTTAGGCTTCAGAAAATAAACATGCCCTTAGAGGATGAAACTCCAAAAAAAATACCTAAAACACCTCACATAGGACCAATGCAGCTCATAGGAACTGACTGCGTGGTGACAGGACGCCTTGATTGAGAGAACGGTGGTAATTTGAAAATATTTAGACTTAGACTTAAAGACATAGACATCCCATTAGAGGGAAAAACTCGAAACACCTAGCAAATGTCCCGTGAGAAGAACCAACACCTCACACGTGATCGATGCATCTCGTATGATATGATCGTGTGGTCACGGGTCCCTCGGTTTGAGAGCACGATGATAATTTGAAAATTATCTAGACTTAGGCTTGAAAACATAAACATGTCACTACAGGTTAAAACCCCAAAACACCCACAAAATTGTGGGCTTTTATAATTTATTGTTTAACATTATGGTTTTACAATGTCCAGAAAATAGAGGAAACTTTGTCCAATTTTTTTAATAATAGTTAAAAATGGTCATTCACAAAGTCCATGACCATCTCTATTTTTGTTTGTCACACATAAATAGCGTCATAGCCTCAAGCCGCAACTATTTCGGTGATGTCAAAGGAAGGGTCATTACCTTGGGCTGTGACTAGAGTCGTGACCAAAATCATACGTCAAACTATGGGTTACGACCTTGAACCATGACCAGAGTCATGACCAAAATCAAACTCCATATGATTGGTCACGACCTTGAACCATAACCAATATCATATTCCAAAGGATGGGTCATGGCCTATAGCCATTACTAGATCCATGACTAATATCATATTCCAAAGGATGGATCATGGCCTTTAGCCATGACAAACACTATGTATGGGTCATGACTATAGTCTGCAACTATCTATCATGCCCCCTAGGTCCGTGACCCTTCATTTTGTAAAGGATTTAGGCCGTGACCCATGAAAATAGTCATGCCTGAAATGACCATGGCCCTTGGAAACAACCCATAATCCTTGTTAGTGACTTTGACCATGACCATTCGCATAATATGGTGTAGTGGAGGTCCATCCTAATAGGATTTATCACACTCCTAGCTCAGGTTATGAACCATGGGAAGACCATACTGTAGTGAGAAATGAGCCACCGTGATCAAACTAAATCTCATGACTTCTGGATTCCTATAAATGGTGACTCTGTCAATAAGAGGATTCCATGTGCCTCCAATAAGAGGAAAATACTTGTTTTCAACACCACATAGAAAGAATAGAAAATGAGCTCCAGGGAGACAAACTTAAGCACCGAACCCGTACCCCCAGTTCTCAGGCAAGTAAAACTCACAACCTGGAAGGAGTACCCGGTACGACCAGGATAGCTGCAATAAGAGGAGAATATTAGTAAAAAATACCAAAAAGGGATTCATCACAATAGAGATCTCCAAAACCTCATCCGATGAGAGATGGACCAACATCAAGCTCTTTGTGGGGCCATATCCGATAAGGAATATTGCAGGGGGCCTGATAAGTTAGATGAAGTCATGCTTCTCAAGGTCAATTAAAGACTTTGAGCCTCCTAAGAAGATTTTCATCCCTCAATTTAAAATATATGGAGGAAAGGTTTATCCCATCACCATGCTCACTAATATGGGTAATCCATGACCCTTTGGAATAACGATGAGCCCCTCATGTGTCAAATCTTCCCGTACAAATTGGGGGGCGTGGTGAAGAATTGGATTAAAAAGTAACCACATAAATCAAATAGATTCAAATATCTCACAAAGGCATTCACCGCCAAATTCATCACTAGCAACTCCCACCCAAAGTGGATGTATTCACTCCACACTATGAAGAAGAAACCCCAGAAGACCTTGTGTGAGTACACACTGTGCTATTGGGAAACATAGAATGAAGTGGAAGACTAACCTAAGTAAGTAGTGGTATCCTCTTTTAAGATCTTCCTACGGAATCGTTCCATGTTGCACCAGTCCCTTGCTTATAAGGAGTCCATCACTATAGAAGATCTCATATCGAGAATTGAGAACCTAGAAAAAGTGGAAGATGCAGTAGTTGTAACCAAATGGATAATGGTCCTCCGAATGTGATAAAAAAAATAGGGGTAAAAAGTAGACTGAAGGATCTAAGGGAAATGACAAAATATACCCCAGTAAGGCCCACTATGCCGTCAATTACGTGTTCAAAGAGATGATCTACAAAATCCTACATTAGATTAAAGATAAATAGTAATTTAAGTATCCGAGGAAGATGAAAGAGGACCCATACAAGAGAAAAACTGTCCTGAGGTGTTCCTACCACAAAAATGGGCAATAATTGGAAAGTACAAAAGAAAAATCCTAACAACATCCTTGATGATAACAACGTTGGGACACGAGTTTGAGATCATCTATAATGCTTTAAGTCCGAATCAAATATAGGACAATGTTGTTCAGATGGAACTAAAGAAGGTCACTATATTAATGGAAGCTTTCCAAATTGACTGAGCTAAAACATCAATAGATAAACATCACCTCGAATGAGACCAACCTTAGAAAATTTTATTTCTAAAGCTTTCATTAATTAATTTAGCATTTTTCTAAGTTTTAATTATTTTGTTATTCCAACTTCTTTGATAATTAAAAATTCAGCTAATGAAACTATCTTTCTTATTATTCCAATTGGTAGGCTATCATAATTGAAAAATTATCTGATGAAATTACAATTATCACTATGGCAAGTCCTTCATCTTTGAAAGTTTGTTAAAATTTGTTCGATCGAAGTATGTTTGTCATTTTGATGCCTTAGTAAGATTACACATAATCAAATTCTAAGGTTAAATGTTTTCATCCATAGCAAACATCAAAACATCAGGAATTACCCAGGCAAGAAGAATACCTAAGGGGGATTCCTAGGCACCTAGTCTTATGACATTGGTCGACTAAAATCCTGAATGGGTGGATGGACATACAAGTATGTGCATTTTCATCATAGTTTGGTCTAGGCACAAGGTGGTGTGATAGTTCTATCCTAAAAGTTACATGCTCAACGTAGGAAATAGAAAATACGAAACGTAAAATCAATTTACAATTTCATTCACAACATTCACTTATTTACAAAAGTGTCCAAGGTACACAAAATTACAAAGGGAATAAAGTATAAGGTTACAACACGATAAAAGCGACCATCATCTTTGGTGAGTTAGAAGCTCGGTTATGGCATCTTAATGACCATCATTAGGGTTAGGTTGGAAATCATCATTACTTGTGTGTGTGTGTTGTGAGGTGTGAGGAAATGAGGTAATGGGATAAAACAAATCAGTTTTTGGTTATGGGGAACTTTGGACATTGGGGTAAAATGAGTGAGTTGGGGGTATTTAAGGAAAATGGTTAAAAAGGGATTAAATGGGTTTTAAGCATGTGGGATTTTTTACTTTAGTGTTGGTTTATTTTTGGTTGGGTTTGTATTTGGAAATTGGTAGGTACACATTTGAGACTATGGGAATAAAATGGGTTTGAAAGTTTCGGGTTGGTTTCGATGGTGGGTCGCCGGATTAAGCTTGGTCGGAGCTGGGTTCGGATGAGATGGGGTCGGAGCTCGACTGGAGTAGGTCCGGTTCAGGAATGGATGTCAGGTATGGCTTGGGTGTTGGTAGGAGGGTTTCGGGGATGTTCCGGGTTTGGTTTAGGTCCGGTTAAGGCTGGTGGCAGGCCAGATCTGGGTTCGTGGGAGGTCGCCGGTGGCTGGCGTTTTTAACGCCACCGGCGGGTTGCGTAGTGGGGTTGGTTTTTAGGTAAATTGGGTCCGGTGTGGTGGTGGTTCCGAGTTAGGTGGTTTGGAGCGGAGGTGAGAGAAATAGGTGGTGGATGGGATGAGAGTTGGGTGTTGGTTGTAAGGTGTGTGTTAATGGAGGTTTGAGGAGAGAGAGAAGGAGGTGGGTTTGGTGGAGAAGATGAAGTAGGGTTTTTTTGGGTGTGGTAAGGTGTATGGGAAAAGGGGTGAGGGTGAGGGGTTATGTTAGGTGTATTGGTGTGTATGGTGGTATGTGGTAATTGGGTGTGTGTGTGTGTTAGTTTGTGACCCTTAAAAAAAAGTGGACTAACTAACTAAAAAAAAAACTAATAAAATTAAAAATTGAAATCTAAAAAAAAAAATTCTAATCTATAAATAAAATAAAGACTCAATAAAAAAAATGAAAATAAAGAGAAATGAAAATAAAAATCTATTAAACGAAAAACTAAAATTCTAAAAAAATGTAAAATCTAATCAAACTAAAAAAACTGAAATCCTAAAAAACTAATCCTAATAAAAACTAAAAACTAATAAAATCAAAATAAAATAAATTATACTAATAAAAATAAAATAAAATGTTAGAAAATAAAACCTAGAAATTCTAAATAAATCTAAAATAAACTCTAAAAATAAAAACGACTGAAACTAAAAATCTAAAAAAATATATAAAAAGGCACAAACTAAACACACATGGGGTGCGGGGTAGGTTTAGGCTCGGGTAAGGTTACGTGTGAGGGAATTAGCTCCATTTTAACTACAAATTACCTCGAAATATAGCTTTTGATACCACAACTGCAATTAAGCCTGCATATTGAACATTTACACGCATAAGACCCAAATTATCGAGAATTAGCAACTAAAATACGTCTATTCGAGGTATAAAATGTACACTTTTGGGTGCTTATCTGTTGGGTTGTAA
Source organism: Sambucus nigra (assembly GCA_949130495.1). Taxonomy (NCBI): domain Eukaryota; kingdom Viridiplantae; phylum Streptophyta; class Magnoliopsida; order Dipsacales; family Adoxaceae; genus Sambucus; species Sambucus nigra. Next base: position 41,874,896 of record OX422221.1, read on the forward strand.
CTCATCATCACTATCATGGCAGAGAAGATAATTTTTCACCAACTAAAGTGGGATTCCGTTAGGTGGTATCCATCACGCATCGCTCACAATAGGATGTAATCGAGTCAGGGGAGAATTCACCTAGTACCAATACCACAACTAAGAGTCTTTGGAAATCTTTCGGACAACCAAAGCATTCAACAAACCATGATTATAAGCTATATATCTGGCTTTATCCAAATTGAAGGGGTCATCTATATAGCCTTCATTATAACAAGTTTCCCAGACTCCATGAGGACCCTTAAAAAAGTGATACTTTAGCCTCATGATGTAGAAATAAAAACCATATATGATCGTCTTATTCTTCTCATGTGCTTTCTCGGCCTTGCCTATCTCCTCCCTTAGAGAATTATTTTAAGTTCGTAAAATATCAATTATGTTACTAACTTCCCCAAGCTCTTCCTAAAGAGTGACGACCACACCCGTTTGGTCACTAAAAGCATTTCTTATTTTCTAGATCTCTTGTCAAACAACAAAGAAGGTTTCCCAAGCTCGATCATATGGAATTTTATCAATAAGGAATATCAAATCTTCACTCTCTTGGCTATTAGAACCATGGAAAACTATCATCGTGATACAAAAGTAAACGGAAGGCATTCATAAATTAAACACAATGAATGAATTGAAGACAAATAAGAAAAAAATAGTAGCCAAACAAGTAGGATGCAATCAAGAAGAATTTAAATAGTCTCTTAAAAAAGAATATAAAATATAAGGAATAAAAAATATTGCAAGAACCTAAAACTAATCTATTTAGTTGGATTCCCCTTCTCTAGAACCACATTATTTTGATTCGCCAGTTGCGCCCTTCTCCTACTTGGTGATCTTTTATTCTACATTCTCCTCAAGAATGAGGAGAGTACTAGGAGTGTGTTCTAAAAATAGTTCGAACTCAGCATAACCTATCCCCCAAAAGGGCTTCATCCCAACCTTTCTTGAAGAAAAACTTTCGAACAAAGTCCATTTGTTTTTTGAAAAGGTCAAAGGCCTTGTCCTAACCAATATCAAAGGCTTTGTCCTTAGCCTCCAACGTCACTTCTAGCGATTGGGTAAATTCTTCAATAACTTTATTTAGTTGCTTAACCTTAGAATTTTGAGTGGAAACCTCCTAGTTCTTGGCCCTCATCGTAAACATGTTCCCCTTGATCTTATTTTGGCCAACATATAAGGCCTTTTGGGCCTTGCCTTTCCCAGACCGTCATTAGCTTTCTCCTAGAAAAAAATTAAATAGTTTTAATCTGAAGTTCTCTAGTGAGGTATCTCTCTTAATAAAAATGAATGTAAAAAATATTACAGGTTATAAGACTAAACCAATTATTTTCTAAATAACCTAAGTTATTTATTATACTTGAAATCGTTATTTAATATTTTGAAAATCTGGTTTAACTAACAATTTAGTTGTAAATAATCAGAAAATTAGAAAACTAAATAAGAAAACAACATGATAATTTTTTAAGTTGCAAAACCCCAAATAGGGTGGGAAACATGCATGGTGTCCTCTACGACACAAACAAAAATCCACTAAAATAAAGATAATTATAAGTACAACAAATAAGAAGAAAAGTTCAAGAAAATATACAAAATATAAAAAAAAATGCGAGAAGAACACAGTCTTAGACTTCCTCCTTAATTCTCCTGTTGTAAATGCTTGTGCTTCGTTCACACAATCGACTTCAATATAAATTCGAGAAATAACAACCAAAGTGGATCTATGCGAAAAGTGTTGTGTCTTCTGTGAACAACGAGTGATTTGAACGCACTTAAATCTAATTGCACATTCAATATACACTTGCCGCAACCAATTCCTAATGAATTACATAAATTTATATGAAGATTGATAAATACATGATTCAATCAATATACAATGAGATCTATGAAATCAAAGGTAAATACCTAAAAAATACAGTTTATACTCTCATAAACTCTTTTAGGATTTCAAATTTCAGAACAGAGCTTGGGTCTTTAATTTTATTTTCGGATCCAAAATGTATTTCAATCCAAATCTGGTCAAAGAATTCATTTTAAAAGATTTAAAAGGATAATGTATAGAAAATCTCATCTCTAAAATAATATACACAAGTTATTGTTTTATAAGTCAGAAATCAGAATTTACTCAAGTAAAATCAAAGTGCAGTCTATAAAACATTCAAGTCAAGTCATATTTTTTATTTTTTACTTTTCAGAGAGATAAAACTATATTTCGTGATTTGAAAGTGAAAATGTATTAGAAATCAAGTTTCTCTCAACATTTATTGATTAAATGTCAAGATAAAATAATTTCAAAGTTATTTTTTCTGGTAGAAATAACTACAACTTGAAAATAAAAAATACACACTCAAAACCTACTTTCTCACTCCCTCTCTACTTCGAATTTCTTCTCTCTCAAAAATGTATTGCCTCTCAATTTATTTCTCTCGAAAAAATATGGTTGACCGAGCATGACTAATAGTATAATGGGGTTTTTATATTGAAGCCTCTATAAGCCCTAAGGAGAATGAAGGGCTAGGATTTCTTTTACTGGAAGCTTGGCTCAAAATCAAGCTTACATATTAAGATATATAACCTAATATTATTGGTCATTCGATAACAGAATACAATAAAACCAAGGCTTGTAATATAATACCAAAACCACTTCAAAAAATATAAATGACTAATAAATGGCTTTATAAATGCATATCAAATAAGTTAGGTGATTACGGCATTTAAATCAACAACTAGCATTTCTCAAGAGTTATTAAATTAAAATCTACTGTTGGGATTTGTTCTCATAATTCATAAAGTAAGTAGCACATATAATAGCACAACGGGACTTAATAAATAGAAACCCAAAGCTCTTATGGTTAACATCTATTTAAATGGTTTACTATTTCTTTCTAAAACACCATTGGTGGGTAAACTGTGATGGCTAGCATCCATAGATTATATAGCAAGGAATGGACATAGGTATAACAGTTGGCACCCACTGATATAAAAATATACAATAATACTAACCCGACACAAATGTGTCGCACTAGTATTGATTATGATCTCGTTGATGTAAGTTCGCATCAGCAGTAATAGTTAATACTTGTAAGACACGTCACTGTGCCGCACCAAATTAATCGCAAATCTGTGTCGGGCCGGTGTAGAAGGAGTCAAAAAACAAACTCAATTTACATTAATTTTAGATGGACTTACGAATTCAATTTATTTTGTACGGCTCACTGACGTGTCCTGTCTGTATTGATTCATTTTAACAATTTTACTCAGTGAATCTATGAGGACTCTAAAATTGAACTAATACAGACACAACACATCAATGAATCGCACAAAAATGATTCTCGCTGTAAAATTACTCTTGAATTTAATCTATTAATCTAATAGTGAAAGAAAGAGGCTAAGAATAAATGATATTGTACATTAAACAAACTGGTGGTTCTCAATATTGGAGAGTCAAATGGTCACATGGATCAAGACATGAAAAGTCATACAAACCATTAGAATAATTATCTATTAATGGACAAAAACACACCTAGATGTGTGAATACACTTTATGTTTCTTTAAACTCTTTGTGTACAAAAGTGATATTTTAATCAAACAAAAACTTGCTTTAGAAATCATCTACAATTTAAATAAATTTAAAGGAATTATTTTAAAATAAGGATTTTTTTTTAATAAAAGCCTGCCTAATTTTAACTTTAAGGAAAACTTAGACACATAATCAATTAAATTATATATGATATGCATGAGTGTCTAAGAAGTGTAAATGTGCAATAAGTGATTTGTGCATCCACTTGGTGATTTTTTTTACCTTCTTACCCTTTCTCTAATTTCTACACTATTCGAGTCTTGATTTTGGATTTTTGAATAGTCTTGAATCTTGAATTTGATGAACAAATCCATGAGTTTTGGATTTAAAAATTAGTTTTTGTCTCCTTCTTTATGATACTTTCATGGTTTTTCTTTATCACGCTTAGGTCATTTGTCTCTTCTGTAAGAGCTCCAAACTTTTCTTTTATTTCTAATATATTCCTCTTGTCTTGGGCACCCCAAGCTTATGATTCTATAAACAAAATATCTTGAGTAAAATAAGAAAATATGTTGAAAAAACTATCCAAACTTGAAAAATAGAAAATAGTATGGACTTAGACCAACCTAACCCCCTAATTTCCTTCAGCATTGAAGGTTATGCAGTTAGCGAATTGGGGGCAGGGGTGGGTACCCTCCATTAAATTCAGATTCCTTCTTCTTGGTGACATTCCCTCCTTAGATGTGGTAGGGGTGACTATTTTTTTTTTAGTCGGTAGGGAATAAGAAAAAACAACAGCTATGCAATCAACGATTCCTTTCAAACGTCAAACCAGATGCGTCCTCCCTGAGGAACTGGAGGATTTGGTCTAGGGCTTCTTCATTCTCAATGAAACGATCATGTTGCTTCCTTCCATTATTTGCAAGTCAATCTGCACATCTGTTACCTTCTATGTGGATGTGTCCAACTCTAGCATTTAAGTCTTTCTTGAGTTCCATACAATCTTCAATGATATTGGCAAGTGGGTGATGGTTGTCTTCTTCTTTGTTGATGAGATCCACTGCCTCCTTAGAGTCTGACTCAATGAGAGCACGATTCTAGCCTTTCTCATGTGCCATATTAAGCCCAAATAGGATACCTTCAAGCTCAGCATTAAGGGTACTCACACATCCGTGCATTTTTCCATAGCATCCCACGATCCATCTCCCAAATTCGTCTCTAGCGAGGCCCCCATAGGATCCAGTCATAGTTGTTTCATCCCAACTGCCATCAGTATTAATTTTATAGAACCTGTAGGGGGAGGCAACCAAGAAATTTGAACATTGTGTCCCTCCCATTTTTTATTGGCATTTGGTCCAAATGCTTGTCTAATATCCATCGCAAGCGTTTGACTAAGATGCATAATGAAATACGGGGAAGTGACAATATTATCAAAAATGAATTTCTTACGTGCTTTCCAAATATTCCATAAACAAGAGATAAAGAGGACATACCAATCTTTGTCATTTTGATTCTAGATATTCTCAACAATCCAATCAATAAAAGTAGAAAACATACATGTGGGCCCATAATGGTTAAGGGACGAAAATCCCCAAACTTCACGCGCAACGTGAAAGTCTCTCAGCACATGCTCCATGTCCTCCACAGTATGACATCTGTTACATACGTTGTCCTCGGACATACGCCTAATGACCCTTTGCTGGTTAGTGAGGAGTTTACCGTGAAGGATGATCCAAAAAAAAATTTTGAGTTTCTGAGGGATTTTGAGAGTCCAAATTTTGTTCCAATAACCATTGGATGAGGGGATTAAGGGATCAATATTTAGGAGAGCGTGGTAGAAATATTTTATGGAAAATTTGCCATTTGTTTTATTACCCCATCTTGGTCTGTCCGTTCTGATGGCGAAACGGGTCAGGGGGTGCTGACGATAACATTAGCAGTGTTGCTAGGAAAATGGCTCACAATCTCGAGGATGTTCAAACTTTTATCAGTATTAATGAGGGTGTTGACCATGTCAATTATTTCACAACTCGTATCATTAGGGGGATTCAGTCTCCCTTTCCCACACCACCAGTCCTCGAAGATGTGAACATCGTCACCATTCCCGATGATCCATTTAGTATTATCATGGAGTGTCTTTCTGCACTTATAAATACTTCTCCAAATGTTGGAAGCGCTAGATTTTTTAGGACATTTTCTGGGATTTAAGTCCTGGGTATATTTATCTTTCAGCACTTGAATCCACAGAGGGTCTTTTTCAGTCATAATTCTCAAACCAAGTTTGGCCAGCAAAGCCTTTTTGTTAAGGTCGCTATTATGAAGATCGAGACCCCCAGTTGATTTAGGTTTACAAACGTTCTCCCAAGAGACCAGGTGGACTTTTTTAGTCTTCTCATTCTCACCCCATAAGAAATTTTTGTTAATTTTATCGAGGGTGTCACACGTACTTCTAGGAAGGAGAGTCGTTTGCATGGTGTAGTTTGGTATAGTGGAAGAAATTGATTGAATCAGGATGGATCTTTCGGATAAGGATAGGAGTTTATCTTTCCAACCTGCAAGTCGTCTGTTAACTTTATTCATGACCTCTTTGAATTGTTCCTTCCCCAGCCTACCATGAATCAGGGGAAGCCAAAATTAGTGCTTAGGTTTGAGGTAATAGGCATACAACACTGGTGGCTGATCTCAAGCGCTCTCCTACGGGCAATGTTCGGGGACACAAAGATTTTGGATTTATTTAGGTTAACCTTATAACCAGAGATTTTATAAAAATCCTCCAAATTCTCCATCATAGTTTTACACGAGTTTTGGGTGTCTTCAGTGAACAGGATAAGGTCATTCGCAAAAAACAGGTGAGAGATGACTGGGCCATAAGGTGAGGCTTTAAGGCCCTTTCAGTCCTTGGTCTTGACTTTGGTAGAAATCATCGCGGATAGATATTCCATACACATCACAAATAGGAAGGGTGAAAGGGGGTCCCCCTTTCTCGAACCCCTAGTAGGTTTAAAGTTAGGGAGTGGGGAACCATTCCACATAATTTCCGTAGTTGTGTAACTAACACAACTCATTATAATAATTGTTAACCTTTCACTCACAATGAACCATCTAAGCACATTACCAATAAATTCCCATCTAACTTTGTCATAAGCTTTCTCAAGGTCAATTTTAAATATAACACCCCCCACTCTTCCCCTTTCTCTTCGAACGGGTACGAATGATTTCTTGGGTTATGATGACATTGTCCGAAGTTTGTCTCCCCGGAAGAAAGCTCGCTTGGGATGGACTAATGATCTTGCAAAGTATGGGTCTCAGTCTATTAAAAATGATCTTAGCAACAATTTTATACGACACATTACAGAGAGTGGTGGGTCTAAATTGAGTAATCAATTTCGGATTATCAATTTTGGGGATAAGGGTGGTGTGGCTCTCATTTATACTCTCCGGTACTCTGCTAGTGATGAATCATGTGTTGACAAATTTAGCAAGGCATGGGTTAATCATATCCCAAAAATGTTGGTAGAATAAGGGAGGCATCCCATCCGGGCCTGGGGATTTCAGGGCCTGCATACTAAAGGTTGCTTTTCTGATTTCATCAAGGCAGATAGGGAAATCAAGGGTGTTTTTTTGTCTGTTATTAAAAGGGATGGGATTCAACACGCTAAGGGGGATATCGTGATTCAAAATGGAGTCATTTTTAAAAAGTTCAATAAAATATATATTTATATGTTCAATAAGCATGTCATGATTATCACACCAAGTACCGTTAACCAGGAGTCTATAAATTTTATTTCTACATCTTCTAATGATTGTAGAGGTGTGGAAAAATTTAGTGTTATGATCTCCCTCTGCCAACCATTGTATTTTCAATTTTTGGAGCCAAAAGGTTTCTTCGTTTTTTTAAATAGCATTATATTCCTGTCTAAGTTTTCCTTCCAAGATATCTAAATTATGGGAAAAGGCATTTTGTTGATCCACTTGAATACCTTTAAGTCTGTTGAGAAGTTTTTTTTTTATTTTTGAAAATGTTTCCGAACACATTCTTATTCTAAATATTAGTATTTATAGAGGACTGTTTAATATTATTTAGGACATTATCATTGTTATTCAAATTTTTTGAGATGTTATGGAAAACATCTCTATCAAACCAACAAGTAAGAAATTTAAAGGTTCTAGGAGGAGAATGAGGGGGGATTTACCTTCAGTGTGTATCACCATAGGGTAATGGTCAGAAGCATTCCTCGAAAGGTTATCCACCATGGCCTCAGGAAATTTAATTCTACATTCGGGATTAGCAAGCGTACGATCCATTCGCACCAAAGTATTTGCTAAGCCAACGCGATTGTTGGTTCATGTCATCCTTAGTCCAGTACAACCCAATTCAGTGAGGTTGCACCTATTAATATTGTCTACAAATGTCGAGCACCTGCTGGTTGAAGCACACCTGGCATAACTTTTCTTTTCCGATGGGTCAGTGTGGTCATTGAAATCACCCATCACCATCTAGGGAACGGTAATATCGTTAGCAAGGTTGGCAAGATTATGCCAAAGTCTTTGACGTATGAAGGGTATAGGGAGGGCATAGACTGCAGAAAGGATCCAATCCTCATAATTTATCTTAGATACAAGAAGATGAATGGCCTGTCCAGAAATCTTAATAGGATGCAAATCCATAATGTCGGGTTTCCATAAGACCCGAATACCTCTTATTTTACCCACGGGGTTCGAGATCGCTTGTTCCGTAAATCCAATATCAGAGAAGAAGTTTCCCATTTTGGTGAAAGTAATATGGGTTTCAAGGATAATGACCACTTCTGGTTTGTACATATCGTTTAGTTCTTTGAACGTAGGTTTGAAGAGTTTTTTCAAGTCTCCCCGACAGTTCCAGACGATAAAAGACATAGATGTAGTTTTATGAGAAATGGGTATGGGCTCTTCCTCAGGCCAGTGGAGTCTATTCTTTACCCTCATTTGAGCTTCCAGCGTTGGGAGGCATTCCACAACTCTCACTGTATGTCTTCTATCCTGTAAGGGAATATTCTAATTTGGTTGAATTAACATTATTAACTGTGCAGTTTTCCATCTTGTTCTGAGTATTGTTGCTTCCTCCACTTTGGAGTTGACCCAGAAGTCGCACATCAGACTCCTGAGGGCTTGGTGGGTAATTTGGAGGTCTCCTAGCATTTCAAGGAAGGAGGGATCCAATTTCATTAAGGGTTAAGCTATGAGCTTGTATATGGGTAGGTATAGTAGTGTTGGGAGATATTGGGGGTTTGAAATTATGGATGGGGGGTCATTGACATTAATACCAGGAGGGGGGTTGTAGTTGTAACTATGTGAGGTGTGCGTTGGGTTCTGGTTATTTGGCCTATTTAACATAGGGGTGTTTTGGTATATACTATGTAGTGTCGAACTTTGGGATTGTTTAATTGAATTTTCCTTCACAGATTGTGTATCCCTATCAGACGCACTCGTTTCTTTTGTTGGCTTGACGTCCACTTCCATGTAAGATTCATTAATAGGAGTATTAATATGTGTCCCTTCCGAAGTACGTGTCCCATCCTTTGGATCCCTAATCCCATGGAGAGATTTCCTCATCTGTACAGCACGCTCCACTATGTCACTAATTTTGACTGAATTCGTACCATTTGCCTTTTTATTTATTTTACTTGGTTGACGTTTGTACCCAGAGGGTCCCACGCCAGACTTACCCATCTGTGAGTTATTTTGACAGTTGTGTGCTCTCTTGGTTAGAGTCTCTATTATAAGGGATTTGTTTCCTCTTGCCTTTATCTCATGAGTTGACATGGGTATGAAAGGTCCCCTCAAGGGGGTTAAATCTATTATTTTTAAACTTATCTTTACCTTGCTGATAGACTTTTGATTGCCCTGGTTCCATAGGCCGTCTCCCTCTACTTTTGACCAACATATACGAACCAAAGTTCCCAGCGTCTTGGTTAGTTCCATTCTCACTTAACGTGGATGAAACAGTACCATTATCCACATGGACTGGACTGTTTTCTTTGACCTGCACGTGTGAGGTACCACTTCCAATGGTCAAAATTGCTCCTTGTGATTAAGTTATTCTCGTCGCCGTAACGGAAAGGAAAACTTCACTGCGGTGGCCAGTCTTACCACAGTGGACACACAGATAAGGCAAGAATTCATATTCAAATCTGTATTTATGACACTCAAGTTTGTAGGTAGGAATGAGGGGTTTAGCAAGATCCACCTGAACATAAATCCTTGCAGCCTTGGAAGAGGAAGCTGAGTTGAAGTCAGTTTTGATGGGTTTCCCCACCTTGCTTCCAATCTGAAAAAGAGTTTTCTCCTCAAACCATTCAATGGGTAATCTTGGGAGACGAATCCAAATAGCTGTGGTGGCTTCCAAAGCATTTTCTGGGTTGAAGTTAGGCTCCCACTTCCTGACAGTGAGATAATGGTTCATGACTATCCATGGGCCTCCGGTGAGTATGTGATGGTAATCCTCTTTTTTGTGGAATTTAAAAAGAAATTGACCTTATTCTAAATATATCACCTCAAAATCTTCATGGAGATTCCACAGTAATGGTGTTTTACTGCATAGAGCTTAGTAGCCAATGTTTCCTCCAAGCAGTCTAACTATGATGTTGTCCCTATATTTTCTTCTGAGTTTCTCCACATGTTTAGGGGGAATTTTAGCCACAGGACAAAGGGGATCCTCCATTTTAAGTTCTTCATTGAGATTAATCTCTTGTGAATTTGGATTCTCTTGTTCGTTTTCTCCTTCATCTTCAGACCAGCAAATGGTAGACTCATCAAAATAAATATCGGTATTTATTTTTCTTGTGACAACATCTTTATATGAGATGGTTGGTGGTCCCACGACATTTCTGGTAGCCAAATCTTCTTACAGTAATATCATTTACTTCTAGGGCTGTAGGTTTATACACACTTGTCCCACACACCTCTGTCATATTTATCTCTATATGGTTAGGCTCCGGTAGTGTGTTCACAGTAGAACAATGCTCCATTTCCATGCATTCCTCGTGAGAAAAATCATGGAAGTTTTTTTTTCTTTTTATTGCTTCTGAAAATATGGTCTTCTTCTTGCTTGGACAAGCCCACTTTAGCAGCTATAGGTTCATCACTATTATTCTGGGATTCAGACAACATAGCCATAGACAGTAGAGAGCTTTCTTCTTTAGTCCCATATTGATGTTGCTAAGATGGATTCACGTGAGGATGGTGGTAATATCACCAAATTTAAATGAGCCTGAAGTTCTTGCAGATGAAATAGGGATTTTTGTCTCCCAATCAACTGGTCGTGCTATGAAGGATGTGGTTGCGGATTTTGTAACATTCTCATTTTTCACGTAAAAGTTGTCTAGACATAATACGTTAAAGATCGAGTTTGTCTATCAATTTATATCATTCTCACCATCAGTCCATAATAAGAGATTTGTATTTTGAAAACAACATACACGATAAAACCAATTTAATTAATAACTGATAAAATAGTAAATCAAACATCCAGGTAAAATAAAATTCAATATAAATAAATATGTCTCACATAATTGAATGATAATAAATTTTGGGCTTAAGACCATATAATAGTATAAATAGATATTTGAAAGAAAATAGCAACCTATAATAGAATCAATGAGTTGATATCTGATGAACAATGTGTGATCGCAGGTCTGATACCTCGTCTGCCCTGGAGTCCCTGTCTAGGCAAACCTGGGGGGAACATTTTATAATTTGGGTTAGGACCCTAGAGTTGCAAGAATTAAATTAAAAAAAATTAAAACACAATCATGCAATTAATTCAAAGTGTGTATCACCTGTGCACCCCACCTATTTTGATCACGGGTGATTAGCCATGTATCAAAATAAACAGGATTGTCATTTGGTTCATTCTTAATATTACTATCAAAAACTTTTTAACTTACTAACCACCTATGTTAAATTAAGCTAGTGTCAAATTTTATCTTTTATTAAACAACAATACCCACAACAAAATGTGGAACTAAAATAATATAAACTATAAACACAAATAATGAAGTTTAATACATCATATGAATTAATAAATAAATATCAAATAAACCATCGGCTCTAATCCAACATCTAACTAAAATAAAATTAATCTAAATACAAAGCCTGAAACAGAAAGAGATAGATCCCACTTATAATATGAATTGAATGGTCAATATGCCTTAACTGAAAATAACTAGATATGAATCTTGAACAAGAAATGAAATAACTTAAGTATCTACATAAGTCATGTATGCCTCCACAAGTGTTGCAGCAATGCATCCCTGAAATGAATCGTCCTGTCTGGCATCCCTAATGCTGAACACCTAAAAGGTTTTGAAAAATATTTTTGACACGGGTCAGAGCCCAAAAGATTTGAAAAATATTTAGCAAGTATTTAAATCGTAGTAAGAGCAGTTATGATATGTATCTTAGGTTAATGTATACTCCATTGAGTTACTCATCCTCCACTATAGTACACACCTAACATCTCCTATTAAACCCATCTAATTATGCTACATAGCCTAACTAGTCACCATATGTATATACTGTAAGGACATAATTTTATAAATGTCCGGGGTAGATTCTAGGAATTTTCTATTTTCTCTTAGATCACAGTTCATATGTATGATACCTCTACATTCGGCACGTCAACACGATCATCCTCGACGGCCCGTATCCGAATTCAATGCATCCACTTTGTTCACGTGCATCATGATACATGCAACGTGCTGCTCAGCTCATTCCCACTACTCCACTACGCTCTATCAGTAAAATGTTATATTGGAGTTTTAAATATTTGCATAAATATCTGGAAAATATTTTTGAAAATTATTTTTGAAGTCTAGGTTAATTTTTTATCAAAAGAAGAATTTTTCTAAGTGTAAAAGCGAATGACCTCGATCGACAAGATCGCTTGAGCGACTTTGCAAGTCGTTCGCGCAAGATATCATGTCGCGCGATATCGTTCGAACGACTTATGTCCTTCGTTCGAGCGACATGCTATCTCGTTCGAACGAGCCACCGCCTCGATTTTTGTATAAATATCTGATATCCTTCTACACGATTTTTTCAAGTCTTTCTGTAATCTCAATATTCTGCCAAATCTGCCCAGAATAAGACTTCAACTTTTAAGGTTTTCTAAACCTTTTTGATTCACAAAACCGATCCCATATATGTGTGTGAATCTTTACACCTTCAAGAAGATCGTTTACTCATCTGGAGTACTTTGTGAGGAAGCCCCTCTCTTCGTCACTGCTTCCCTACTGGAAAGGGATTGTTCCAGCCGCCGACAACAGAACCGACACCCGAGGGTATTTCCGTGTCACTGTATTTTCATTGTAATCCGTTGTAAGCCGTTCTCTTACAAAAATTATTGTGAAAATAAAAGGTTTTGCCCCGTTGGGTATTTTTCCTCATATATGTGTTCTTGCATGTTTCATCATCATATTTAATCACATATAGATGCATGTTTAGGACTTAAGTGGTAAAAACTGTGTTTAATTAAATAACTTCCTTATTTGAACGCAAGCGCACTCCTCCTCATATACCACGCACCTACAAGCTTAGCTCACTAACACCACGCATATGATACGCTACCGTAAAATATTAGTCAATATTTGCCAAAAAATATATTTCAACCATTAATTAAGTTTCTCTTACTTATATCACTTCAGATACGAGTTAAAAGATATTGAATTTCCAAGTTATTCCAAAATCAATTGTTTTAACTAAATTGTATAGTTTATTTAAAATATTACTTTTGATCCAACAAAAGTTTATATTTATGTTTTCTATTTTCATTACTCGAATGTATTAATACGATAATTTATTGTTCGTGGCACAAAATAAAATTAGAAAAAAGTCCAAAACTCCCCAACCCCCTTATTTGGACAGTAATCCAATGGTCATGCCACTTTCAAAATTGGCCAACACAATAAAATAAAAAGCCCAGTAACCGTATAATCAAAATTTTAATAAATATGACTCGTAATATAGTCTCGGGTTATAACGATGATATGACCTCCAGTCGTTTAGTATCATAACCCGTTTAAACCTATTTTTAAAAGAAAATGACACCGAGTCAAATACTCACTTCAGATAAAATTACGATTACTATTACGTGTTCGAAAATTCATATTTATGATATTGTATACATAACTGAAATATTCGGGTACTCAACAAAAATAACACCAAAATTACCAACTGAGTTCTTTTAATCCAAATACCCAATTAAAATTACAATACACTAAAACAATCCCAAGTCGTGATGAATTTCAACCACAAAAATAATAATCCAACGAAATTTAACTCAGAACTCGGTTCTGATTCTTAATGTATATATATATATATATATGTATATATATATATATGTATATATATATATAAGAACAAAAATGAAATTGGTAGAAGGTTTTGTATGAAATATAACCCAAAAGGGGTTTTATGGTTGCCAGCCACCACCATAGCAGGGGTGGTGGTCAATCAGTTAACCACACACGAACACATGCACGTAGATATACATATTCATATATCAGAAGCTCGAAGCTTCGTTTATGGAAGCAACGAGAGAGAGGGGAAAAACGGAATAGATAAAGGGGAAGAAATGGACCACTTCGGCATGGAGGAGGTTATCGAGAGAGGCCTACATTACATAATGTTATCGAGACCGCCACAAAACTCAAATTACACACTCGAATCTAGGCCTAGCGAATACCGCGACTTTATCTAGTCACACCAATATATACCTCTTCCTTCTGAGATGAAACTCACACCAACAACTTCTCCAATCTCTCTAGCTACTCCATTTGGTTCTCAGACTTAATACACTTGCCGTAACTGAACCCAAAATTTCTTAAGCAATGCCCCATCTCGGGTCACCCAGGCCCTCTTAAGTTATCAGTATCTTGGACTCCATAGCCGCGATCCTGGCAATCATTTTACTAGTCTCCCCCTAACTTCTTCGTGAAAAGGAAACTCCACCACTCCCTACCCCGTGCTACCCTCATCACGTTCTTCCTTAGTTACTCATCCTCGATCAACACACGAACCTCGAATGAGCACGCAAAATATTTACTACAATTTCATAATATGGCAGGAGAACGAAATCTCACAAGAGGAATCGACAATCCTAGTCGTAAGGCTCTATAAAAAATCAAGAGAAACGCTGAAAGCATAGTACATTCGCACAGATTACTAAGGACACTAGAACCTGATGCTCTGATACCATCTGTGACACCCCGCCTAATAAAATACCGGGCGATCACTCCTATATCAAATTAAAATTGGAGTCGCATATGAATCATTCTTAGCATCACTGTGGGAAATAAATTTAATTACTAATAACCTATTAGGCTGGCGTCAAAATTTTACTTAACTACTCTTTTTAAACAACTACTAAATTAAAACATCCACACAGTTTATATAAATGAAACTTAAATGAAATAAATTTACCGAACACTCGGTTTAAAATCATACAACCATATCGAATCCGCACTAAAAGGCGGTAAAAGAATAAATAAATGCAATTGGGCCATTGGCTCGAATATTTATACAGTACCTCCTATCTAGATCACAAGGATAGAAGCATCTATCGAAAACCTGCATGCATCCACAGCTGCTGCAGCAGACGTCTGACTCGAAAGAAGTGTCACCCAGGCGTCCATGAGTCTGGACACCAATATATATAAATAATACATAGAAATAAAGGAAAAGTAGATAAACGGGTCAGAGCCCGAGTTGTGAAAATATTTTGCAAGTTCATAAATGCTTTATTTTTAGAAAAATATTTTATCTCATATTTAAATTGGTATCGCACTCCCATGAGATACCCCTCACCTCTCTTCTAATAGTGAACACCTAACGCACATCTAGAACATTCTAGTTAAGCTACCCGCCTAACTTATCTAGTACCCGTCAACAAGGAATCTCTACAACCCGAGCGCTAAGGGCTAAACTTCTCTCCATTCTCAACATTGTGCTAAGTTCGTACGTGGGGTGTCTCGTGAAGCGAAATCCAAACAAGGAACCCTCCCCGATACACTACTACTTGTCAGGGTTAATGGTAGAGATCCATTAGGCCCGTAGTACAAAACTAATATATAAATACATACTTATTTTTTTTATATGCATATTATATCCATTTTTATATACGTCTTACAATATACATCCGGATAATATCTCTCGGACTGAGGTTTATTTTATTTTCATCTTTATAATACACATCTGGATCTATCTCCCGGAGTGAGGTGTATTCTATACTCATTTTTATCTCTTTAATCTCATTAGAGATTTATATTACATTATTCTCATACACAAGTAATATACCATGCACACCTGCATACAAACCATCCCACCGAGCTATAATTCGAGGATGCGGTCTCATAGTGCCGATCCAAAAATTCGGGTTTGCTCATATACCACGGTACCGGCTGGAATCCTCAACAGTCCTTGTAAAATACACAACGGTGGAGGCGGTCAAGTTCCCCCTGCGAGTGGAAAATCACATAAATCGCACTCAAACGTGGGATGTAAATGACCTGGGGACTATACTCTCCCTGCTCCTCGAGCCAGGGGATTCACCCACCTCGCGCAACCTCCTTGGATCGCACTAGAGTAATATATAACCTGGCTGTTCCGACCCTATACCAAAGGAAAGCCCGTGGAAAGCAGCCAATCTAAATGCATACATATCATCACATACAGATATATATATATGTATTTATATCATATTATATATATACTTTTAATCATATATATATATATATATATATATACTATATATTTCTCCTTGAATATATATATATGGCCATAATTGCCAATCACATAATAATATTTAAGTATTCTTTCTCTTAAATATTACTCCCACCTTAATCCCTATTTAAGGACTGGTACATAAACCTGAGTGTACCAATTCATACTAATAATAGCGTTTAAGTAATCGTCCACTCATGATACTAAACCCAAAGGTATTCCATCACTTGATAATTAACTTGTAGGTCATTTGCGTTTCAGGATTTACACACATCTAATCCCCAAAGATATAAATCCCTAGAAATCACTTCCTAGGATTCACCAAGATGTATTCAACTCACATACATTTAAATACATAAATAACTATTCTCGATGGTATCTGAACTCTCTCTCTTTCAATTTTGTTCATCCCGAACTTTAACTATGTTCGTTCCCCGAATTATGCCTTACTCGAATCCAAAGCCTTCTCTTTCATCTAAAGGTTTTCTTACCCTAAAAACCATAATTGATGAGTCCCAATATCATAACCGGAAACCCCATATAAAATCCCAAATTGTAATTTAACTCTCAAAAATCATAAGGGAAGAAAACTGGCCATTCTGACCAAAGCGAATCGATTCGCCCTAATTGCGAATCGATTCGGGTAGGCGAATTGATTCAGCCCACAATCCGAATCGATTCGGAAAGTGTTCTACAAACAGGTACTTAATGGCGAATCGATTTGGCCTAAATTCGAATCGATTCGGCCCACTGCATCTTGACAGATCCCCTTAGGCGAATCGATTCGGCCTGGACCCGAATCAATTCGGCCTGTTCGAGGGCCACTGTTTGGACGATTTCTTAAACTCCAAAATACCCAAAACTCAATCCAATCTCGATTTAAATAATAAATGGGATTTATTCCTATAGACCCAAAGTTTTCATATCTCCTTAAGTTCTTTATAAGTCCTAACACTCCATTTGAGAACCCCTAATATTTATCTCCAATAAGTTATAACTAACGATTTCGATCTCGAACATGTTTTCGTAGAAAAAATACTATAAATCCAAAAGAAATAAGAAAAATACGCGGTTGGCGCCCACGCGACCGTATCGGAAAGATCTACAATTTTCATTTTTAGCCAAGAGCCGAATCGATTCGCATCAGGGCCGAATCGATTTCGAAAGGCCGTTGCCTTACTATTCATCATCTTCTCCAAAATTCCAAACTCCATTTTTTCTCCAGTTTTGTTGTTTCTAATCTCATCCAATAACTCAATAAACATCTAATCTATGTTTTACAACTAACACATCAATTAATTTGGGGTATTAAACCATTTTCCTTAGATTAAACCATAAAACCATAAAAACCTAGTTTTGGCATTTCTCCCATTTCAATTAAATTTTATACTCCATTAACATGGTTTTAATACTATAAATCATTAAGAGTTTACATTACATCAATATGTAAACTAATATTCAAGTTTTTCCAATTTTACTTTAAGGGTTCTAACCCAAAATCATATAGTTTACCAACTATAATATGAAATAAATGCACAAAAAATGAAATAAAGCAAGTATACACTTGCCTGGAGGATGAAATCCGATGACCTCTAGTCGAATTCGACGGAGTTTGGGCCGGAATCCCCCATTTCTCCTCTTCTCACTTCTCCTCCTCTTCTTTCTCTCTTTTCTTTCTTTCTTTTCTTTCTCTTCCACTCTCTTTCAAGAATTATAAAGAGAAAATAAGGGTTTACCCCTTTAAAACCCAAAAATGGCTCGTTTACTCAATTATGAGTCCAAACGGGTCTAAAAATTCTCGAACCTTAATTTCGACCATCGGACACTCTTTTTTGACTATCTCGGCCATTCCGAGACTCACCGCGCAGTCGAAATTTCCATCCGAGGTACTTGACCGCAACTCACTATTTTAATCCCACACTACAAAATGCGGGTTCTCCCATTAAAATATCGTCGTTTGTCGCTTTTCCCAACAGTGGCATATAATAAAATACTCCGACTCATTTACTTAGTCCCAAAAGTAAGTATAATACACATCGAAAACCATCTAATCCTTGAAAACTCCAAAAAATTCTATTCACAATAATTTCTCAAATTCCCAATTTGCACTTAATTATTAAATTTAATTTGCCATAAAAGTGCGGGTTGTTACATACTCCCCCCCTTACAACGAAATTTTGTCCTCAACATTCAGATACAACCACTACTACCAACGCTAACCTAGGATCATGAATCACTCCACATCCTAATACCTCAAAGTGGAATGGTACTACCTCATAGCTCTTAATCGTATACTCAATCAGCACTCACCTCTAACAAGGTTTATACTATACTACACTACATTCCGTCCATCTCGGGCGGTATATAAAACTAACTTATAAAGGTGTCCATACACCCTTTTTAACCCGTGCACATCTGCACATCCATTGCAAATGTCCAACACATAACACTCTCTCTAAACAATGGGCCTTACTTCCTCGGCGTAATACTCATACATGGGTCTTCCCACCCCGCAAAATCCCATTCTTCTCAAGGTTAACCAACCAATATTCTCGTGGTTCACTTTCCAAAATATTCCTATATCGGCGCTACCAACTCTATTGAACTTACATCCTAATACTGCTACGGTATATGCATTGCCCTACCTACGCGAAACGAGTATAATCCTAAATATATCCCTAGTGCCCAAGGCCTCTCTCAACTTCTGACATTTGCTCGGTTTCATATGTGGGACGTCTCGCAAAGCGAAATCCAGATAAGGAACCCTCCCGTTACACTACTCCCTCGCGTTGTTGGTCATCGAGATATAACGGCCTAAGGCACACCATCGGAATGTTCTAAATCCTACCTTACTAACGTATGAACGCATTTCTACTATTCTATCCTCCCACCTGAGCGAAAAGGAAAATCTAACTAATCAAGGCGCCCACTCTCTACAAAAGAGTTACGATTATCATACCCAAAACAAATTTCTTCAAAATTTTCCTTTCCATTAAGGCCTGACTATAATCCTCAAATCAATTTCTCTAAGTCCTACTTCACCCATCCACTTGGGGTGAGAGGACCACTTTAGTGCTTTTCCATAGCACAACATTTCCATAAGCATACCATCATCACATGGCTCATAATATATAGTGTCTCATTCAAACTATATTACTTATCCACAAAACCAACATCCTCGCATCCTATATCATCTCTCCACTCTCGACATCGTTAAGGTTCATGCGTGGAGCGTCTCGCAAAGCAAAATCCAAACAAGGAACCCCTCCAACACACTACTACTTAATTTCGTCGGTCATGGAGGTCCGTTATTTCCAACCACGCAATCGGGATACCCTATCCCCTCTTTCCACAGAAGTAGTCTGAACTCCTATTTTTAAATTGTAGCCATATCACTAAGCGCTAGTACTACACTCAGTCCTTGCGCAAACAATCATGAGCTTAAACTCACAGCTCAACAATTAACCCGACACACCTTAAATCATATCTATAAGGCCTCCACGCACTCAAATCATGATAATGAAACCTCTGCTCACCGAAGTTCCATCTATGCACATAATAAAGGCAAACTCAGCATGTATCCAGGTGAGATATCGCAACAACAACCCGTTCCACCCTGGAACTGCGGACACGATAGTCTTGCCATCCTTATCCTGATATCGCTCCGAATAACGAGGAATATAATATACTCATAATATTTCCATACTCATATGAACATATAAGACGAGTATCACAAACCAAATATATATTTAAAATATCAACACCCGCCTTTTCAGCGAATGAAGGAAAATAAAACTCGGCTACCGCGGAAAACAAATAGGCCTACATTACATAATGTTATTGACACCGCCGTAAAACTCAAATTACACACTCGAATCTAGGGCTAGCAAATATTGCGACTTTATCTAGTCACACCAATATATACCTCTTCCTTCTGAGGTGAAACCCACAATAACAACTTCGCCAATCTCTCTAGGTACTTCAAATGGTTCTCGGACTTAATACACTTGCCATAACTGAACCCAAAATTTCTTAATCAATACCCCATCTCGGGTCATCCCGACCCTTTTAAGGTTATCAGTATCTTGGACTCCATAGCCGCGATCCTGACAATCACTTTACTAGTCTCCCCCTAAAGCCTTCGTGAAAAGGAAACTCCACCACTCCCTGCCCCTGCTGCCCTCATCACATCCTTCCTTGGTCACTCATCCTCGATCAACACACGAACCTCGAATGAGCGCGCAAAAGATTTACTATAATTTCACAATATGGCAGGAGAACGAAATCTCACAAGAGGAATCGACAATCCTAGTCATAAGGCTCTATAACAAATCAAGAGAAATGCTGAAAGCGTAGTACATCCGCACAAATTCCTAAGGACACTAGAACCTGATTCTCTGATACCATATGTGGCACCCCGCCTAATAAAATACCGGGTGATCACTCCTATATCAAATTAAAATAGGAGTCGCATATGGATCATTCTTAGCATCACTGTCGAAAACCAATTTAATTACTAATAACCTATTAGGCTGGCGTCCAAATTTTACTTAACTACTCTTTTTAAACAACTAATAAATTAAAACATCCACACAGTTTATATAAATGAAACTGAAATGAAATAAAATTACCGAACACTCGGTTTAAAATCATACAACCATATCGAATCCGCACTAAAAGGCGGTAAAAGAATAAAGATATGCAATTGGGCCATTGGCCCGAATATTTGTACAGTACCTCCTATCTAGATTACAATGATAGAAGCGTCTATCGAAAACCTTCATTCATCCACAGCTACTGCAGCAGACGTCTGACTCGAAAGAAGTGTCATCCAGGCGTCCATGTGTCTGGACACCTATATATATAAATAATACATAGAAAGAAAGGAAAAGTAGATAAACGGGTCAGAGGCCGAGTTGTGAAAATATTTTGCAAGTGCATAAATGCTTTATTTTTAGAAAAATATTTTATCTCATATTTAAATTGGTATCGCACTCCCATGAGATACCACTCACCTCTCTTATAATAGTGCACACCTAACGCACATCTAGAACATTCTAGTTAAGCTACTCCGCCTAACTAATCTAGTACCCGTCTACAAGGAATCTCTACAACCCGAGCGCTAAGGGCTAAACTTCTCTCCATTCTCAACACTGCGCTAAGTTCGTGCGTGGGGTGCCTCACGAAGCGAAGTCCAAACAAGGAACCCCCCCGATACACTACTACTTGGCAGGGTTAATGGTAGAGATCCATTAGGCCCGTAGTACAAAACTAAGATATAAATACATACTTATTTTTTTTATATTCATATTATATACGTCTTATAATATACATCTGGATAATATCTCCCGGACTGAGGTTTATTTTATTTTCATCTTTATAATACACATCCGGATCTATCTCCCGGACTGAGGTGTATTCTATACTCATTTTTATCTCTTTAATCTCATTAGATATTTATATTAAATTCTTCTCATACACAAGTAATATACCATGCACACCTGCATACAAACCATCCCACCGAGCTATAACTCGAGGATGCGTGTGACACCCCGACTAATTAAATACCGGGTAGCTACTCCTTTATTCAAATTAATACAAAATGACAAGTTGGTTCAGTTCGTAGAATCACTGTCGAAAACATTTTAATATTTACTAGCCACCTAATATTTAAAAAGTGAGTTGTCAATTTTAATTAAATCCGATTAACATGAAGCAAGGCAAAAGGGAAGAGATGCTCTGGCTTTCTTTGGTCTTCAACTAGCTCCCCGCTCGAGAATGAATGTTGGAAATTCTTCGATGACATGTTCCTTTGAGTGCACGATTTCTTAGCTGTGCCTGTTTGGTACCGAGCTCTTTAATGACCTTTCTTTATCCGTTCACGCTAAAAGGTAGTGAGTGGAGTCAGGCACAAAGAGATCCTCAGCAGCCGAAAGAAGCCTTGTTCGGTCTCCTGTTGAAGTGGTGACTCACCTGCAACATAAGTTTTGCAAACCTAGGTGAATGGCTGGGCCTGGTTCCACTTGACGAAGGAAAAAATAAAGAGATAGAATAATACAGTTTTATTTAAATTATAAAAGACTGCTACCACAACCACATCACAGTCACAAATAAATAACGATGTAATAAACTAAATCTGGAGGAATACACCTCACAACAATCCAAATACTGAAATGAAGAAATACAAGTCCGCATCACTAATTAATTACAACCAAAAATCTGAAATAACTGAATAGATAAAATGTCTCTAAAAGAAATGGGGCGACATGCCCAACAAATGAGAAAATCTAATAATATAGAGTCAAGATTGGAAGTGGAGGCGTCTACTGTCAAGGTCTTGTAACATCCACCAGCTACAGTACGTCACCAAAATGGAACTCCTATGCATGGTGTCCTTGTGGCTGGGCACCTAAAGGTTTTTACAAAATAGATTTGAAAGCAAATGGGCAGAGCCCGATTGTGAAAACAGTTTAAAAAAATAGCAAGTGTTTTAATGACATTAAACAATGAATGCAAAATACATGTTAGGATGTACTCTCACATGAAATACTCACCTCTTGACTATCTGTGCACTCCTAATGTATCCGTACCCATTTTAGTTATTCCCATATATAACTAGTCCAATACAAAAATCTAACATTACTATACGATTCACGATTTAATTCCGACATCTTCATTTAAACAGAGAGCTTTACATTTATTCTCGGTTTCCCATATTAGTAATACTACTTACTAGAGGATTTCCATTTTATCTTTACAAAAATGTTGCTATTACTTATACTCACATTTATACATGACAGTGCATTTCAATTAACAGTATATTATTCTCATCATAAATATACAATACTAGCACCCCGAGGCTAAGCTGCGGTGCACTCATACTCTGCTATCAAATCTCGGTACATCACGTACATAAGCAATGGAGGCGAACATAGTTCACATCACATGGGTCACGCACATACCTACGCTCCCATGATCAGCAGACTTATTAACTTCTCAATAAGTCCTTCTCTGACCTATGTCCTCGAGGTACCAATCTAAATCCCCCCGTAGGCACACAAAGATTAGATGGCCCTGATCAAACGCCGACCTCCCATGATAGCAAGTACGGTAGGTATGTTATACACGAATAACTACATATACTAAGCATTCGCACATCTTAGATATCTCAACATATTAATAGAGGTATATTTCTCAGTCTTATACCATCATATAGTGTTACGCGTTTACAAGTCCCCGATTTATGTTCATTAAAGTATTCAACTCTTCTCACGTCATAAGTAGGTACTCATTTCCTAATCCACAAATGTTATACGGTTTACTCCAAGATTCTAAGTTTTACTCCTCAACGTACTCCAATATCTCCATTATACTCACTGGTCAATAAGGGAAGGTTATTACTCCATTAAATAAGTCTTCGGATTATTTGAAATAAAATCAGGCCTAAAAGGACATTCTGTCAACTCGTTAGAAGTCTCGTTCAAATGAGGTCGTTCGAACGAGTGTCATTCGAACGAACTACCAACTAGTTAGAAGGGATACTGTCATCTCGTTAGAAGCTCGTTCGAACGAGGTCGTTCGAACGTCCTGGGTAGGTCTTCTAACGAGATGGCAGACTGCGCCGAGAAATCTCCAAATTCGTTTTTTTTCATTAGTCTCTTCTCTAAATCCATCCTATGATCATCCAAACTAAGTTTTAATGTGTTTAAACTACACTAAGTCCTCCTAGGTCACTTTTTAACATATTTATGGGGACAATACCTCCTAAATCAACATGTAATCATCATGATTCCCAAATCTTGTCCCAAACCCTATAAACATGAACACATAATTTAGTGTCTACAACTACTTCTTATAAATACGTTTTTAAAATCATCAATAGATATATTTTGGATATGAAATTAGTCCATAACTATTCTACATGCAATTCTCATATAAGATTACAAATTCTATCTCCAATTTCAGGGGTTTTCATCAAACTTTCAATACAAGACATATATTCAATTCTAAGCATGGAGGAAACATTCACTTGAATTCATGTAATTAAACAACTTGTATTAGATGTTCTGATTTGATGTTGAAGGATGAAGGTTGATTCTCCTCTTTCTCTCTACAGATTTCTCCCAAAGATGGTGATGGTGGCTAGGGGTTTCTTTTGGAACCTCTTAGGACTCTCCCATTAACTCCCGTAGCCCACTACTTGATAAATGCTGATAATGGACTTAATGGGTTCATTACTAATATAAAATTAACCTCTAAAATTCGTGGGTTTTAATTCCCCTATTTTTAAAATTACCAAACTACCCTTTTGGGTTCCCAGTATGGCCTAAAAATGCCCCGGGACCCAAACTAAACCCCCGGCTAGTGTTTTCTGACTATTTTGACCCTTCCGGACACGTTAGCGCACTCAAAATGACCATTCGGTTGATAAAAATATAATTCACCTTTTAATTCAAATAATTTCATTCTTGACACGACTGACCCGCGCGTCCCAACTAAATTTCCAAATTGTCGTATTTCTGCCTCGTGATAATTTTAATATTTTCAAAACTCATGAAATTTTCAATTTTAACATCATAATCAAATACCAACTCACATCTCGCTTGTATTTATATCCGTATTAATTCACAATTAATTTTCATTTAATTCAATTAATCCCTTAAATAAATATTAATAAAATTAAGGGGTATTACATACTTCTAATAACAGAATTTCGTCCCGAAATTCGGAACTAAAGAGTACCTGGTAAAAATAACTCTGCATAACGCTCGTTCATCTCGTCCTCGCGCTCCCATGTGGACTCCTCGGCATTATGATGCTGCCACTGAACACGTACTAATGGTACTATCTTTGACCTCAGTTTTTCGCTCGCTTTGGTCCAAAATAGCAATCGGCCCCTCCTCGTAGGAACTATCAGGCTGAAGATCTATGTCGTCTAAAGAAATGCGGGTATGGGCCAAATCATCCCTAAGATATTTTCTTAGCGAGGAAATGTGGAACACATCATGAATCATATGCAAGTGCTCTGATAACCCAAGTATATACGCAACTGGCCCAATACGCTCGATCATAGGAATGGCCCCACATACCTTGGTGCCAGTTTCCCCTTCTTCCCAAAATGCATAATCCCTTTCATAGGAGATACTCTGAGTAACACCTGGTCCCCCACTTTGAATTCTCTGAAGAACCTCTTGGCATCAGCATAGCTTTTCTGCCGGTCTTGAGCTACTCGAATACGGCTCCATATCATCTCTATTCTTGTCGAAGTGTCCTGAATCAATTCCGGCCAAAGGAGTTTGTTATCCCCCACCTCTAACCAACATGCTGGGGAACGACAAGGTCTACCA
Source organism: Sambucus nigra (assembly GCA_949130495.1). Classification (NCBI taxonomy): domain Eukaryota; kingdom Viridiplantae; phylum Streptophyta; class Magnoliopsida; order Dipsacales; family Adoxaceae; genus Sambucus; species Sambucus nigra. The sequence continues at coordinate 41,900,550 of OX422221.1, forward strand.
TACAACGCCTCAAATGGAGCCATGGAAATGGTGAACTGGTAGGAGTTATTATATGCAAACTCCACCAGTGGAAGATACTGCTCCCAACCACCTCCAAAGTCTAGGATGCACATACGCAACATGTCCTCCAACATCTGATTTGTTCGCTCTGTTTGACCATCAGTCTCCGGGTGATATGCCGTACTCCGTCGCAACTTCGTACCCATGGCCTCTTGGAAACTCTCCCAAAATCGTGAAACAAATATCTTTTCTCGGTCAGACACGATATTTAGAGGCACCCCGTGAAGTCTCACTATTTCCGCAATGAAAATCTGGGCATACTGTCCCGTAGTGTAATATGTCCTTACGGGTAGAAAATGACCAACTTTGGTCAACCAGTCCATAATTACCCATATGGAGTCGTGACCCCTCTGTGACGTAGGTAACATTGTGATAAAATCCATAGAAATGCTCTCCCAAATCCACATCAGAACCTCTAACGGTTGTAGAAGTCCTGTCGGTTTTTGATGGTCCACCTTTACTAGCTGAGAAGTGGCGCATTTAGAAATGAACACGGCGATATCTCTCTTCATCTCGCTCAACCAATACTGGCGTCTCATGTCTTGGTACATCTTATCCCCACCAGGGTGTACCGCGAATCGTGAGCCGTGCGACTTTGCCATTACCTCGTGTCGTAAGTCTTCCCCTTCCGGAACGACCAGTCTTCCATTGAAGCATAATCCCCCGTCTGAACTAACGGTATAGGACTAGGCTACCTCTGCTAGTAATCGAACTATCTACTCCTGACAGAATGAGTCATTTGCCTGGGCCTTTATTACTCTCGTAACAATCTGGGGTGTAACAGTCATCACAGACATGAACGATCGGGCCACTACATCCTGGTATCCCAACTCCTTCCACTTAGCTTTCCACACCTCGGCCACCTCATCTACTGGCATACGGCTCAACGCGTCTGCTACCATGTTAGCCTTCCCTGGGTGATACTGGATATCGAACTGATAATCCTTCACAAACTCAAGCCACCGTCGTTGACGCATATTTAGCTCCTTCTGCGTGAAGAGGTATTGTAGGGACTTGTCGTCTATGAACAACCGAAATTGCTCCCCCAGGAGATAGTGTCTCCAAATCTGAAGAGCGAATACGACTGCCGCTAACTCTAAGTCGTGGGTGGGGTAATTCCCCTCGTGAGGCTTAAGCTTACGGGAAGCATAAGTTGTGGCCTGACTCTCCTATTGCAGCACACCTCCAAGTCCTTGTAGGGATGAATCGGTGTAGACTAGATACTCAACTCCCGGTCTGGGCAATGCTAACACAGGCGCTGAGGTCAACTTGTCCTTCAACTCATCGAATGCCAACTGACAGGCATCGCTCCAGATGAATGGAACACCCTTGCGAGTCAGATGTGGCAAAGGACTCGCTATCTTTGAGAAACCCCGAATAAACCTCCTGTAGTGTCCTACTAGGCCTAAGAAACTACGGATCTCAGTCGGTTTCGTGGGTTGTCCCCACTCCCTCACCACGGATACCTTCCCCGGATCAATAGATATCCCCCGGTCTGAAATGATATGCCCCAAAACTGAATCTCCTTCAGCCAAAATCCACATTTCTCGTACTTTGCATGTAGCTCGTTCTGACGTAGCATCTGCAAAACCTGCCTAAAATTCTCGGCGTGCTCCTCTTCCATCTGGGAGTAAACCAGGATATCATCAGTAAAGACGATGACGAACTGGTCTAGGAACTCTCTGAACACCCTATTCATCAAGTCCATAAACACGGCTAGAGTGTTGGTCAAGCCAAAAGGCATAACTTGAAACTCATAGGAACCATATCTCGTCAAGAAAGCAGTCTTCAATACGTCATGTTCCTTGATACGCAACTGATGGTATCCCGATCACAAGTCAATCTTTGAGAAGAAGGAAGATCCTCTCAGCTGGTCGAATAAGTCATCGATTTGGGGCAACGGATACTTATTATGTATCATGACCTTATTCAACTCCCGATAATCTACACACAACCTCAACGATCCATCCCTCTTCTTTACGAACAACACAGGGGCACCCCACGGCGAAGTACTCCTCCGGATAAACCCCTGACCCAATAACTGCTCTATATGATCCCTTAGCTCTCTCATTTCTGCTGGAGCCATACGGTAAGGTGCGCGGGCAATTGGCCGAGTGCATGGCGTCAAATCGATCACAAAATCTATCTCTCTACTCGAAGGTAGTCTAGGTATATCCTGAAATACATCAGCAAAATCCCTAAAAAATGGAATCGAATCGAGTGGTATTACCACTTCCTTAGAGGTCTCCTCCTCTATATAGTACAAATGTGTGGACGATCCTCCCTTCGGGAGAGGCATCGCCACTAAAAACATCTCCTGCCCAGGAATGGAAAATATAATACTCCTACTGAAACAATCAATCATGGCTCGGTACGCAACTAGACAATCCATACCAATAATCACATCGTACTCAGTCATCTCTAATACTAACAAATCATCGGGTAAAGTAAATCTCCCGATTTCTATACCCACACCTCTACAAATAAGGGAAATCACGGAACCCCTACTCAACGGTGAATCTACACAAGTAACCATGCTCTCTGTGGTGTCTAACAACCCAATAGTGCGTGCAAATCTCGTGGCAATGAAATAATGTGTAGTCCCCGTAATAAATAAAATATGCCCCATAGTCCCCTGAATAGAGAACATACGCTCAATAGCTGGTGAATCCTGTGGGACTGCGGAATGCTGGAGTTGATACACTCTCCCATACTGAAGTTGTCCCTGCTGGACTGTGACCGCTATAATAGGTGATAATGTTGCCTGATGAGGCTGGAAATAGCACCACCCTTCAAGGTGTTTGTGAACTCAATTCAATGTTAACAATGGCAGCATAAGAGTACATACACACATATTAGAAGGAGGTGAGGAGAAGAGGATTCACTCCGAAATATAAGTGGTTTAGCCAATCAGGCCTACGTCCACTATGCAAGTGTGTGATTAATATCACTGTATGAGGGCTCTAATGGCCATAGATACAAACTCTCAAGCTTTCTCTCTCTACTGTGTATTTGAACAGAGTTTCAGCTAGGGTTACTAACTTCGAAATCCTTTGCAAGGTAAAGGATGACCTCTATATATAGTACGTGGGGGTGTAATGTACCCCCCCATGCATGCAATGAGTATGTGTGTGTTGATCTAGCCAATATGAAGAATACATTTGTCACTGTCACATGTATAGAATGATGATGAAATATTCTCCCCACGTGTGGGGAATGATTTGTTATAACTGACTTGTGTCCACGTGTCCTTATCCAAATGTCAATAGGTGCTCGACCATCGTGCTTGGTCATGACCTCGGCCTGGGAGAAGCCGAGGTTGATAAAGTCTAGTTGCTCGTTCAATCCGAGATGGAACATGAAGGTCTCGGCTTAACTTAAGCCGAGACAATGAGTAGGGGTCGGCCTGGGCCGAGGTTGAGATGGCATGTGCTTGGAACATCAACTGATATCTTGATGAGGTTGACCTTGTAAGAATTATGTCTTCCTGCGACCTCGGCCAACCCCTGGCCGAGGTTGTGATTCCCAGTTGGACTGAAGTGCCGCTGACCCTTATGATACTTGCAGTGTCCCTTTGATGAGATTAGTGGTAGTTTCGGCCTCGGATGACCTTGATATGGACGAGGGCCGCTGTCACGGACCCAAGGCTTTTCCAGAGTCGGCCACATCCTCAGCCGAGGTCGGTGTCTCTGAGCCGAGGTGACACTTAGGGCATATCAATTACCCCCGAGCCCTTAGTTATATGTGAGAGTAGGTGACTGTGGGGTTTCTATACCTCCGAGGTCTTTCTCTTATGTGTCAATGTTCATTTGACACTTTTCCATCATTGGAGCATGGCTTGCCTGGCAAGCATGTGTTGTCAGCCGTCCTTTGGGGCTCCCAAGGCAATGATGGGCCTTGGGAGATGTGCCTCCATATTTAAGGGTTTAAACACTATTTCCCTCCTTTCTTCTTCGTTTCTCTCATTTCTGGTTTGACTCGTTTCTGCAGCATTCTCTCTCTAGAAAGATCTTTGCTCGAGGCTTTTAGTGGTGATTTTTTCTGTCTTCTCATTTGTTCCTTACCATTTCATCCTCAGGTAACCTCTGCCATACTTTTTCCTTCATTTTTCCTGTAATCTCCTTACTTTTGCATTTTCGGTGAGTTTGGGAGTTTTTCGGTGAGATCTCCATACTTTCAGGTGAACTGTATTTTCCCTAGGTTTTATAGTTTGATCCTTAAATTGCTTTATTTCATTAGTCAATCTTGTTTGTCGTTTAGAAGCTCCTTAAGTGTAGTGTCTGCCTCTGATGCTCAGACCCCTCTACCAACTTCTTGAGGAGTTCCTTTCTCTCAGAGAGAAGACTTTAGAAAAAATTAGGCAAATAGAAAGAGCACAGGAGGAGGCTCGTAGGTCACAAGAATTCCCTCTTGACCCATCTTTCCACCACCCCTGAAGGTGATATACCCTGATCCATTGGAACCATTTATCCAAGCAGAGGTCCCTGTCGAACCAGTACCGATGTCTAAGTCTGAGTCTTACACCTCAGACCCTATGTCTGTGGATTCCTTCCAGGAGGCCATGGACTTCACAATTCGGCAAGATTAGCCCCCTGATCAAGCCGAGGTCTCTAGTCGGGGCTCGAACCATAATAATTCAAGCACCTCGTCCTCTTCCTTAGAGGTTGAGATTGTTGAGCCGAGTGTGGCTATTCCACCCATTCTTGATGCCATTCCCTTGTCGTCCATCACCAGGGCTGAGTTCGCTCAGAGGTTCCCAAGTAATCCATCAATGTCTGCTCAAGCCGATGTTGAGTTAGACAGTGATGGTGATGACGACGTTGAAAGTGATGTCGACGTCTCTGAGGCGGCCGAGATCGAGAGTACCATTACTGAGGTAGACCTTCTTTGCTTCAGATATCTGTACTCCATCAGCACCTCCATAAATCTTAGGATACCTCTAAGGGAAGAGAGGGGTTGCCATGTCCGAGATGCGGAGATCTGCTTGTACGAGAAGATGTTCAATTTAGGTTTTTGTTTGCCCATCCATCCCATTATTAGGTCCATCCTAGCCTACATCAATTTGGCCCCTATCTAATTGTCCCCTAATGCTTGGAGGGTCATAATTGGGGCCATAGTCATGTGGAGATCTGTTCACCACTCGGACCTTCCAGTCCAGGTCTTTGTTGGTTGCTATGTCCCCTCCTCTGCTAAAAATCATCCAAGCTACTATCATTTTGTAGTTCGGAATCCTGAGAAAAATATGCTCCAGATAAGTCAGACTTCCAACCATAATTGGAAGCCTCGATACTTCTTCGCTTCAGTTCCATGGGAATTTGGTCCATGTGTTCCCTCTTCCTTGCTAGAGCCGGGGATGCCCCTAAGATGGGGTAAGGTAACAATGTCTGCGAAGGCTGACCCTAGTCTAAGACTGCAGAACCTTCAGAAGGTGAAAGCCCTTCAAGATCAGGGGATGCATGGTCTGCTCATTAAATTCAAACACTTGATGACCCCCCACTATCTCTCTGAGACTGGTCTAGGTGGGAGTCCTCTTGCCGAGCTTGTTAAGCGTTTTTTATTCCAAGTTAAACCTTTGAGTTTATGCATATCTGATCTTCTAACTCAGACCTTTCAATTTTGCAGAGAGTCCGAAGGATATCTCAGACGAGCTTTGGGAAATGGCAGCTCCGAGTTTAACAAAGCTCATGAAGAAGGCAGGTCTTAATGCTCCTCTGAGTTTAACAAAGCTCGTGAAGATGCCTTTCAGGGGATACTGGCCGACTATAAAACCTCTGATTAATTTATGAGCTTCGTCTTTGAGTACCTTGAAAGAAGTATCAAAGCCACTATCAAATGGGTGGCTGTCAAGGAGAAGGATGCTAGAAGTTTGAAGGCCTCTGATTTCGTAGGCCTCGGCTTTGCCAACCCTCAGCTTGCCCAGGCCCTTCAAGAGGTTGAGGAGGAGGTTGTTGTGCCTGCCGAGACTGCCACACTGGACGGCACGGAGATTAAAGGGACTGACCTCAGGGAAGATACTACAGAGATGACCCAGGTTGTCCAATAGGACGAGGCTGAAGACACAAGCATTCTCCCCTCCAACCCTTAAGTTAAATTGTGAAGCCTTATTTTGTAACCCCTGAATGTTTGTAATTTTTGAAGAACATGGTTGACTCTTATTTTTTGAATCTTAACACTGTATAGCGACCTCTGAGGAGGATCTTTCACTTCATTTATTTGTTGAATGCTTCTGTTTTTATGATGTTTTAACTCTGAAGTCTGGTTGCAATGATGTCTTGTTTAAACTCAATCAATAGTCTGACCTCAGACCTTGTCACCACTGAGTGATGTTATAAGGGTCTGGGGTCGTCACCTAAGATGTTACCCTCATAATTAATCTCACCAAATTAATGATGTTAAGGGTCTGAGGTCATCTCATTATGGTATCTGACCTCAGACCTTGTCACCACTGAGTGATGTTATAAGGGTCTAAGGTCATCACCTAAGATGTTATCCTCATAATTAATCTCACCAAATTAATGATGTTAAGGGTCTGAGGTCATCTCATTATGGTGTCTGACCTCATACCTTGTCACCACTGAGTGATGTTATAAGGGTCCAATGTCATCACCTAAGATATTATCCTCACAATTAATCTTACCAAATTAATGATGTTAAGGGTCTGAGGTCATATCATTATGGTGTATGACCTCAGACCTTGTCACCACTGAGTGATGTTATAAGGGTCTGAGGTGATCACCTAAGATGTTATCCTCTCAATTAATCTCACCAAATTAATGATGTTAAGGGTCTGAGGTCATCTCATTATGGTGTCTGACCTCAGAGCTTGTCACCACTGAGTGATGTTATAAGGGTCTGAGGTCATCTCATTATGGTGTCTGACCTCAGACCTTGTCACCACTTAGTGATGTTATAAGGGTCTGAGGTCATCAACTAAGATATTGCCCTCACAATTAATCTCACCAAATTAATGATGTTAAGGGTCTGAGGCCATCTCATTATGGTGTCTGACCTCAGACCTTGTCACCACAGAGTGATGTTATAAGGGTCAGAGGTCATCACCTAAGATGTTATCCTCTCAATTAATCTCACCAAATTATTGATGTTAAGGGTCTGAGGTCATCTCATTATGGTGTCTGACCACAGACCTTGCCACCACTGAGTGATGTTATAAGGGTCTGAGGTCATCACCTAAGATGTTATCCTCATAATTAATCTCACCAAATTAATGATCTTAAGGGTCTGAGGTCATCTCATTATGGTGTCTAACCTCAGACCTTGTCACCACTGAGTGACGTTATAAGGGTCTGAGGTCATCTCATTATGGTGTCTGACCTCAGACCTTGTCACCAGTGAGTGATGTTATAAGGGTCTGAGGTCATCACCTAAGATGTTACCATCACAATTAATATCACCAAATTAATGATGTTAAGGGTCTGAGGTCATCTCATTATGGTGTCTGACCTCATACCTTGTCACCACTGAGTGATGTTATAAGGGTCTGAGGTCATCACCTAAGATGTTATCCTCATAATTAATCTCACCAAATTAATGATGTTAAGGGTCTGAGGTCATCTCATTATGGTGTCTGACCTTAGACCTTGTCACCACTGAGTGATGTTAAGGGTCTGAGGTCATCACCTAAGATGTTATCCTCATAATTAATCTCACCAAATTAATGATGTTAAGGGTCTGAGGTCATCTCATTATGGTGTATGACCTCAGATCTTGTCACCACCGAGTGATGTTATAAGGGTCTGAGGTCATCACCTAAGATATTATGCTCTCATTTAATCTCACCAAATTAATAATGTTAAGGCTCTGAGGTCATCTCATTATGGTGTCTGACCTCAGACCTTGTCATCACTGAGTGATGTTAAGGGTCTGAGGTCATCTTATTATGGTGTCTGACCTCACACCTTGTCACCACTGAGTGATGTTATAAGGGTCTGAGGTCATCACCTAAGATGTTATCCTCACAATTTCTGACATTAGAGCACAATGAAGCAAGAACCGTCATGGAAACTGATCTTTCATTAATAACGTCTTCATAATAAGATGGTACATTTACATAACTCTTTGCAACATCATATGTAATACTTTTTAGGTGATCAGTATTCCTTGGGTTAGCGAAAGGTTCCCCTTCTAGGTTTTCTAGCCTATAGGTGCCAGGCACAACCTCTTCAGTCACTTTGTAGGGACCATGCAAGTTTGGGTGGAGCTTGTTTATTTTTTGCAAGGTCTTCTTCAGCACTAGGTCTCCCACAGTGATGGGTCTTGACTTCACCGTATGATTGTAGAATTTCGCTTCTCTCTGCTGGTAAGCTGCTTGTCTAATCTCTGCGTCTTCTCTTCTCTCTTCAATCAGATATTGGTCTAGCCTCCTTTCCTCCCCATTTTTGTTAGGGTCATAAGTCTGAACCCTATGAGTAGGGAGTCCCACCTCTGTTGGTATAACGTCTTCCGAGCCATATGCTAGCATGAACGGGTTTCTCCTGTAGGTTTCCTTGTCGTGGTTTAATAGGCCCCTAACACAGCGTAGACCTCTTCAGTCCATCTTCCCTTCTCTTCTTCTAATCTCTTCTTGATTCCATCGAGGATTGTTCTGTTCGTGACCTCGGTCTGACCGTTTGCCTGAGATCGGCCAGGAGATGAGAAAAACTGCTTTATCCCAACTCTTACACAATACTTATATAAAGAGGAGTTCTTGAACTGGGTCCCATTGTCTAAGATGAGAGTTATTGGGAGGCTGTGTCTGCATATGATGTTCCTCCATATAAATTGGAAGGTCTTCTGCTCCGTGATCGTTATCATCGGCTCTGCCTCCACCCACTTTGAGAAGTAGTCAATGGCAACTATCAGGAACCGATAACTGTTGGTAGCTCTAGGTAGAGGTCCTACTAGGTCAATCCCCCATACTGCAAATGGCCATGGAGAGGTGATTGACGTCATAGGTTGATGAGGTTGATGTGTAATAGTGGCGAATCTCTGACACTTATCACACCTCTTTACGTAAGCTGCAGCATCTTTAGCCAAGGTTAGCCACCAGTATCCCTGTGTAACGATTCTCTTGGCCAAGGGTCTTCCTCCTATGTGACTGGAGAAAGAACCGTCATGAACTTCCTGTAAGACCCGGGGAACTTCGGTGGGATGCACACATCTGAGAAGAGGTAACAGAAATCCCTTCTTATACAGGACGTCTCCTACTATCGAGAACTTGGCAGCTCTATATCTCAATTTCCTCCTTTCTAACATGGATTTGGGTAGCTCTCCTTCTCTGATATACCTGACAAGGGGGTCCATCCATGAGTCTCCTACGTTCAAATTGAGACAAGGGTTACATACCTCTTCTTCCTCGATGGTCGCTTTTCCTAAGACCTCGACCGGAACTATCCTTCCGACGTCTGTCTTCGTCGCCGAGGCCAACCTTGCTAACACATCTGCGTGGCTGTTACTTTTTTGAGGTACTCTCTTCAGTTTTGTCTCTACGAAATATTCTAACATCGTTCTCACCTTCTTCAGATATTCGGCCATCCTTTCATCTTTGGCCTCATAGACTCCTAATACTTGATTGATAACCAACCTTAGGTCGCTATGAAGTAGAAGTCATTTTACACCCACAGTCTTTGCCAACGAGAGACCTGCTATCATAGCTTCATATTCTGACTCGTTGTTAGATGCCTTAAAGTTGAACCTTAAAGCGTATTCAATGTTAGCACCATCGGGAGCTGAAAGTATCAATCCTGTGCCGCTTCCACTTTCGCAGGAAGAACCATCAACGAAGAGGCTCCAAATGTCTGTATCCGATGAGAAGGCCCCTTCCGACATGATTCCTTGTTTGAAGAGGTACCGATCTTCCTCATTCTCCGCTACTCTGCTCCTGACCTTGTCGGATGAGACCTCTTCCTAATCTCGAAAGACGTTTGGTGTCGTCTCTTCCTGATCTCGGAAGACACCACGGTTTGACCCTTCAGTACCCTCTAGGTCATTCTTGGCCTCGGCCTCTTCCCAAGTGAATTCAGCAACAAAGTCCGTGAGGTCCTGCCCCTTGATGGATGTCCTAGGTTAGTAGGTAAGGTCATACTCCCCCAACTCAATGGCCCAAGTCATCAACCTTCCAGATTTCTCAGGTTTATGCAGGACCTGTCTTAGTGGTGAGTCGGTAAGGATAACCATGGAGTAGGCTTGGAAGTAGGGCTTCATCTTCCTTGAAGCATGAATCAAGGCGTAGGCCAGCTTTTCCATACGAGGGTAGTTTTTCTCAGACCCTTGAAGGGCCTTACTATTGAAATACACAGGCCTTTGGATCCCAGCGTCTTCCCGTACTATGGTTGCGCTGATGGCCGATTTGGAGACTTCCAGATACACATATAATTTCTCTCATATTATGGGCCGAGACAGTAGCAAGGGAGACCCAAGGTAAGACTTGAGTTGGTTGAATGCTTCTTCGCACTCTTCATCCCACTGAAAGGCCTTTCTAAGCACTTTAAAGAACGGAAGACACTTGTCCGTTGCCCTGGAAACAAATATGTTAAGTGCAGCCACTCTCCCCATGAGTCTTTGGACGTCTTTGATACTCCTTGATGTCTTCATATCAAGCAAGGCCTTGATTTTCTTAGGGTTTGCTTTAATTCCTCTCTGATTGACAATAAATCCTAGAAACTTCCCAGCTCCTACCCCGAAGACACACTTCGCTGGGTTGAGCTTCATCCTATATAAGTCCATAGTATCGAAGGCCTTTTTAAGGTCTGCCACATGAGTGCAAGATTTTAATCTCTTCGTTAGCATATCGTCTACATACACCTCAATAGTCTTGCCTATTTGATCTTTGAACATCTTATTCATAAGACGTTGGTATGTTGCCCCTGCATTTTTCAGACCGAAGGGCATCACTTTGTAACAGTACATCCCTTTGTCGGTAATGAAGGCTATTTTCTCTGAGTCTTCCGCATCTATGAAGATCTGGTTGTAGCCCGAATACGCGTCCATGAAGCTCATGAGCTCATGTCCTGCAGTAGCATCCACTATCTGATCTATCTGAGGTAAGGGATAGTTGTCTTTTGGATAAGACCTGTTCAGATCCGTGAAATCAACACACATCCTCCACTTCCCATTGGCTTTGGGCTCGATGACTGCATTCGATAACCACTCCGGGTATATGACTTCTCTTATAAACTCAGCCTCTTCCAATTTTTTGACCTCTTCCCGGATGACTTCGTACTTCTCCCTGGAGTAAACTCTTCGTCTTTGTTTGATAGGCCTAGCATCTTTGGTCACGTTGAGCTTGTGAATCATAACCTTAGGGTTAATGCCGGCATGTCCGCGTGACTCCAAGCGAAGACACTCTGCCTCCTCCTGAGCAAGTTTATCATCTCTTCCTTAATTTCTGTCTTCAGGGATTTACCGACCTGGATGATTTTTTCCTGCTCGTCCTCATTGAGGACGATGGATTCTACCTCTTTCGCGGCCACTCCCTTCTTCAATTTTGTCTTATCTCTTGGGTCAAGTGTATCAATGCTATAAGTGGTGGTTGCCCTCTTATGGGCCTCTCTCTCTTCGGCCGAGTTGAAGTAACATTCTCGCATAATGGTCTGGTCACCTTGCACTTCCCCTACCCCATAGGGGGTCGGGAATTTTAGCATCTGGTGGACCGTCAACGGCACAGCTTCAAACTCCTTAAGGGCCACTCTTCCTATGATGAGGTTATAGGCCGAGAAGACGTTCTCGTCCATCATGAAAAAATTTATCTTTCGGGTCAACCTCTTAGGCCACTCGTCACCCATCCGAACGTCCATCTCATACATGCCCAATGGGTGGACCTTTTCGCCACTGAAGCCCATCAAAGGATGATGATAGGGCACCAGCCTAGCTCTGCTAAGACCTAGGCTCTTGAAGTAAGGCCAAAACATCACGTCTGCTGAGCTCCCTCCGTCCACGAGGATCCTCTGCACCTCGCACCCATGCACCCTTGTTGTTATTACTAAAGGGTCATCATGGGGGGCTAAGATACCTTTAAATTCGAGTCGGGAGAACCCAACTATAAGGGTGTCCATGTCCACCTTCTTTCTCTTCTTCACTGCGTTGGAAGACGTTAGATTGACAACCTCAAGCTTGACCACTGACTTGGCCTCTACCACATGAGCTTTCATGTCAGCTACTTCAGAGCCACCTCCCGCGAGTCCTCCACATATGGTGTCAACACCAAAGGAGATCATGCCAACCCTCTTCACCGGGGTGTTGTCATCTTTTGGCGGAAGGTTCGGGCCATCTTCATCATCACCTTCTGAATCATTGTCTCTTCTTGTTGGGGCATCACCACGACATCTGTCATTTCTCCTCTTCTTAGGGTCATCTCTTCCGCCTTTAGGTTCCTTGCCATCAACATACTTCCTCAGTTTTTTGGATTTTAACATCTTCTCAATCTCATCCTTCAAGGTGAAGTATCGGTCTGTAACGTGGCCATGGTCATGGTGGAACTCACACCATAAGTTTTTGTTTCTCTTATGTGGTGGGGCCTTCAGTTTCTCTGGCCATCTTAGGGTCGTGTCATTCTTGATCTCATTAAGGATATGCCCATAGCTCACATTTAGAGGAGTATAGTGAGCGAACTTGTCATCAGCTGACCTCTTCTTTCCATCTTTCTTTCTCTGGGACTTCCAACTACTACCGCGTTTCTCATCCTTGTACTTGGAGGCCATCGCCTCATCGGCATTCATGACATTCCCCTCAGTTGCCAGTAGCTCGTCCATGGACCTGGGAGGGTCCTCCGCAAGTTTCCCCAATAACTTTCCTTTCTGTAGACCTCCTATGAGGGCGGTCATGGATATATTCTCTTCGTAGTCTTCAACTTCAAGTTTCTCTTTGTTGAACCTGGCGATGTAGTCTCTAAGGCTCTCGTCCTTGCCTTGCTTGACATACAGTAGGTGCGTGGTCTTCTTTTGAGGCCTTACCCCAAAGCAGAAGTTGTGAATGAATCGTTCAGCCAAGCCTTTGAAGTTCTCAATTGAATTCTTCGGAAGAGAAGTAAACCAACTGTGCGCTGCTCCTGTCAAAGTACCAGAGAAGGCCCGACACTTCATCTCATCAGGTATTGAGTAGATGTCTGCTGCCGACTGATACATATCAATATGGTGTACAAGGTTGGTGCTTCCATCATACTTGGGAGACACCACGGGAGGTTTGAACTTAGAAGGAGTCGGGAAGCTCACTATCCTAGCCACAAATGGAGAGCCCTCTGAGTAACCCCTTTACAGCGGGTCCCTACTTTTGATGAGGTCTCCTATCTTCTCCTCAAGACGTTGGATAGAGTCATTCCACAGTCTCCTGCCATCGTCCTGGCCGAGGTTGTCCCCAGCCACCTCTAAGGGATGGACTGAGGGTTCCCCCGCCGCAGCACAACGTCGGTTGTTGACCTCTTCCTGGTCTCTGCCCCTTCTTTCATGGGGTCGGCCTTGGTCTGGCCGACCTATTCTGTATCCTCTTTGCGAGCTGGCATCACTTCTCGACCTGGATAACCTCTGTCTTAGGTCATTCACTGGGCCTAACCTCTCAAAGGCTGACCCTCTGCTCAGTCGATCAAAAGCTGATCCTCGTTGTTGGGCCTCTTTAGCTCTTCGCCCAACACATCCTCGGCTCTGGTGAAGAGGACGAACCGTATTATTCAAAACCTCATACGGCTCCCAATAATGTTCCGAGACCTCTTCCGCCTCTAGATCGTCATACCTCTCCTCTGGGCAAGGGTTTCCTTGCCTCCCCAGGCGAAAGTGCATAGGGTCAGCAATGTCCCTCCTCTGCTGGGGTGAAGGCTGGTCCTTCATCGGTCCTGGGGTGGTCCCATGGCGTCAGGATGTGGTTGGATAGCTTTCGGAGTGATCATATCCGGTGAGACTCCAGGTGGCCTCATCATAGTTTGGCTGAGCTGTGCAAACTACTCCTGCATAGCTTGTTGCGTTGCAGCCAAAGACCTCAAGGCTGCAGCTACCTCCGCCATTTCGGACTGAGCAGGTGCCTGGCTGGAACTTGGCCCTCCCCCACCAGGCGGCGGAAGAGCCGGTGGTAACTCTAGTGCCATGTGTTAACAATAAAGAGCTTGAGTAACAAATGACCTTAATACCTCACAGGACCTCTTTCAATGGTGAAACAGCTCCGCACAAGGGGTGGTGCCCGGTTCACCACCAGAGTCTCCGGTGAGGTTAAGCTGAAGAGGAGGAAGAGATAGCTTCTCGTTCCCACAAACGGTGCCAAAATGATGATCCTGGAAATAGCACCACCCTTCAAGGTGTTTGTGAGCTCAATTCAATGTTAACAATGGCAGCATAAGAGTGCATACACACATAGTAGAAGGAGGTGAGGAGAAGAGCATTCACTCCGGAATATAAGTGGTTCATCCAATCTGGCCTACGTCCACTGTGCAAGTGTGTGATTAATATCACTGTATGAGGGCTCTAATGGCCATATATAGAAACTCTCAAGCTTTCTCTCTCTACTGTGTATTTGAACATAGTTTCAGCTAGGGTTTTTAACTTCGGATCCTTTGCAAGGTAGAGGATGACCTCTGTATATAGTACTTGGGGGGTGTAATGTACCCCCCCATGCATTCAATGAGTATGTGTGTGTTGATCAAGCCAATATGAAGAAGACATCTGTCACTGTCACAAGTAGAGAATGATGAAGAAATATTCTCCCCACGTGTGGGGAATGATTTGTTATAACTGACTTGTGTCCACGTGTCCTTATCCAAATGTCAATAGTTGCTCGACCATCGTGCTTGGTCATGACCTCGGCCTGGGAGAAGCCGAGGTTGATAAAATCTATTTGCTCGTTCAATCCGAGATGGACCATGAAGGTCTCGGCTTAACTTAAGCCGAGAAAATGAGTAGGGGTCGGCCTGGGCCGAGGTTGAGCTAGCATGTGCTTGGAACATCAACTGATATCTTCATGAGGTTGACCTTGGTAGAATTATGTCTTCCTGCGACCTCGGCCAACCCCTAGCCGAGGTTGTCATTCCCAGTTGGACTGAAGTTCCGTTGACCCTTATGATACATGCAGTGTCCCTTTGATGAGGTTGGTGGTAGTGTCGGCATGGGCCGACCTTGCTATGGCCGACGGCCGCTGTCATGGACCCAAGGCTTTTCCAGCGTCGGCCACATCCTCAGTCGAGGTCGGTGTCTCCCTGAGCAGAGGTGACACTTGGGGCATATCACTGCCATCTATGGTGGTGCTGGGAGGGCGGCGGGAAACATAGGCCTCTGTGGATCGTGTCGAGCACCCTGCTGCTGCTGCGGCTATGGGGCCCTACCCCTGTCTGGAAAATCCTGGCATTTGTGGCCAATCTTGCCATAAACGAAGCACTTCCTCGGGAAGTTTCCCCCTCGTTGTCCCTGCTACCTACGGACCTGATGGCCGTTGCCATTACTACCCTGACCATGCTGGCCTTGTTGAAACTGCTGATGCTGACCATTCTGTCCCTGATGGACGTTTTGACCCTGATGGCCATGACTAAAACCTCCCTGTCCATTTCTGAATCCCCCAGATCTGAACCTCTTAGAATCCCCCTGCTGGGAACCCTGATCTCCCTACCTATACTGACCTTGAGTAGATTGTGCCCCGTTGGCACCATTTCCCCTTGTCCTGCCCTGATGGATGGACTCTCCTGATCTCTTACTCTCAGACATGTGAAAGCGGTGATCCTGGAAGTGAAGCAGTGCTGCGTTAACCACATCAGAATAAGTGGCCAACGAGAGATTTCCCAACAAGTGCTGACGGATCCTCCAAGTCAATCCAACCATGAACTTCTGAATCTTCTTCTCCCCGGTTGGAATCTCATCAGGAACGATGTTTAAGAGATTAGTGAATTCGGCCTCAGGCTGGCCACAGTCTTCCCCTCCTGCTTAAGGTTCATAAATTTCCTCCTCATTTCAGTGTGAACGGCTGACGAAAAATATTTACGGTCGAACCGTACCCAAAACTCCTAAATGGAAAGGGCATATCTCTCCTCCGGGGTGGTAATGGACTCCCACCATTGCAACGCTGATCCTACTAGCTTAAAAGTATCTAGTATCTGTTTATGTACCTCTGTGCACTCATATATCCTCAAATGTCTTTGAATGTCCTTCTTCCACTGGCTGGACACAACAACATCGGAGCTACCTGCAAACTCCGGAGAGTGTGCTTTCTGAAAAGAATCACGAACGCGTTCCCAAGCAGACGGGAATGCATGACCCTGAACTGGCATGGATACCGGCGCCTGAGGTGGTGCCTGCTGCACAACTGCAAGGGCGATATTTACCGCTTGGGCTATAATAGCTGCAACCTCTACGACATTCAGGGTGCCCTGGACTGGTGCAGGCTGTGGTTCGGGCTGAGCATCTCTAGGAACTCGCTGTGCACGTCGTGGAGGCATCTGAAATGAGAGTAAAATCTTATAAGTTCGCAGTTATTATCTCAAAATAGCTGAAGAGCGAAACATACACAAAAGAATACAACAGTCCTAAAATATAGGGCTTTACATCAAAGAAAGCTCAGTGGAAACATAACAAGCCGTACAAATCCTAAGGACACTAGAACCCGATGCTCTGATACCACATGCGACACCCCGACTAATTAAATACCGGGTAGCTACTCCCTTATTCAAATTAATACAAAATGCCAAGTTGGTTTAGTTCGTAGCATCACTGTCGAAAAGATTTTAATATTTACTAGCCACCTAATATTTAAAAAGTGAGTTGTCAATTTTAATTAAATCCGATTAACATGACATCCATTTAAATTATAAAAGACTGCTACCATAACCACATCACAATCGCAAATAAATAATGATGTAATAAACTAAATCTGTAGGAATACACCTCACAACAATCCAAATACTGAAATGAACAAATACAAGTCTGCATCATTAAATTAATTAAAACCCAAAATCTGAAATAACTGAATAGATAAAATGTCTCTAAAAGAAATGGGGCGACATGCCCAACAAATGAGAAAATCTGATAATATAGAGTCAAGATTGGAAGTGGAGGCGTCTACTATCAAGGTCCTGTAACTTCCACCAGCTACAGTACGTCACCGGAATGGAACTCCTATGCATGGTGTCCTTGTGGCTGGGCACCTAAAAGTTTTTACAAAATAGATTTGAAAGCAAACGGGTCAGAGCCCGATTGTGAAAACAGTTTAAAAAAATAGCAAGTGTTTTAATGACATTAAACAATGAATGCAAAATACATGTTAGGACGTACTCTCACATGAAATACTCACCTCTCGACTATCTGTGCACTCCTAACGTGTCCGTACCCATTTTAGTTATTCCCATATCTAACTAGACCAATACAAAAATCTAACATTACTATACAATTCACGATTTAATTTCAGCATCTTCATTTAAACAGAGAGCTTTACATTTATTCTCGGTTTCCCATATTAGTAATACTACTTACTAGAGGATTTCCATTTTATCTTTACAAAAACGTTGCTATTACTTATACTCACATTTATACATGACAGTGCATTTCAATTAACAGTATATTATTCTCATCATAAATATACAATACTAGCATCCCGAGGCTAAGCTGCGGTGCACTCATACTCTGCTATCAAATCCTGGTACATCACGTACATAAGGACCACGTATTCCAAATCTCTCAGGAATCATTTCAATAAACAACAATCACAAACAATGGAGGCGAACATAGTTCACATCACATGGGTCACGCACATACCTACGCTCCCATGATCAGCAGACTAATTAACTTCTCAATAAGTCCTTCTCTGACCTATGTCCTCGAGGTACCAATCTAAATCCCCCCGTAGGCACACAAAGATTAGATGGCCCTGATCGAACGCTGACCTCCCATGATAGCAAGTACGGTAGGTATGTTATACAAAAATAACTACATATACTAAGCATTCGCACATCTTAGATATCTCAACATATTAATAGAGGTATATTTCTCATTCTTATACCATCATATAGTGTTACGCGTTTACAAGTCCCCGATTTACGTTCATTAAAGTATTCAACTCTTCTCACGTCGTAAGTAGGTACTCATTTCCTAATCCATAAATGTTATTCGGTTTACTCCAAGATTCTAAGTTTTACTCCTCAACGTACTCCAATCTCTCCATTATACTCACTGGTCAATAAGGGAAGGTTATTACTCCATTAAATAAGTCTGCGGAACATTTGAAATAAAATTTGGCCTAAAAGGCTATTCTGTCAAGTCATTAGAAGTCTCGTTCGAACGAGGTCATTCGAACGAGTGTCATTCGAACAATTGTCGTTCGAACGAAAGGCTTCGAATGAACTACCAACTCATTAGAAGGGATACTGTCATCTCGTTAGAAGCTCGTTCGAACGAGGTCGTTCGAACGACCTCGCAGGTCTTCTAACGAGATGGCAGACTGCGCCCAGAAATCTCCAAATTCATTTTTTTCATTCTTCTCTTCTCTAAATCCATCCTATTCCAAACTAAGTTTTAATGTGTTTAAACTACACTAAGTCCTCCTAGGTCACTTTTTAACATATATATGGGGACAATACCTCCTAAATCAACATGTAATCATCATTATTCCCAAATCTTGTCTCAAACCCTATAAACATGAACATAGAATTTAGTGGCTACAACTACTTCTTATAAATACATTTCTAAAATCATCAATAGATATATTTTGGATATGAAATTCGTCCATAACTATTCTACATGCGATTCTCATATAAGATTACAAATTCTATCTCCAATTTCATGGGTTTTTATCAAACTTTCAATACAAGACATATATTCAATTCTAAGCATGGAGGAAACATTCAGTTGAATTCATGTAATTAAACCACTTGCCTTAGATGTTCTGATTTGATGTTGAAGGATGACGGTTGATTTTCCTCTTTCTCTCTATAGATTTCTCCCAAAGATGGTGATGGTGGCTAGGGGTTTCTTTTGGAACCTCTTAGGACTCTCCCTTTAACTCTCGTAGCCCACTACTTGATAAATGCTGATAATAAACTTAATGGGTTCATTACTAATATAAAATTAACCTCTAAAATTCGTAGGTTTTAATTCCGCTATTTTTAAAATAACCAAACTACCCTTTTGGGTTGCCGGTATGGCCTAAAAATGCCTCGGTACCCAAACTAAACCCCCGGCTAGTGATTTTTGACTATTTTGACCCTTCCGGACACGTTGGCGCACTCAAAATGACCATTCGGTTGATAAAAATATAATTCACCTTTTAATTCAAATAATTTAATTCTTGACGCGACTGACACGCGCGTCCCAACTAAATTTCCAAATTATCGTATTTCTACCTCGCGACAATTTTAATATTTTCAATACTCATGAAATTTTCAATTTTAACATCATAATCAAATACCAACTCACATCTCGCTAGTATTTATATCCGGATTAATTCCCAATTAATTCTCATTTAATTCAATTAATCCCTTAAATAAATATTAATAAAATTATGGGGTATTACAATGCGATCTCATAATGCCGATCCAAAAATCCGGGTTTGCTCATATACCACGGTACCAGCCGGAATCCTCAACAGTCCTGGTAAAATACACAACGGTGGAGGCGGTCAAGTTCCTGCTGCGAGTGGGAAATTAAATAAATCGCACTCGAACGCGGGACGTAAATGACTTATGACTATTCTCTCCCTACTCCTCGAGCCAGGGGATTCACCCACATCGCGCAACCTCCCTGGATCGCACAAGAATAATATATAACCTGGTTGTTACAACCCTATACCAAAGGAAAGCCCGTGGAAAGCAGCCAATCTAAATGCATACATATCATCACATACAGATTTATATGTATTTATATCATATCATATATATACTTTTAATCGTATAGTATATATGTATATATATATATATATATATATATATATATATATATATATATATATATATATATATATATATACACTATATATTTCTCCTCGAATATATAAATATGGCCATAATTGCCAATCACATAATAATATTTAAGTATTCTTTCTCTTAAATATTACTCCCACCTTAATCCCTATTTAAGTACTAGTACATAAACCCGAGTGTACCAATTCATACTAATAATAGAGTTTAAGTAATCGCCCACTCATGATACTAAACCCAAAGGTATTCCCTCACTCGATAAATAACTTGTACGTCATTTGCGTTTCAAGATTTACACACATCTAATCCCCAGAGATATAAATCCCTAGAAATCACTTCCTAGGATTCACCAAGATGTACTCAGCTCACATACATTCAAATACATAAATACCTATGCTCGATGGTAGCTGAACTCTCTCTCTCTCTCAATTTTGTTCATCCCTAACTTTAACTATGTTCGTTCCCCGAATTATTCCCTACTCGAATCCAAAGCCTTATCTTTCATCTAAAGGTTTTCTTACCCTCAAAACCATAATTGAGGAGTCCCAATATCATAACCAGAAACCCCATATAAAATCCAAAATTGTAATTTAACTCCCCAAACTCTTAAGGGAATAGAACTGGCTATTCTGACCAAAGCGAATCGATTCTCCCTAATTGCGAATCTATTCGGGTAGGTGAATTGATTCGGCCCCCAATCCGAATCGATTCGAAAAGTGTTCTGCAAACAGGTCCTTAATGGTGAATCGATTAGGCCTAAATCCGAATCAATTCGGCCCTCTGCATCTTGACATATCCCCTTAGGCGAATCGATTCGGTCTGGACCCGAATCGATTCGGTCTGGACCCGAATCGATTCGGCCTGTTCGAGGGCCACTGTTTGGGCGATTTCTTAAACTCCGAAATACCCAAAACTAAATCCAATCTCCATTTAAATCATAACTTGAATTTATTCCTACAAACCCAAAGTTTTCATATCTCCTTAAGTTCTTTAGAGGTCCTAACACTCCATTTGAGAACCCCTAATATTTATCTCCAATAAGTTATAACTAACGATTTCGATCTCGGACAGCTTTTCGTAGAAAAATCACTATAAATCCAAAAGAAATAAAAAAAATATGTGGTTAGCGCCCACGCGACCTATCGAAAAGATCTACAATTTTTATTTTTTGACCAAGAGCCGAATCGATTCGCATCAGGGCCGAATCGATTCGGAAAGTCCGCTGCCTTACTATTCATCATCTTCTCCAAAATTCCAAACTCCATTTTTTCTCCAGTTTTGTTGTTTCTAATCTCATCCAACAACTCAATAAACATCTAATCTATGTTGTACAACTAACACATCAATTAATTTGGGTTATTAAACCATTTTCCTTAGATTAAACCATAAAATCATAAAAACCTAGTTTTGGCATTTCTCCCATTTCAATTCAATTTTATACTCCATTAACATGGTTTTAATACTAGAAATCATTGAGAGTTTACATTACATCAATATGTAAACTCATATTCAAGTTTTTCCAATTTACTTTAAGGGTTCTAACCCAAAATCATATAGTTTACCAACTATAATATGAAATAAATGCACAAAAAATGAAATAAAGCAAGTATACACTTGCCTGGAGGATGAAATCCGACGACCTCGAGTCGAATTCGGCGGAGTTTGGTCCGGAATCCTCCATTTCTCCTCTTTTCTCTTCTCTTACTCTTCTTTCTCTCTTTTATTACTTTCTTTTCTTTCTCTTCCTCTCTCTTTCAATACTTGTAAAGAGAAAATAAGGGTTTACCCCTTTAAAACCTAAAAATGACTCGTTTACTCAACTACGAGTCCAAACGGGTCTAAACATTCCCAAAAATTAATTTAGACTATCCGACACTCTTTTTTTACTATCTCGGCCATTCCAAGACTCACCGCGCAGTCGAAATTTCCATCTGAGGTACTTGACCACAACTCACTATTTTAACCCCACACTACAAAATGCAGGTTCTCCCATTAAAATATCGTCCTTTGTCGCTTTTCCAAATAGTGACATATAATAAAATACTCCGACTCATTTACTTAGTCCCAAAATTAAGTATAATACACATCGAAAACCATCTAATCCTTGAAAACTCCAAAAACTTCTATTCACGATAATTTCTTAAATTCCCAATTTGCACTTAATTATTAAATTTAATTTGCCATAAAAGTGCGGGTTGTTACAGGGTGGTGGTCAGTCGCTCAACCATACACGCACACATGCACATATATTATACATTTACATATATTAGAAGCTTAAAGATTTGTTTATGGCAGCAACGAGAGAGAAGGGGGAAAATGGAATAGAAATAAGGGAAGAAAGGGACCATTCTGGCATGGAGGAGGACGACATTGGAGAAGAAAAAGGACGATGGGGTGAGAATGGGTAAGGAGGGAAATGGATAAGTAGGGGTTTCTTTCATGGGTTTATGGGCAGATATTTAAGAATGTTCATGGTTTTATGGGTATAAGAATAGGGGTTTGGCTTTTTAATTCTGTCACACAGAGAGAGAGAGAGAGAGAGAGAGAGAGAGAGAGAGAGAGAGAGAGATGGACAGAGGATAGTTCATTTCATGGTTTTAAAATGAAGATGTGTGATTTTTGTTGTGGGTACAAGCCTCTATTTATAGTATTACTAAGATGCACAGTCAGGACACAGTCAGCTTGGATAATTATTCAATTCAGTTTCTTTAGCACTCAATTATAATTTTCTCCGAGTATAATATTTTATAATTCTTAAAATTTTATCCAACGATAAATTAGTATTGTAGTGTGTAGGACATGTTATATGTTCATATTGATAGTACTTTTGGATTACATTGATTTATACACATTGTAATTCAAATAATAATTCAAAATAATCTGTTTTAGTCTCGTTCTACTATCCACTTTAATGTAAAATAATTATTTTGAAGAAGAGAATAAATGTGTCGACCCTATTTTCATGTTACAGAACATACGTACGGGTCGTAAGCGTCGCGAAAACTATTAAAGGTCCATAGAAGTTTTTTTGACACAAAAATAATTCAATCAAAATGAAAATAAAACTCGGGAATTACACTAGGTATGGTCACACACATATAATAGGTATACATACAACCTATAAGTACATCCAGCATAGGTAAACACACAACCCATAAGTATATGAAGTATAGCTATACACATAGCTTATAAATATATCTCCTTCTTATAAATATAATCAAGCACACAATAGGTATACACACAACCTATAAATATATCAAGTACATAGTATATATCTCTCGAATACCCAATGTACTAACAATTCACAATTAATATTATTTTTTTTAGTATCACTCACTACCCGAAGGGTCCTAGTTATCCCTTATAAACTTTCAGTAGTTAACAACTCACTACATGACTAACATCACTAATCGGTTTATTCCTACGATTCCCATCATTCGTTCAAGTTTCAATACTTAACACTGTTCTAAAAAACCGGCCTAGGCTTGCGGCTTGGGAGAAACGCCCCGCCTTAAGATTTTAACGCCTTATGCTTGGTAAAACCCTTAAGGCCCACTTTTTCTCTACAAACAACAATGATATAGTGAAATGATATCGCTTTTTAAAGATTTTATTAGAAACGAGACCATTATCTCATCCAAAATAATCAAATAGTATTTTAATATTCAAGTATTCAGACATATGATATGTACAATTTTAGTATTTTAATAGCCTTATTATGGTTGAAAAATATTAAAATATATTAAAAAGGCCTAAACGCCTTTTTACGCCTAAGGCCTGCCCAGGCTTCTAAGGCTTAAGGCTTGGCCTCCACGCCTCGATCCCGCCCCGCGTTTTTTAGAACCTTGCTTAATATATCTATTTAATATCCTCATAGGCCCTAATCTCGTTTTCTCTCATTATGACTATGAATAATCTCCGACTATAGGTCTATTAAAATTCCCCAAGTCCTCACAATTACTAAAGTCCCCCCTTAAGTATTAGTGAATAAGTCAACATAATTAAACAACTTCACAATTTCACCTTTCATCGATCGATCAGAACAGCATATTCTCAACACAAGTTTTCACCATTGTTAGCCCATCAAACCTCCAAGAAAATATCCCAAACTCACAAACAAATTAATCAGACTTCACATGGGAGCATTTTAATAGTTTCCAATGAAATATATTCTCAAATCATCATTAAATTCGCATTAAACAAGATTATATTTTCACTTTAATCATATAAACCCTAGTTTTACTTTTCTTAAGTGTTCGTCTTCTAAAACCGGAATTATCCTTCTATTCAGAACTTAATTCGTTAGATTTCTTTTTATAATATCCGTCAGATAATTATTACAATGATATATCATTAAATCATTAATTAAATCCAAATACAACATCTCAAAAATTAGGTTTTATGCATTATTATCCTATGCTACCATGGATAATATAAATTCTCAAAGAATTGAAAGTTTAAAAAATTGCCTTTAGTTTGAAGGGTTTGATTTCATTGTTAGATGGTGGAGGTATCCTTTACTTGTTTCGATCTTGATTTTGGTGACGTCGATGGGGTAAAATGGAGTAGCTTGGCCTAAGGAATCTTATCCCACTCTCTCTTATGGGCTCTCTTCTCTCTCAAGTCTATAACCCTAGTCTCTACACCCAAAAGGCTGATACAAAACCCTAAAATTTGGAGAGTTCCCAACCCTAAACACCCAAATGACCAAACTTCCCTTACATAATTTCGGGTTGGTCGAAAACTGCCCTGCAACATAATTAATACACCCAGGTGACACGTCTAGATCGAAACAGAACTCCGTCCCCTTAGCCTCCCGACACTTCCTATCAGAGGTTGGACTCAAGGGTCTCATCCTGATTCACAAATATATTGGGAGGCACCTTGTGCTAGTTCATTTATTATCTCCAATGAAATATTGGGTATACTTCCCAATAGTATAACTCACCCCAAATGAATAACAATTATTCCATTTTGGTCAATTCATCCCAAAAACCTGAGGGAAATTCTAAACTCTCTGTGATTTTTGATAACCCAATAATGAAATTTATCAATATACATATCCATTACGTCACTTGAATCATCAATCTAGTATAAAATTTTGGTTGATAATCTCGAGCCAACTTTTTCCATCTATGAGTGGTGCACCTGGAGACGACTTCAGTATGTCTTACTCAACACCGATCCACACATGCTCAATATTTCACATCATGTAGCACATTTTTACTCCATCTTTGTAGGATATACCAAAACTATAAACTGTTCGTCTGCTCCAATATTGCGCACTTCCTGGCCTCTTTTTTGTAATCAACATCCTAACTATGCATAAGCCATTCTAGGAATTTGACTACGTAAGACTCCACTCTAATTTACAAAATTATGGGGTCCTCCCTTGTCAGGGTATATATTTACATGTGTCTCCACTGTCTTGCAAGTCTTCTCAGTGTGATAGTTCTACTGGATACCCACATAGTTAGACTATCTCCTTTTTTCAAACGAAGCTCAGTCAAGCTACCATTCCATTTATGTTTCCAACTTCCCCACATTCATACATATAAAACATTTATAACCACGTCCCCTTATCACGGACAATACTGAAACTCAAACTACCCAGGGTGCCAAAACCAGTGAATATCTGCACAGTCATCACTAATGTCACAAACATAACATAATTGTCTCAATCTCGGCCCCTCACTCTCGGCATGTCTATATAGTGAGGTTGTACTTACTTAATCTATTACTCGCGACTTAATTGTTCTTGAGATTTCCCTGCCTATCAACTAGAGGTGCTAAAGTTCGCCCAATGTTTCCCACCTTACACTACCCAGCTCCACTATCCTTATATCATGTAATAGGTCTCAGTTTGAAGTGTTTTCTCCACACGTTTAATGATTAACATTCAAAAGTGATGCCCTATTACCCACACGCCTCTCAACTCCCTATGCTCGCTAAGTTTCATGCTTGGGACATCTCGCAAGCGAAATCTAAACTAGAAACCCCCCCGATACACTACTACCTAGCATTGTCGATCATTGAGATTTGTAGGTTTTAAGCACAAAACTATAACACTCAGTATCATATACCCCAGACGTATAAGTCTAACAATTTACTCCCACGTATCTAAAGGATTTCATACTATACTACGCCTGCACTATCACTAAGTCCCTAGCGCTAAATCAAAAATGAGATAAGTCTCACAGCTCGATGGTAAACCCGCTATACCTTTAATCACATCAGTAAAAGTCCCTACGGACCAGGATCATATATAACAAGACAAATATTATTGGTATTATTTTTATAATATATTATATATGCGGGCTTTACACTCTTTCGGGTAAAATATTGCAACAAAAACACATCTTGGTCTGGAACAACGAATACGATAGCCTTCTTGTGACAGCCCACCACTGTTCAGCCATCACTAACTAGTTTATAAACAAGATAACATCATACTCATATAACACATATCTCGTATATAAGCAAATCCACTCAAACATATCCTACCAGTGTTTGCACCCACTCCATTGTATATGGAACCAAAAAGATCCCCACAACCCAATAGTAAATATATGCATATAATAGTAATACTGACAATAAACCCACCAAACCCGTCTCATGTGTGAAAATATTGCTAACAAAATACTATGACTCAGCCATGTCACACGGGATTTACCTCATTTATCCAGGGATAAAACTCATACTTTTACTTTCCAACAGCGCTCATGGTTCAAACGGTTCCTGGACAAAATACTCTCGTCCAAACTGAACCGAATCTTCTATAATTATTTCCCCTACTGGGCATCCCACTCATGTCCCCTAACTTATTGCGGGCAAGATCAACACATATGGCCCTAGTTTCCATAAATAAGACACGTCTCAATGTCATTCCACTATATCTGAACCCACTGACCATGTCAGGGTTGCCCTTCTCTTATAACTGGTAGCTTTGAACCTAGATTGTTACCTCTGTTGTTTCTTTGGCTCTGCTGACCCTATAGAACACACTGGTGGACCTAACGGCCCTTACTGAATTCACTTTAACTTGGTATGAACTCTATTGATCTGAATTATTTAAATGGTTCCCCTGCTGGGTGTCCTCCTTATGCGGCCTTACTATCACCATTAATTCTAGTCTTGGACTTCTAGATAGATTCCCTAACTCTCTTGGCTCCCTTTACATGGAAGTGTTAATATTAACTTTATAAAAGTATGGCATTGATGATAATGAAACAAGTCATCCTAGCCAAATTTACCTAGCCATGCTTGTGTATTCTACCCATGAGTCCATTATCAACTTAAGGGCCCTTTTTATTCTCCGTATCCACCTCAGCGTGTACAAAGTTAGCTTAACAGGCAAATTCTCCCTCAAGTTCGACCACTGTTCTACCCTTCTGAAATAAGAACTAAAATTTCCTTTGCCTCTCTGTTTAAACAACTAATGACAGGATTCGCAGTCAAATCGAACCCCAAATTCCTTAATATTCACAATATCTCTCCATGGATGTGGTAAATAACTCCCATCACTATAACGATGCTCTTATACACTGTACACAATCCCATTTGTATGTTCTCCTTCCATTGGCCAAGCACCCTTTTGCACTTTCCTCAATTTTTTACAGATGGCCCTTCGAAAAAGGTCCTCTAACTCTTTCCCGTACCCGACTGTATTGGATGAGTCTGAATTTGTGTTACCGTCTACTATGGAAATACTTGGGTAATTACTGAGCCCTGGTGGTTATCACAATGTAAACTGACTGAACAATAATAGTGATAACCTCTACAGTGGTCACAGTTCCTAGAATACTCTGTGTCTTAAACTGAGTATCTTCTCCTGTAATCCTCCAAATAGCCCTCGCCGCTCATCCTCCACTGTTTGGCATATGCAACCTAACCAAACTCATATAATATTCACTTCAATTATACGTAATAGTAGGAGAACATAAGTCGAATTATGAATCAACATTCCTAAGTATAGGTCTCTATATTAAAGAAAAGCACTGTTAAAAATGTAATAAGACGCAAAATCTTGTAGGACACTAGAACATGATGCTCTGATACAATCCGTGACACCCTGCCTACTCTAATCACGGGTGATTAGTCCTTTATCAAAATAAATAGGATTCTCATTTGGTTCATTATTTTCATCACTGTCGAAAACTTTTTAAATCACTAACCATCTACGTTAAAATAAGCTAGTGCCAAATTTTATCCTTTAGTAAATTACAATACCAGTAACAAAATGCGAAACAAAAATAATATAAACCATACACACAAATAATGAAGTCCAGTACATCACGGGATTTAATAAATATATACTAAAGGAATCATCGGCTCTAATCCAACATCCAAATATTAATCCAACTAAAATAAAATTAATCTAAATACAAAACCTAAAATAGAAAGAGATAAATCCCACTAAAAATATTAACTGAATGGGCAACATGCCCTAACTGAAAATAACTTGATATGAATCCTCAACTAGGAATGAAATGGTTGAAGCATCTACACAAGTCCTACATGCCTCCACAAATGCTGCAGCTACACATCTCTTAAATGAATCATCTTGCCTAGCGTCCCTGTGGTTAGACACCTAAAAAGTTTTGAAAAATATTTATGACATGGGTTAGAGCCCAAAACATTTGAAAAATATTTAGCAAGTATTTAAATCGCAGTAGGATCAGTTATTAAATATATATTGGCTTCACGTACACTCCCTTAGGATACTCACCCCTCAACCATAGTGCACACCTAACGTCTCCTATTAAACCCACATAATTATGCTCCCCAGTCTAACTAGTCACCATAAGTATATCCCAGACACTACAATCATAGGTCACTCACACCACCCATACTATACGCTACCGTAAAACATTATTCAACATTTGCCAATTAATATATTTGAACCATTAATTAAGTTTCCCTAACTTATGTTACTTCAGATACGAGTTAAAAGATATTAAATTTCTAAGTTATTCCAAAATCAATTATTTTAACTATATTGTATATTTGATTTAAAATATTACTTTTGATCCAACAAAAGTTTATATTTATTTTTTTATTTACATTACTTGAATGTATTAATACGATAATTTATTCTTCGTGACACAAAATAAAATTAGAAAAAGTCGAAAATCCACCACCCCCCGTTATTTGGACAATAATTTCAGTGGTCATGCCACTTCCAAAATTGGCCAACACAATAAAATAAATAGTCTAACAATCGCATAATCAAAATTTTAATAAATATAACTCGTAATATAATCTCGGGTTATAACGATGATATAACCTTTAGTTGTTTGGTATCATAACTCGTTTAAACCTATTTTTAAAAGAAAATGACACCGAGTCAAATACTCACTTTAGATCAAACTATGATTACATGTATGTGTTCGGGCATTCGTGTTTACGACATTGTATATGTAACCGATATATACGGGTACTCAAAAAATTAAAAATAACACCAAAATAAGTTTGCACCCATCCACTACAAGCTTAGCTCACCCATATCGCCTGCACGATACGATATCGTAAAACATTATTCCATATTTTTTGAATGTTATATTTCAACCATTAATTGAGTTTCTCTTACTTGTGTTAATTTAAATGCACCTAATAGATATCTTCTAAAACCACACATGAGTAGAACAAATCACATGTATCTGTATACATATATCACACACTATATATATATATAATTACAGCATTCTCGGACTGAGAACCGCGTTGCTTACCTACTCTGTTATCGGGTTTATGTACCTCTGGTACCACATCATGGACAATTGGTTCGGAATGGCACCTGAAACCATAAATAAAATAACACATAATGGAGGAAAATAGAGTTCTAAGACTTTAGGCAGTGCACGTGCCTAACTTACCCAAAATGACCTGTAAGTCCCACTGTTATACTCTTAAATAATGAGTCTCCCTATGTTCTATTTTCTGGGGAACACATCTAGACCTTGCTGGCATCGCCAAGGTGGGATCTCCCACAACGCGAAATCTCCTGTCATAGCTGACAACATAAGTGTCACTCCCTGATTTCTCGGGGGCGAGTGTTATGTTGAAATAATACCAAACCATAATTGAGCCATGCATACTATTCTAATTAAGAATTTATAAAAGATAAATTGTCTTACACTCTAGTTCAAAAGGCTCATTCTTTTATGATTTCTCTTCATATCACATACTTCTATAATATAATTCCTGAAGTAGTTATCATTTCCTATTGGTACCTAGTCCAAATAACTTGAAGGAAACGAATCAGGAAAATTGTTGAATAGGCTCTACCAGTTTTATAACAAGTATAAATATAAAGAGAGTTTGGAATTTGTATAGAGTTCAATGTTTAACAAATGAAGCGGAAGAAAATATTTTTTTTCATAATAACCCTTAAATAAAATCAAGGGGCCTGGCCTGAACTGAAAAGCCCAAACATATCAACTCATTAAGAGTCATATAAACAAAATTAGTGATGTAGTAATTGTAATGGAACAATGGTTCCTGGTAATTATATTACGAATCATATAAGAAAGTCAAGGATCTTTGAACTGATAATACCATACTTACCAGCTCACAATAAGTAAACCATCAGTAAATCCAAAAAAATAATAATGAACCCAAAACTTTTAGGGAAAATTAACCGCCTAGGCACACTAGCTAAGTGGCACTCATACGTTTGTAGCAATAATCAAGGCTTTGAATCATCTAAGACCATTACGCCAAGAAGAATGTTCCATGGGTTAACATGTCAATATACTTCCCAGTTAATACTAATGCTCGTAAACTAAACAATGGTATATAAGTCCTATTAAAGTAAGTATTGTCACAAAGTGATCATATGGTAAATAATGGCACAAAATTCCAGGGGTGAACTGAATCAATAAGGAACATAATATTAGTTATTAGGTGAGAAGGGTTTAGTTGATCCATATTCAAATTAAAATTCCAATGATAAATTCAAATACCGATGGTATGTAACAAAATATGTAGTGTAGAAGTATTATAACATGCACATACTAGAAGTAAATAAGAGTTATAACATAGTGATATCAATAGGATTATGCCAAATATGCAAAGTTTACTATTGAAAAGGTTGGAAAAACCTACGAATGTTTTACAACCTTGACGTTATCATTCATGGATGCTTCATTACTGTGTTACACTTCCCATAGTCGTTTGTGCTCAAGGGTTTAAATGAGAGTGGTTATATCGGTGTTTCAAAAGTACAGTTTAGGGTTTATGATATCTTACGTCATTCGGTAAATACGAATAAAACTTATTGTATGACAATATGTAATATATGAATCTCGTATAAAATTCTAAAATGCGATCTCTAGTTGATACGTCAAAATAATATAAACATATTATGTTAACCGATAATCATAATAATAATAATAATAATAATAATAATAACAACAATAATAATAATAATAATAATAATAATAATAATAATAATAATAATAATAATAATAATAATAATAATAATAATAATAATAATAATAATAATAATAATGGTGCGAGTCCAAATTTATGTAGACGGTTTAACACATAAAATGTTCAAAATAGATAGAGACATCAGGCTATAACTTATCTTATTTATAAAATCTTACTCATACATATTCCTTTTGCCGATGACAGTACATAAGAAGTATCTCGATATTTTAATAATAAGAGTTTACTGAAAAATATTCTTTAGGTGGAATCAAATAATTTGATTGGACTAAATACATTTTTAATTTGGATAAATAACTATTTTACCAAAGTATTAAGTCGGTCAAATATACGAGTTTAACTAATTTTCAAAAAACTATATAGTTTGATATGAACAGAAAGTAGGTTTACTGGCGATGCTCCGATATACGAGTTAAAAGATATTAAATTTCCAAGTTATTCTAAAATCAATTGTTTTAACTAAATCGTATATTTGAATTGAAATATTACTTTTGATCCCAAAAAATATAGATTTATGTTTTTCATTAATATTACTCGGATGTATGAATAGAATAATTTATTATTCGTGATTCAAAATAAAATTACTAAAAAGTAGAAAATTCCGTCCTTATTTGACAAAAATCCAGTGGTCAATGTAAATGTGCTACTTGCGACGTGATATCGATTTGAATTCCAATTGCAAACTCATTTAATTATTGTCAATTTTTAAACCAATTTAATTAAGCCCTAAAATATTTGCAACTACATGGGTAAAATCAAACCATCATAAATAATTGCTGACACAGATTTTAGAAAATATGTAAAATAAATTTTAACTTACATACACAATGAAATCCGTAATAAATATAATGCAGATACTCACATACACACATATCCTAGAGTCAGTAATGGAACAACCACAGCAGCCCACAAGAAGACGCAGTCCTGAATCAGCAAGGGACACCCACGAGTACTCCAAAACAACACATACTCGTCAGCCGTAGATTTATCCTCTCTATAAGAGAAACTTTACCAAAGATGTATCTTGGGATCCAAAAGAATTCACTAAAGAATTGGGATTTTTGTGAATTGAAAATAAAGGTTTTAGCCCCAAATTGAAAAAGACAAGTGTGTTCCGCAATTTGCAGTTTTGCAGAATGAAAAACATCAGTTCTTCTTGAGAAAAATGACTCAATTAACACGCTATTTATAAAAAAAAATGAGTCAGCAGATCGCTTGACCAAGATAAAGACGTTGCTTTAACGACATCGCGGGACATCCTAATGTCACTCGAGCGACATTCTGATGTCGATTGAATGACGTCAACATCAAAACAAGTTCCGCCAAAACACTTAGAAAAAATTCCATTCGACGAAAAACAACGCCTCACCTTATTAAAAACAGTTTTGAATTTTTTTCCCAACACTTAGAAAAATTATCTCGACACTTTAAATGAATCGTTAAGGGACTAAAATACAACCGTTAACAAAATTAATCTCACAGAGGCTTTTCTGTCGAAGAATGTTGATATTCGAATCCATCTCGATGCATGAATGAACTTGAATAAATCTTCGACGGTTGTAGAGGTATATTACATATACTCATGTAAACCAGACAATGTAAAATATGTCCTTACAAATCTCCCCCTATCTCGATGTTGGAAAAAACTGAAAACATCTGAATTATCGAATCAAAATTCCTTTACAAATCTAATACCCTCCCATGAACCCAAAACTGAAATGGTACTAAAGATTCAAGTCTATAAGCTTTCTTCAAAAATACTTTTCTTCAAAAATCTTCAAAACTCCAACATTTCTTTGTCATCATCAGAGTGTGCAAAATATTGATCTTCAATTTTGTACCTACGCAATTGAGATAAGAAAACAAATATCGTCTTGACTTATCGAGTTTGAAATGAGATAAACATAAATGAGAACAAATCAAATAAATCTCAAATCTCCCCCATAATTCAAAAACTCCCCCATTAAATCGTAATTCGTTTTTCGAAATAGACAAGGAAAAAAATAAACAAAATAAAAATGGAGTGTCATAACAAGAAAATCACACAACTACAAACACCAAGGATATACTTGAAAACTTGCATCAACTATTTTTTATTTTACACCTTCAAAGAAAAGTGCAAAAATAATTTTACAAAAAATCATACACCATGAATTTACACTAAGATAACCAAATCATGAAATGGAATGAATGGGTGTGAAAAAATTCAATAGGAAAATCAATGCTATCAAACATAACATATGTGCAAGATGACTACGGATACTCATAACGAATTATCTCAAAATTGTCCTTAGGTGTCAAATAATGTGAATTCATATGACATCGACTCAATCTAATCGAGACATTAAAGTCTAAAATTATATCCACCCCAATAATGTCTAAACTATGTAATTCTCTTTCAAGACTTTGTCAGGAAGTGCAAACCCGTTGATTTCCAATAAAACTCCCTCATAAATAATAATAATTTTTTTTTGAAGTAATCTATTTTCCGTCCTTAGAGATAACTTATTGTTCCCATTTTTGGCATGTGATTATTTTTATTGCCTTAATTTATTTCTCGGGCTCTTTTAAACTGTGGCTTTCACAATGAGTTAATTTTGTACTCTCGTAGCCCTTTCCCCTGTTCACTCATTATTTTTTCAAATTAAACAAATTCGTCAAGGGAAACAGTTCTTACATGCACTCTTTCATTGTCAAGCTTTATCACATATGGTTCGTTTTAAAGACAAGATTGAGATGGAAACATTTCGAACAACGTGTGATAGACAAGTGCAATTATCAAACAAATCCAAACAACACGCATTAAAGGAGACTAAGGGTCGAACATGTAGGTAGAAATCTCAAATTACATCTAAATGACTCCAAACATTATAATGCACAAAAATGAAATGATGACGCATATCAAAACACTATAAAACAGTCACTTGGATATGGAATGAAATTTTGACTCGATCACCCTAAATGTCCATCCATAAATGGTGTAAACAAAATACAAAACCCTTTTTGTCTTTTTTAATAATTTTTTCAAAATAAAATCTTTTTGTTTTTTTCAATTTTTTTTTCTTAAAATAGAAAATCTTTTTGTATTTTTCCAATTTTTTTCAAAATAAAATTCTTTTTGGGTTTTCGAAAAATATATCAAAAATGGAAAACATAAATAAAAAATGGTACACACTAGCAATAGGCATAAAATATCATCATGAAAATCACCCTATTCTAGAAAAGAAGTCTAAACCATAACCGTTAGGTGAGGCAGAGTTTTCCAAAGGTGGTGTCGCGCTATGAAAAACATCCATCAAATCATGTGAAGTTTTGACCAAAAACTTAACTTTCTCCCTAATATGAGAAAACTCTATCATGTAATCATCCTGGAGCATCATGTGTTCGTGCGTGCGTGTGTGTGAACATGTGGCAAAACTCTATGTGACACACCACCCAACTTAAAGAAAAAATCACTAAGGTGTCCTTTCTTCTTACAATGGGTATAAACATACACGGGCCCTGGAACACCTCTCTGAAAACATTTATGGCTCACTCTCCTTTCAGGAACAGGATGCCTAGGTGGGTTAGGTTAAGATCCATATGGATAAATCACAAACTAAGGGATTTGGCTCGGGTGCAACATGGGAAGTAGATGCACCGTCATGACCTATTCTTAAACTCTAAACCTTATCGAAAGAGGGACCCATGAGCATATTTCCTACCTTCTTAGATTCATCGCCTATAGTAACCTTTACCTACTGGGAACGTTCAATATCTCTCTCTAATTTTAACATAAGGGCTATAAGTTCACCCTTTTCCCGATTTACGACCACCAACTGCTCACTCAAAGTAATCTTCGCCTTCTCGAGTTGACTCGTCGATGCCTCAAATCTGCTATAACTCTTTATCTCTCTCTCCAAATATATCACCCTAATACCCAACTCTTTATTCAACATTTTCGTCTTTAAGGTCCCGACATATAAATATCTAAACGCAATTTAGAGCTCACTATCACCCTCACTAGCGCACTCTCTCTCACACTCCCTTGAAACTCTTAAATCATCCTCGTCGGGGGTTTCACATCCACAAGTATCCTCATCATTAAAGTATAAACTATTTTTGCTCACGTGATTAGATAAAAAGGCTACACACATCCCATGTGAGGATTCATTCAAAAAATCCTTCACCTCTTCCTCACTATCGCTAAGAGTGGTTGGCATGGCAATCTTCTTGGACTTTCTCTTTAGCCTAGTGGGACACTCAAACGCCTTATGACCCTAACCATCAAATTCGAAACATATCTCTTCCTCCTCTTTCCCTTTCTCACCCCCTTTCTCACCGCTCTCTTTGGATTACTCCTTCTTTTTATTTTACTCAAAAAATCTTTTATTGGAAGAATTTTCTTTAAAAAATTTGAGAAAATTTATAAAAAAAAGTCACAAGCAATGTCATATAAAAATCAAATTCTCCCTCAGACTCGAACTCAAAAATATTTTGTTTCGTTTTCTTATCTCTTTGACAATTCCTCTCTGTAAGGACATAAATTTCCAATTGAGTCCCTGTATTATTTTGACTTAATTTCGTGAACAAGACTGTGTTTGTAATATGTCATAGGGATATTTTTATTTTGTCATGATCCCACTTGGTCTATGACGTATTGAATAAAATTGAAGACGTTGCGACAAAACATCAAAGAATTAATCATGACGTTGTTTAATTGGTTCAAGTTTAATCGTCTTCAAAAGTTAATTACATTCCGAGATCGCTCAGGTATGAATGTGTATAATTAATGGAGCTCGAAATTGTTTTTATAAAAGATAAGGATATATTTTTATGAAGAAAAATATTTCTAAATATTTTTAAAAGTGTTTTAACGGTTTATAATACGTTTTATTCTGATATCAGAACAGGTTTTATTCTGATATACTCAAAAAGTCAAAAAGTCAAACTTCCACGTCAGCTCGTTCAAACGATATAGGGATCTCGCTCGAACGAGATGCCTAAGTCGTGCGAATGACATAGCATTGTCTTTCGAACGACACGTTTTTCGAGGCGGCACTAAATTATTATTTAAAGCATGTTTCTATCAGAGTTTCGTAAGGGTGCAACTGGAAAAAACAGAATACATTCCAGTACGTTGTTTGCACATGTTTTCTAAGGTTTACAAAGCATAAACACATTCTTAGAGTTTGTAAAGATTCGAGATATCATTCTTATATGTTTAAGTGATCTTGCGGCACCAAAGTTGTTTGTTCTACTCATTGAACATCAAAGGGTTTTACGGTGAAGAAAAGATAAGGACTTTTTGTTCGACATCGTAGATGAATCAAAGCCAATCGGTGGACATCGAGATATACGTGGACGCGTGTGTTGTGGATAGGTATCGTGGAAAAATGACTTTCTTCTTGGTCACAATGATAGGAGTGGTTGAAGATCAGAAGACTGTCAAGACTCATGGCGATAGAGTCATTGAGTGACTCCGTGTCTGTTCATTGTAAATTTACATTCATAGTGATTATCTGTCTTGGGCCGTCCGAGGTTATTTTTCCATTTTGGGCTTTTTCCTCATACATCCGGCGTTGTGAGTATTCTTTACTTGATTTTACTCTCTTTAATCTCTAGATGCGTGTTCAGTATTAATCAAGATAAAATTGGTTTAAAGTAAGAATTGGGTTTTCACAACTTGGTTTAGTGAAAAATTAAAAGTTGGATAATTTTCGGAGTAAAATTGGTTTTTTTAAAACACACATATCGGGACACATCTTCAAATTGGTATCAGAGTTAGAAAACATATTTTATTTGTTTTGTGATCCCGTCTGTTTTCAAAGATTAATTCTGGATATAATGAATTTTCTCGAACTCATATTTTTTATGGCACTAATTACACTTATTAGAAGAGGATAATGAGATGTACTTTAAAATCTATTGATGAGCGTGTGTGTCTTTCAGTTGAGAAAGGTTGGACACCCCCTATCACTATTGTAGGTGAGGTCACTAGTTTAAAGCATGTTGAGTTATGGACCGAAACTGAACAAAGACTTGCACAATATAATTCTAAGAGTCTGCACGTTATTGCTTCACATGTCATACAGGAAGAATATAACAGAATTATGACTTGTTAAACAACAAAAGAGGCTTGGGATATTTTGGCACTCACTCACGAGGGCACTAGCACCGTTAGGGCGTCAAAACTTCAAAAAATCTCACTACACAGTTTGAGACCATTAGGATGTTAGAGAGTGAGACTTTTGATGAGTTTTATGCTTGGTTGTCCAATATTGTCAACTCGTCGTTTAACCTAGGTGAGAAAATTCCCGACAGCCGTGTCATTAATAAAATCCTTACGTCGTTGCCTAGTAGGTTTGATGCGAAAGTGGCCATTTTAAACTCCTTGGGTAGGTTAGAGTCGATGAAACTAGAAGACATTGCAGGTGACTTATAGCCCTATAAAATCGACATGATTACCTCCAAGCAAGTGCCTAAGAAAGAAAAGGACTGCTTTGAAAACCCGGAAGGAGGAATTAAAGTTTCAGATTCCGATTCCGATTTTGAGGATGTTGCTTTGTTGGCAAAGAAATTTAAAATTTTTATTAAGTTTCAAAAGCAATCGAAATATGCCAAGAAATTTGAAAAATTCAAGAATAACAAAGTAGATCCCACCTCTAAGGATAAGTTTGAGAAGCATAAGAGAGATGAGTCGGATAAGTGTTTTGGGTGTGAGGGGTACGGTCACAAGGTTAAGGAGTGTCCCACTAGACTTAAGAAAGAGGGAAAGCAACCCATTGTCTATAATTCCATCTTAAATGATAGTGATCCGGAAGAGGGACATAGTTCTCCCATTGATCGTTACTTTGTTGCATTCATGGCATGTCATGTGAGCAACGACGATTCTCATGTGCATGACACTTTCAGGTGGTTTTGAGTGTATCCCATGTTAGTGAGGGTGAATAGAGTGAGGAGGAGGAGGTAGATGTGAAAGAGTTGCAAGTTGCATTTTATAAGTTGTATGCCGAAACAGTGAAGGTGAAAAAGGCTAAATCAAAATTGCAAGCTAAGTTGAATGAGCATGCCATAGAAAATAATGATAGCTTGATTGAGGATATTAGGGCACGAGAGAAGAAGTTTAGGGAGAAACTGGAATTTGTGGAGAAAGAGAGAGATAATCTTTGTGGTTTGATGGAGTCCTTGAAAAAGGAGATTTTAGAGTTTGAAGAGTCTTGGTGTTTGCTCAAGTCTATGGTTCACGAGCTGGAGGAGATATTGAGAGACTTGTCTAAAGTCAAGTTTGATTCGGATTCTAGGTTGGAGAAGTTAGTTAAGATCTTAGGCACCGTCCAAATTAAGGGAGAGATAGGGGAGTTATAAGTTTTGGTGAGAGAGTTGTTCCCATTCCCACCGCACGTTTGAGAAACACTAGGAAGCTTAGAAAAGGTCCACATATAGGTAATCATTCCCACCACCACTTCACTTGCACGTTTTGTGGTAGGAAAGGTCACCTTAGGCAATATTGTTATGACCTTAGACAAGCTCCTAGGAAGTTTAGGAATAAAGTTCCCCGGTTCCTAAAACCCCCATGCATCGTTTTACATCTACTTTGGTTAGGAAATCAGATTTAGTGGCTTTAGGAATTAAACTTCATGATTCTCGTTTGGGTGAACTTGATTCTTCCCATGCTAAATCTAAAGGATGATTGTTTTGCCTTTTTTGTCATATACTAGTTTGCTTCATGATATATCCATTGCTAGTATTATGACATGTGTATCATTTTGTATTATAAGTTTTCATTTGTTTGAGTCTTATTGAAAAATACAAAAAGATTTTATTTTTTTAGAAATTTTTTTGAAAATCCAAAAAGATTTTATTCTTTTGAGAAAACTTTAGAAAACCCAAAAAGATTTTTGTTTTATTTGAGTTAAAATATGAAAAGCCAAAAAGATTTTCGGTTTTTGTTTTTGAGCTTACATGTTTGATGTGGCACATTGGTGTGCTTGGACCCCCCCCCCCCCCCCCCCAATCGTTTTATTATCCATGTGGCTAGGACATTTGGTCATTATTATCGATGCATAGAATGATCTTAACCATTGTTTATATGGGGTTGTTTCGAAGTTCATATGCATTTTGATTCGACTTTGTATATATGCCAACATTGCACACATGCTGGAGTTTATATGGATGTTTGACTTATCTTGCATATTTGAATTTGGTGAGGCGTTCCTATCTCAATCATTTCATCTATGCGTAAGTAGACTTAAGGGGAAATGTGCATGTAAGAACCATTTACCGTGAGGATTTGAATTGGTTAAAATGATGAGTGATTCACGGGAAAGGGCTTCGAGAGTTCAAAATCAACTCGTCGTGAAAGTCACCATTTAAAATAGCCCAAAAGAAAATGCAATATGCTAAGAAAAGGGCCAAATTTGTTTAGTTCATTCCAAAGAATATATGATATTATTGAGGGAGTTTGGATGGATTAAAAATTTAAACCGGTTTGCACATCTAATACTAATGTTGAAACATTGCAATTTGACGCTATTGTTTGTAGAATCATCAAAATTTCGGATTTGTGTGCATGTAGTGTGTTTAGTTCATTAAGCTCACACTTTTATTGTCATATGGCTATGATAAAGTTGGATGATTTATCGCTATCAATTAGAGCTTCTTGATCGTTTCGACGGGTTGGAATTATGACTCATTTGTTGTAGTTTCACGCCCATTCATTTCATATCCACATTTGAGCACATCGGTACTATGTTTGCATGTAACTCACATTATTAATTTTTATGAGTTTTTGCATTTTGTGTTAAAACCCTATTGTTTTAACACTGTTTTGCTTCTGTCAGACCCTTCCTAGAATTTTTTTGTGGAAATTTGTTCACTGGGCAATATTATATCATATTTTTGGGAATCTGGGAAATTTTGGCGGGTCACAGGACGTCATTCAAACAACTTATCCATCTCGTGTGAATGACAATTGTACTTCGTTCGAGCGACATCCTCAACTCGTTTGAGCGATGTCCCTGGCTCGTTCGAACGACAGGCTGAAATCTGATTTCTGATTCGTTTGCTGTCCACTGGTTTAATTTGGTATATTTTTGGTACTGCTGGAAGTTTTTCCGGACTGACTGGTTTATATGCAGGTTTTAATTGGTTCAAAATTCATATTTTTGCATATAGTTTGTTTATCACACCTGCTTAGATTCCTATATTCTTTGTGTGATTCATTGGTTTACTAGCTACTGATTTGTCATTTCTTGATCATATTTAGATGGTTATTTCATGATTATCTAGCGATTTCACATTGATTCATATTGTTTTATATTCTCATGCTAGATATTTCAAAATTCATTTATCTTTTCACCGGATTGTCTATCCGAGACAAAAAGGGGGAGAGATGTATGTGATGTAGGGGGATATTTGTTGAGCGTTTCTATTGATATCTGGATTTACATATTGTTTGATTATATTTCTTTGAAATTGGTATCAAATAATTTCTCATATGCTTCAAATGATTTGTTCTTATTAGAAATATAAATTGGTATCATTTGTTCCTCCATACTTAACTGGGTATTTGTTTGTCTGTTTCATGTGTGTAGGTATGCTTCACTGATTAGAGATTTCAAGTCTACATCACATACAAACAGTTTATGCTTGCAGGTGCTACATTTACTAGTTCGTGTCCAATATTTTCTATTTTGGGTTTATGGGATGGGATTTAGGCGTCATACGACTTGACATCCCGGTTTAGGCATTTCACTGGTTTAGTTTTGTCCCGGAATAGTCAAAGGGGGAGATTTTTAAGGACATAAATTTTCAATTGAGTCCCTATATTGTTTTGACTTAATTCCGTGAACAAAACTGTGTTTATAATATGTCATAGGGAGATTTTTAATTTGTCACGATCCCACTTGGTCTATGACGTATTGAAGAAAATTGAAGACGTTGAGGCAAAGATTCAAAGAATTAATCAAGCCGATGTTTAATTGGTGCAATTTTGATCGTCTTCAAAAGTTAATTGCATTACAAGATCACTCAGGTATGAATGTTTATAATTAATAGTGCTCATAATTATTTTTATAAAAGATAAGGATGTATTTTTTTAAAGAAAAATATTTTAAAATGTTTTTAAAAGTGTTGTAATGCTTTACACTACATTTTATTCTGATATACTCGAAATAGAGTTTGACTAATTTGGATCTCCTTTAAAAGAGACCTTTTGAACAAAAAGTCAAAAAGTCAAAAAGTCAAACTACCACGTCAGCTCATTCAAACGATATAGGGATCTCACTCGAACGAGATGCCTAAGTTGCGCGAACGACATGGCATTATCGTTCGAACAACACATTTTTTGAGGCGATGATAAATTATTATTTAAAGCGTGTTTCTATCAGAGTTTCATAAGGGTGCAACTGGAAAAAGTAGAATACATTCCAGTACGTCGTTTGTACATGTTTTCTAAGGTTTACAAAGCATAAACACTTCCTTAGAGTTTGCAAAGATCCGAGATATCATTCTTATATATTTAAGTGATCTTGCGACACCAAAGTTGTTTGTTCTACATTGAATATCAAAGGGTTTTTCAGTGAAGAAAAGAGAAGGACTTCTGTTCGACATCGTAGACGAATCAAAACCAATCGGTGGACACTGAGACATACGTGGACCCGTGTGTTGTGGATAGGTATTATGAAAGAAGGACTTTCTGTGTGGGCACTATGAGAGGAGTGGTTGAAGATCAGAACAGCGTCAAGACCCATGGGGATCGAGTCGTTAAGTGAGTCTGTGTCTGTTCATTATAAATCCACATTCACAGTGAATGTCTGGCTTGAGCCGTCCGAGGATGTTTTCCCGTTTTGGGTTTTTTCGTCGTACATCCGCCGTTGTGATTATTATTTACTTTATTTTACTTTCTTTAATCACTAGATGCATGTTTACGATTAATCAAGATAAAATTGGTTTAAAGTAAGAATTGAGTTTTCACAACTTGGTTTGGTGCAAAATAAAAAGTTGAATAATTTTTAGAGTAAAATTGGTTTTGTTTAAAACACACATATCGGGCCACTTCTTCACTCTCCCTTCCTAGGCTGGGCTCTAATTTCTATCCACTTTCCAAAGGCTTGACAGTATCAGAAACAAGTCAATTTCATATGTCTGGAGGTCTCCTACCTGCTCTTCTAACTTTAGATTGCTCAAATTTCCAAAGGATGTTAAAATAGTCACTTTAGGGATAAAAAATTTAGGCAACAATATCAAAATCGTTTTAACCACTCGTGCATCAGGAATGTGCTGACCAAGATTGAAACTAGTGTTGACAATATCAGATAAATGTGGGTAAAAGTCATCAAAACACTCAGAGTCGGACATGGTAATCGTTTCAAATTAAGTTGTTAAAGTTTTAATTTTAGACTCTTTGACCGCATTTGTGTCTTCATAGGTAAGTTGTAAAATATCCCATTCTTCTTTACAAGTCATTCACGTCATAATATATAGGAACTCTTCAGGAGTGACGACAACAAAAATTTCACTTAGCACACCAGTATTAAAAATACTTCATCTAAACTCATCCTAAGTCTAGTAAACCATGGGTTTAAGATTAGTGACATTATTAGTCGTGATCGTGGGAGGAGTCCACCCTCTTCCACACACAACCCAAACTCATTCATCGATTGCTTTTAAATGAGATTTCATACAGGCTTTCCAACAGACATAATTACACTCGTCAAAAATTGGCAACCGATTATATAAGTTTTTATTTGGAAACATTGCGATTTTTCAAAAACAGATTTTTCAAAAAAATCAATATCACAAGTTTTTGCGAAAAATAGGATCACTCGATAAATTAGAGAAACCCTCTATGATACCAATTTAT
Source organism: Sambucus nigra (assembly GCA_949130495.1). Taxonomy (NCBI): domain Eukaryota; kingdom Viridiplantae; phylum Streptophyta; class Magnoliopsida; order Dipsacales; family Adoxaceae; genus Sambucus; species Sambucus nigra. The sequence goes on from OX422221.1 coordinate 41,943,773, forward strand.
AAATGCGCTTCTTGTGGTGTAATATCTATTTGAATAAATTGGCAAATTCCATTTGTAAAATAAATTAGAGTCAGCAATGGAACAACCGTAGTAGCCCATAAAAACATGCAGTCCTAAATCAGCATGGAACACCCACGAGTACTCTCAAATAACATGCAGTAGTCAGCCGTAGATTTATCCTCTCTACAAAAGAAACTTTACCAAAGATGTATCTTGGGTTCCAAAAAAAATCACTAACTATTGGGATTTTTGTGAATTGAAAAAAAAAGGTGTCAAAATTAAATTGAAGAAGACAAAAGTGTTATGCAGTTTAAATTTTTGGCATAATTAAACCTGTCAACTATTCTTGAGAAAAACGACTCATTTTAAATGCTATTTATAGAAAAATTGAGTTGGCAGATCACTCGAACGAGATAAAGACGTCGCTCAAACGAGAAGCAATGTCACATGAACTGCATCGCGCAACATCCTCATGTCGCTCGAACAACGTTCTGCAGTCCTTGGAACGACGTCAACATCAAAACATGTTCGCCTTAACACTAAGAAAAAATTCCATTTGACGAAAAACAATGCCTCAACTGATTAAAAATAGTTTCAAAAAAATTTCCCAACACTTTAAATGACCCGTTAAGGGACTAAAATACAACTTTAACAAAATTAATCTCACAGAGGCAATCTATTGAAGATTGTTGACTTTCAGATCCATCTCGATGCATGAATGAACTTGAATAAATCTTCGACGGTTGTAGTGGTATATCACATACTCTAATGGAAACCGAACAATGTAAAATATGTCCTTACAAATCTCCCCCTATGTCTATGGCGGTACAAATTAAAAACATGTGAATTATCAAATCAAAATTCCTTTGCAAATTTAATACCATCCCATCCACCCAAAACTTAAAAGGTATAGAAGATGCAAGTCTATAAGCTTTCGTCAAAAATCTTCAAAACTCAAGTGTTTATTTATCATAATCAGGGTGTGCAAAATATTGATCTTCTATTTTTTACTAACACACATGAGACAAGGAAATAAATACCTTCGTGACGTATCGAGTTTGAAATTAGATAAACGTATATCAAAACAAATCTAACAAATATCATGTCTCCCCATAATTCAAAAACTCCCCCATTAAATCATAATTTGTTCTCCGAAATAGACATGGAAAAGAATGAACACAATAAAAATGGAGTGTCACGATAAGAAAATCAAACAACTACGATAAAAAAAGGATATACTTAAAAGCGTACATCGAATATTTTTTATTTTTCAATTTTTTCATACAAAAATTAAAAACTAATTTTACAAAAGTTACACACAATGAATCTACACTAAGATAGCCAAATCATGAAACAAAATGAATGGGTGTGAACCAATTCGATAGGAAAATCAATGCAATCAAACATAACATATATGCACAATGAATACGGGTACTCCTAACGAATAATATCAAAAGATTCCTTAGGTGTGAATAATGTGAATTCATACGACATCGACTCAGACACATCAAAGTCTAAAATGATTTCCACACCAATAACGTCTAAAACTAAGTAATGTTTTTTCAAAACTTCATCAGGACATGCAAACCTGTTGATTTCAAACCACACTCCCTCATTAATGATAAATCATTTATTTTTTTCTTGAGGTAATCTATTTTTCTCTCCTTAAAGAAATCTTATTGGCCCCATTTTTGGCATATGATTATTTTATTACCTTAATTTGTTTTTTTTCTCGGGTCTTTTAAATGATGTCATTCATAATGATTTAATTTTGTAATCTAGCATCCATTTCCCGTGTTCACTCATCTTTTTTTCATAATAAAAATAATCCTCACGGGCAACGGTTATTACATGCATTCTTTCATTGCCAAGTTCTTTCATATACGGTTCGTTTGAAAGACTCCTAGATTGAGATGAAAATATTTCTACCAACATGTGATAAACAAGTGCAATAATCAAACAAATTCATGAAACTGGGCATTAAAGGAGACTAAGAGTCAAACATGTAGGTAGTAATCTCAAATTACATCTTAATGACTCCCATAATTATAAAGCACCAAAATGAAATTATGATGCATATCAAAACACTATCAAATGATCACATGGATATGGAATGAAATTTTGACTCGGTAATCCTAACTGTCCATCCATAAACGGTGTAAACAAAATACAAAACTCTTTTTGTCTTTTTCAACAATTTTATCAAAATAAAATCTTTTTGGCCTTTTTAACTTTTTTTCTCTAAAAAATAAAAAAACTTTTTGTATTTTTTAAATTTTTTTAAAAACAAAAATATTTTTAGCTTTCAAAAAATATATCAAAAATGGAAAAAATAAATACAAAAATGGTACACAGTAGCAATAGGAATAAAATATCATCTTTGAAATCATCCTATGCTAACAAACATGTTTAAACCTTAACCTTTAGGTGCGGTGGAGTTTTCCAAAGGTGGTGTCTCGTATGAAAAAATCCATCAAATCATGTGAAGTTTTGACCAAAAACATAACTTTCTCCCTAGTATGAGCAAACTCTCTCATGTAATCATCCGAAGCATCAAGTGTAGGTGCGTGTGTGTGAACACAGGGTAAAATTCTATATGACACGCCACCTAACTTAAAGAAAAATTCCAGAAGGTATTTATTCTACTTACAATGGGTGCAAACATACACCTGCCTAGGAACACCTCTCTCAAAACATCTACGACACACTCTCCTTTTGGGAACATGTCTCCTATATGGGTTAGGCTAAGAGCCATGCAAATTAATCACATACTCAAGAATCGGCTCGAGTGAAACGTGAAAAGTAGATGCACCGCCGTGACCTATTCCTAATCTCTCAACATTTTCCAAAGCGAGACGAGGAACATCTTTCCTACCTTCTTAGATATATCCTCTATAGTAAGCTTTACCTCTCGGTTACATTCAAGATTTATATCTAATTGTAACACACGGGCTATAATTTCACTATTTTCCCGATTTATGATGACCAACTGCTCACTCAAAGTAATATTCATGCTCTCGAGTTGAATCGCCCAAGCCTCAAATCCCTTCAAACTCTATATCTCTCTCTCCAAATCTATCACCCTAAGACCTAAATCTTTATTTAACCTCTTCGTCTTTAAGGTCTCGTCATATAAATCTCTAAACACAATTTGGAGCTCACTATCACCCTCCATAGCGCACTCACTCTCATACTCTCTAGAAACACTTAAATCATCCTCGTTGGGGGTCCCATGTTCACAAGTATCCTCATCTTTGTGGGATAAACTATATTTACTCCTGCGACTGGATCAAAATGATACACATATCCCATGTGAAGATTTATCCTCGTAATCCTTCACTTTTTCCTCACTATCGCTAAGAGTGGATGACAAGGCAATCTTCTTGGCCTTTCTCTTTAGCCTAGTGGGACACTCACACACCTTATGACCCTTACCCTGACATCCAAAACATCTATCTTCCTCCTCTTTTACTTTCTTACCCTCTTTATCACCGCTCTCTTGGGCCTAATCCTTCTTTCTCTTTTTCTCAAAAAAAAACTATTGAAAGAATTTTCTTTGGAAAATTTGAGAAACTTTTTTAAAAAATTCGCAAGAAAGGCCATATAAAAATCAAATTCTCCCTCAGACTCGGACTAACAAAATTTACCTTTTCTTTCTTATCTCTGTTAGAGACGTACTCTCCCTTCCAAGACTCGGCTCTAAGTGTTATCCCTCTAGTATTAGGCTTGACGGTGTAAGGAAACATGTCAATTTCATATGTCAAGAGGTCTCCTACCAGCTCTTCCAACTTTAGATTGCTCAAATTTCATAAGGAATTTAAAATAGTCACTTTAGGGATAAAAAATTTAGGCAACAATCTCAAAATCATTTTAAGCAATCGCGCATCAGGAATGTGCTCACCAAGATTGAAACTAGTGTGGACAATATCAAATAAACATGCGTAAAAGTCATCAAAACACTCAGAGTCAGACATGGTAATCATTTCAAATTCAGTAGTTAAATTTTCAATTTTAGACTCTTTGACCGCATTTTTGCCTTCATGGATATGTTGTAAAACATGTCATACTTATTTAGAATTGGTGCACTTCATAATACGTAGGAAATCTTCAGGAGTGACGACACCAAAAATTTCACTTAGCCTACCACAATTAAAATTACTCCATCTATACTCTTCCTAAGTCTTGTCAACCACGGCGTTAGGATTAGTGACATTATTATTCGTGATTGTGGGAAGAGTCCATCCTCTTTTACACACAACCCAAACTCGCTTATCGATTACTTTTAAATGCGATTTCATACGGGCTTTTCAATAGGCATAATTAGACCCGTCAAAAATTGGCGACCAATTATATAAGATTTCATTTGAAAACATTGCAATTTTTCAAAATTAGATTTTTCCAAAATAAACAGTATCACAAAAGTTTGCGAAAAATAGGATCACTCTATATATTAGAGAAACCCGCTCTAATACCAATTTGTAAATGTGCTACTTGCGGAGTGATATCGATTTGAATAAATTCCCAAATTCTAATTGTAAACTTATTTAATTAGATTAAATTTTTAAACCAATTTAATTCAACCCTAAAACATAAGCAACTATGTGGGTAAAATCGAACCATCATAAATAATTGCTGACACACAGATTTTAGGAAAAAACCCAAACGGGAAAACCTTTTTATTTCACTATGTAAAATTAATCGCAACTTACATACACAATTAAATCTCCTATGAATATCAAGTAGATACTCACATAGACACGCATCTTGGAGTCAGCAATGGAACAACCGTAGAATCCCATAAGAACACACAGTCCTGAATTAGCAAGGCACACCCATGAGTATTCCCAAATGACACACAGTCGTGAGCCATTGATTTGTCCTTTATACCAAAGAAACTTTACCAAAGATGTAGATTAGGTTCCCAAATAATTCACTAAACTGTTGGTATTTTTGTGAATTTTGAAACCGAGATTTGAACCCTAAATTGAAGAAGACAAGAGCGTTTTGTGATTTGCAGTTTTTGCAGAATGAAAAACGTTAGGGCTTCTTGAGAAAAACGACTCACTTAACACATGATTTATAAAAAAAGTTGAGTCGATAGAATACTCGAGCGAGATAAATACATCACTAGAATGAGAAGAAATATCGCTTGGACGACATCACGCGACATCCTTATGTCGGTCGAATGACATTCTGATGTCATTTGAATGACGTCAAGGTCAAAACAAGTTCGCCTCAAAACTTAGAAAAAATTCCATTTGATGAAAAACAACGCCTCAACTGATTAAAAATAATTTATTTTTTTTTACCAACACTTAGAAAAATTATCCCAACACTCTAACTGAACTGTTAAGGGACTAAAATATAACTTTACTAAAATTAGTCTCGCGGAGGATTTTCAGTTGAAGAATGTTGGTATCCGAATCTGTCTCGATGCATGATTGAACTTGAATAAATATTTGATGATTTTAGCAGTATACGACATACAATAATGTAATCCGAACAATGTAAAATATATCCTTACGAATCTCCCCCTATGTCTATGCCGGTACAAACTAAAAACATCTGAATTCTCAAATCAAAAATCCAATATAAATCTAATACCCTCCCATGAACCCAAAATTTAAAAGTTACGAAAGATGCAAGTCTATAAGGTTTCTTCAAAAATCATCAAAACTCCAACATTTATTTGTCATCATCGAGGTGTGCAAAATATTGATCTTCAATTTTTTACCTACACAGATGAGACAAGGAAATAAATACCTTCATGAAGTATTGAGTTTGAAATGAGATAAACAAATCAAAACAAATCAAATAAATATCAAATGTCCTCCATAATTCAAAAACTCCCCCATTAAGTCATAATTCGTTCTCCAAATTAGAGAAGGAAAAGAATAAATAAAATAAAAATAGAATGTCACGACACGACATGAAAAATCAAACCACTACGATCGTCAAGGATATACTTGAAAGCATCCATCAACTATTTTTTTTTTCAATTTTTTCAAACAAAAATTCAAAAATAATTTTACCAAAAATCACACACCATGAATTTTCACTAAGATTGCCAAATCATGAAACGGAATGAATGGGTGTGAAAAAATTCGATAGGAAAATCAATGCAATCAAACATATCATATGTGCACGATGAATACGGATAGTCCTAACGACTGATCTCAAAATCGTCCTTAGGTGTCAAATAATATGAATTCATAAGATATCGAGTCAATCTAATCGACACATCAAAGTCTAAAATGATTTCTACACCAATAGCGTCTAATACTATGTAATGTTTTTTCACGACTTTGTCAAGACTTGCAAAATCGTTGATTTCCTAACAAACTCCCTCATAAATAATAAATCTTTTTTTCTTTAGGTAATCTATTTTTCCTTCCTAATAGAAATCTTATTAGTCACATTTTTGGCTTATGATTACTTATGTTCCCTTAATTTTTTTTCTCCGGCAGTTTTCAACGGTGGTTGTCACGAGTTAATTTTGTACTCTTGCGGCCCTTTCTCGTGTTCACTCATCATTTTTTTCATATTAAACAAATTCCTCACGGGCAATGGTTCTTACATGCACTCTTTCATTGTCAAGTTTTATTGCATATTGTTCGTTTTAAAGACAGGATTGAGATGAAAACATTTTGATCAACATGTTATAGACAAGTAAAAAAATCAAACAAATTGATGCAAGTGTGCATTAAAGGAGACTAAGAGTCAAACATATAGTTAGTAGTCTCAAATTACATTTTAATGACTCCAAACATTATAAATCACGTAAATAAAATAATGACCCATATCAAAACACTATTAAAGAATCACATGGATATGGATTGAAATTTTGACTCGATCATCCTAAATATCCTCCATAAACGGTGTAAAAAAAATACAAAACTCTATTTGTCTTTGTTAAAAATTTTATCAAAAATAAAATCCTTTTGCCTTTTTTTATTTTTATTTTCTTAAAAAACTAGAAAATCTCTTTCTATTTTTCCAAAAACAAAAATCTTTTTTGGCTTTTCAAAAAATATATCACAAAAGGAAAATATAAATACAAGAATGGTACACACTAGCAATAGGCATAAAATATCATCATAAAAATCATCCTATGCAAGCAGACGAGTCTAAACTTTAACCGTTAGGCGCGGAGGAGTTTTCCAAAGGTGGTGTCATCCTATGAAAAACATCCATAAAATCATGTAATGTTTTTACCAAAATCTTAACTTGCTCCCTAATATGAGAAAACTCTCTTATGTAATCATTCGGAGCATCATGTGTAGGTGCATGTGTGTGAACACGTGCAAAAACTCTATGTGACACACCACCCAACTTAAAGCGAAATTCCCTAAGGTGTCCTTTCTTCTTCCAATGGGTGCAAACATACACGGGCCTAGGAACACCTCTCTCAAAACGTCTACTGTGCACTCTCCTTTGGGTAATGAGACACCTTGGTGGGTTAGGTTGAGAGCCATATGTATCAATCACAAACTCGAGAACCGTCTCGGGTGCAACGTTGCAAGTAGACGCACCGTCATGACCAATTCCTAATCTCTCAATATTTCCCAAAGCGGGACCGAGGAGAATCTTTCCTACCTTCTTAGATGTATCCTCTTTAGTAACCTTTACCTACCGGGCATGTTCAGTATCTCTCTGTAACTGTGACACCTGGGCTATAAGTTCACTATTTTCCCAATTTATGATGACCAACTATTCACTCAATGTAATCTTCACCTTCTCGAGTTGACTGGTCGATGCCTCAAATACCCTCAAACTTTCTCTCTCTCTCTCTCTCCAAATCTATCACCCTAAGACCTAACTCTTTATTCAACTTCTTCATCTCTAAGGTCTCGGATCTCACTATCACCCTCACTAGCGCACTCACTCTCATACTCGCTAAAAACACATAAATTTTCATCGTCAAGGGTGTCATGTGCACATGTATCCACATCGTCGTGGGATAAAATAGGTATGATCAGGCAACTAGCAAAAAAGGCTACACACATCCCATGTGAAGATTCATCCTCAGAATCCTTCACCGCTTCCAGACTATCACTAAGAGTGGCTGGTATGGCAATCTTCTTGAACTTTCTCTTTTGACTAGTGGGTCACTCAAACTCCTTATGCCCTTACAATCATATTCAAAAGAACTCTATTACTTATATTTCTCTATCTGAACATCTTTCTCACCTCTCTCTTTGGCCTACTCCTTATTTTCATTTTTCTCAAAAAATATTTTATTGGAAGAATTTTCTTTGGAAAATTTGAGAAACTTTTTATAAATTTTGCGAGCAAGGCCATATCAAAAATCAAATTCGCCCTCAGACTAGGACTCACAAACTTTTCCTTTATTTTTCTTATCTCTCTTGGACACTTCCTCTCCCTTCCTAGGCTGGGCTCTAAGTGCCATCCCTCTATTGTTCAGGAAATATGTCAATTTCATAAGTTTGGAGGTCTCCTACCATCTCTTCTAACTTTAGAATGCCAAAATTTTCTAAGGAATTTAAAACAGTAACTTTAGGGATAAAACATTTAGGCAACGATCTCAAAATCTTTTTAACCACTCATGTATCAGGAATGTTCTCACCAACATTGAAACTAGTGTTGACAATATCAGATAAACGTGCATAAAAGTCATCAAAACACTTATATTCCAACATGGTAATGGTTTTAAATTGAGTAGTTAAATTTTGAATTTTAGACTCTTTGACCAGATTTGTGGCTTCGTGGGTAAGTTGTAAAACATGCCATGCTTCTTTAGAAGTGGTGCACATCATAATACGTCAGAACTTTTCAGGTGTGACGGCACTAGGAATTGCACTTAGCACACGATAATTAAAAGTACTCCATAAAAATTCCTCCTCTGTCCATTGAGCCACGGGTTTAAGATTAGTGATGATATTAGCCGTGATTGTGGGAGGATTCCACCCTCTTTCACGCACAACCCAAACTCGCTTATTGATTGCTTTTAAATGTGATTTCATACCGGCTTTCTGATAGGCATAATTATACAAGTAAAAAATTGCTGACCAATTATATAACTTTTCATTTGGAAACATTACGATTTTTCAAAACGTCTTTTTCCAAAAAAAAATCAATATCCCAAAATTTTGTAGAAAACAGGATCACTCGATAAATTAGAGAAACCCGCTCTGATACCAATTTGTAAATGCGCTACTTGCGGTGTGATGTCGATTTGAATAAATTTGCAAATTCTAATTGTAAACTTATTTGATTAGAGTCAATTTTTAAACTAATTTAATTCGGCCCTACAACTTAACCAACTATGTGGGTAAAATCAAACCATCATAAATAATTACGGAATCACAGATTTCAGGAAAAAAACCAAAAGGGAAAACCTTTTTATTTCACTATGTAAAATAAATCGCAACTTACATACACATCGAAATATGCAATGAATATCACACAGATACTTACATCGACACGCATCCTAGAGTCAGCAATAAAACAACCGCAACAGCCCATATGAACACGTAGGTCTGAATCAGGAAGGAACACCCACGAGACTCCCAAATGATACGTAGTCGTCAGCCATAGATTTATCCTCTTTACAAGAGAAACTTTACCAAAGATGTATCTTGGGTTCCAAATAAATTCACAAAACTATTAGGCTTTTTGTGAATTGAAAAGCAAAGGCTTGAACCCTAAATTAAAGAAGACAAAAGTGTTATGCAATTTTTAGTTTTTGTAGAATGAAAAACTTCAGGTCTTCATGAGAAAAACGACTCATTTAACACGCTCTTTATGAAAATAATTTAGCCGAAAGATCCCTTGAAAGAGATAAAGACGTCGCTCGAACGAAAAGTGTTTAGGCACATATTCTTCACATTTATCCCCTTAATTTCAGTATTTTTATGATCCCGTGCAGTGTATGTAGCTTGGATTTGTCTCAAATGTATTCTACTAACCCCTTTTGGCAAGTATTTCTTGTTTTGTGTATTTCTCATGTGTTTTACAGGTATTTTATGCAAGTTAGTGCTAAGCAGAACGCAAAACAGTGAAAGAAACCTAGAAATGGAGAGTTGAAAGGGCATTTTCGTAATTTTTCAGCCTTAGTCCGGAGGTGGGGCCAACTAGAAAGTTTAAGATCTCTAAGTTATAAGAATACTGGAAAAAACGGCACATCAATCCGAGCTACGGTGAAGAAGTTACGATGTTTTGAAGTTGCGCGATAATGAAGAGTCTGGATGTGCGGATTTCTGTCATTAATTATGCATTTAATGCAGTGCAACTCTTGGAAAACTTGTTCCACAAGCACTATTGGCTGTCAATTTCGAGATTTTGTGCTATAAAAGCCCATGACCTACATCATTTGAAGGGAAGTTTCTAGAGAGAGGCTAGGTTAGGAGTAGGTTAGAAGTGCTAGATTGAATTTTAGGGTTAGATTTTGAGAGCAAATTTTCTATTCCTTCAAGAGTTTTCATGAATCCTATTTTGTAAGAATTTCTGAATCCCAATTCCGTTCTTGTTTCTGAATTCAAGTAATATCATTTCCATTCTCTTGTTTTATTATTTGCAAATTATTTACCATGTTTTGTAGATCCATAATTTTGTGTATGAATTTTTTCTTTAATCAAATCATGTTTAGCTAAATTCCCAAGGGTTGGGGTACATGAACTCAATCTAAGGCAAATTATTTATGTAGAAAATAGAGATTAAATTAAAATATTTATTGAATCATGAAAGCTCCTCTTTATATTTTCCTTTGATTTCATATGGTGCGGGCTTGAACCTCATATACGTAATGCTTAGAATCTATAAAGACTGGATTCATTCACCGCTTTATATCTATCTTTGATTTCATATGATGTGGGCTAGATCCCTCATATATGTAATGCTTAGAATGTATAAAGACCGGATCTAGTCAATAATTTTAATTTACAATTCTAGTATTCTATACGGTAATTTGTTAAGGATTGAGGGATTGTACCCTACCCTATTTTCTCCCATTTGTCAGATCTAATTTCTTTTGCACTTTTCAGTTTGTTTTTCTTAAGTAATTTTTTAATAGAAATTTTCCCAATCATCATCTTTTTCATTTTTATTTTAGAAGTAATAAATCAATTAAATTCTATAAAACATTCCCTGTGGATTCGATACCCAGACTTACTACTATACTCCATAAAAGTGTAGTTAAAAGTTTATGTTTTTTTTGTATTGAGGTTGGAAGCCGATAACAACGACTAGCGTATTACACGGACGCTCGGTTATTCCACTCGATCAAGAAGAAATGTCGCTTGAACGACATTCTGATATCATTTGAATGATGTCAAAACAAGTTCACCTCAATGTGGCCATCCCCGATCCTCGTCGCGTGGGCGGGCGCATGGTGGAAAGGATCCTTCGGGTCCCGCGCGTCCCTCTCGGGAGCGCTTCGGCTGGCATCGTTTGTGGTGTAAAAAAATGTAGAGAGATTCAGAGTCGCCAGTCTATTTTACTCAAAATAGACAAAAGAAAAAGGGGAAACCACCCCGAAGGATGGCATCCAAAGACATACTGGTGCGTGCGAAACAAAAATGATTCGAGAAGGGTTCGGAGGCTTAGTTACGAAATGGGAAGGTGTTAGGCACCCATTCCGCCCTTTCGGTCTTTCATGAATATTTTCTATTTTCAATTATTTTTTCCCCCGTGATATCTGTGCATGAGTATATATAGAATGGAGGTAGGAATCGTCGACTTGTAAGAACAATATTAGAAAAATAAGATTTACGCGATTACCCCTACGTTGATCATTATAATGGAACGATAACGCATATGGAGTAAAACGTCACTAAGAGCAAGTATATAACATATAAGGAAAATGGATTAAAAGAAGATAAAAGATAAGATAAAATGTGAGAAAAAGGACTCGAGTCTCGGGTTTTACCCTGAGACGCCTACGTAGCCTACAGAAGCATCAAAGTCCACCTAGTTCGCATACAAAATGAGGGGTGGGGTTTATCCCATAAATCCAAATGGGAAATCTCTTATTTATGAGTGTGTGTGTGTGTGTGTGTGTAGAAAAAGTGTTTAGATTGTGAGAAAAGTGTGGAAAAAACGTGAGAATCCCTACTTGGAATTTATGAGCAAACCCTCTTTTTCTTGTTTTTTGGGTTTTTTATTTATATGAAAATATGAGATGTGAAATAATACTAAATAAAAGGTATATTTAGGATGTGTGAGATGATATAATAAAAGTGCTAAGCAAGAAAATAAGTTATTGGGAATTTAAGAGAATTTTAAGAGAGAGTTTGAGAAAGTTGGACCTTCTTGAAGTTCTTGAGCTTGATCTTGAATTTTGGAGAGCAGCCCTTGCACTTGGATGATGATGGAGAGTGGTTAATTCACCAAGTTTTATGAAAAGGATGATGAAAAGTGGAAGTAAAAGGGGGATTTGGATGTTGAAATCGCGTTGCCTTCGAGAGAGGTTTCTGGGGTTCGTTCAGAGTGATTTTTATCAGATCTGGGCTCCTCCTGCAAATTAGGTGAAGACCTCCTTTTATAGGCTTAGGTCAGTGCCGATCGGCATAGACCCCTTCCTACCTATCGGCAGGCAGGTGCCGATAGGCAGGGTCTGGAACCTGCCAATTGGCAGTGCACTTTACGCTTTTTTAGAAAATTGGCCATCGAGGGCAAACCGTTGGTCAGAATCGTGCACGGGGCATACTGTTGGAAAGGTAATTCAGAGACCTTTGAAAGTCCTTTGGACCCCTTCCAGGTTCGCGAGTTGACTTTGGGTCAAATATGGCTCGGAAGCATTTGTCGGTCCATTGGACGAGGAATCGTTCGTCCGCATGGTAAGTCTGAATCGTGCACGGGGTGGACCATTGGAAAGGTTAGGAGATTTACTTCAAAATTCCAAAGAGTTTGACCCAGTTCGAATAGTTGAATTTGGTCAACCGGTCCCAAGAAGCATTCGGTGACCTCTTGGAGTCAAACGGATCATTCGTATGCATGGAAAGTCGGAATTGCACACGGGATGGACCATTGGAAAGGGGATTGAGTGCCCTTCGAAGATTCATTTAACCTCGGTTGAGCTGAAGAGTTTACTTAGGTCAAATAGAGCCCGGGAGAGCCCGGTGGCCTCTAGGTCAGGTTTCGGACGCAAACAGATCATTCATCCGCATGGTAAGTTAGAATCCCGCATGGGGACGGACCATTGGAAAGGGGATTCAGTGCCCTTCGAAGATTCACTCAGTCTCGATCGAGATGAAGAGTTTGACTTTTTGGTCAAACTGTGCCAGGGGGTGCCCGATGGCTTCCAGGTCAGTACTCGGGACATGACCTAGGTTCGTAGTGATGAGGGGAGGTACTGGGGACCTAAGGAGAGTTAGGGGTAACAGGATGGGGTGTCTATAGAGACCCTCAACGGGTGAGTTTGGAACAAATGATGACCGTCGAATAGACACCACATGATGATTTTGAGGCAGTATGACCGATTCAGAGGGTCGAGGCCGATTCTGAGGACCTAAGGACTGTGCTGGGGATGATCAATTTTGTGGATCAAAGCTGAATCTGTGGACTTAAGTGATGAGGGTGGCCGATCCTGTAGGCCAAAGACAATTCTGCGGGCTTAGGGTGAAGGTCTAATAACCGAGGTCAATTCTGACCTAAAGAGTGGTGACGACCGAGGACCGAGGTCAATTCTGACCAAACTCAGGTGGCAATCCAAGACCGGGGCCAATTCTAACCCAAGAGTGGTGATGACCGAGGACCGAGGTCAATTCTGACCTAACTCGGGTGACGATCCAAGACCGGGGCCAATTCTAACCCAAAAGTGGTGACGACCGAGGACCGAGGTCAATTCTGACCTAACTCAGGTGACGATCCAAGACAGGGGACAATTCTGACCCAAGAGTGGTGACGACAGAGGACCGACGTCAATTCTGACCTAACTCAGGTGACGATCCAAGACCGGGGCCAATTCTGACTCAAGAGTGGTGACGACCGAGGATCGAGGTCAATTCTAACCTAACTCAGGTGAGGATCCAAGACCGGGGCCAATTCTGACCCAACAGTGGTGACGACCGAGGATCGAGGTCAATTCTGACCTAACTCAGGTGACGATCCAAGACCGGGACCAATTTTGACCCAAAAGTGGTGACGACCGAGGACCGAGGCCAATTCTAACCTAACTCAGGTGATGATATAGGGCCGGGTCCAATTTTGACCCAAGAGTGATGACGACCGAGGATCGAGGTCAATTCTGACCTAACTCAGGTGACGATCCAAGACCGGGGCCAATTCTGACCCAAAAGTGGTGACGACCGAGGACCGAGGCCAATTCTGGCATCATTATCTATATGGTGAGGTATATGAAATTTTTACTGACCATCAAAGCCTTAAGTATTTATTTACTCAGAAGGAGTTGAATTTGAGGCAGAGGCGGTGGATGGAGTTAATTAAAGATTATGATTGTACAATTCACTACCACCCAGGAAAGGCAAATGTAGTTGCAGATGCTTTGAGTAGAAAGGCTTCAGGCAGGTTATCTTGTATTCGATGTGCTAGAGTTGCTCATATTATGGAGTTGAGATTGATGGGAGTAGAATTGCAACTAGTAGATGGGGATAGATTCTTTGCTCATGTAAGCGTGAGGCCTTTATTAGCTACCCGTATTCGTGATTTGCAAAGTCAAGATCCTTTCCTTGAGAAGAAACGACAAGATGTCCAAGATGGTAAGTCTGAAGATTTTTGTATTGTGAATGATGGCACCTTATTGTATAAGCAGCGGTTGTGTGTGCCTAATGTGAGTGGATTGAAAGAGGAAATTTTATATGAGGCTCATAATTCCATTTATACTATGCATCCTGGTAGTACTAAAATATATAGGGATTTAAAGGAGCATTATTGGTGGAATAATATGAAGAAGGAAATAGCTGATTTTGTTGCTAGATGCCTTATATGTCAGCAAGTGAAAGTGGAGCATCAGAAACCTACTGGTCTGCTTCAGCCATTGCCAATACCGGAATGGAAATGGGATCATGTAACGATGGATTTTGTGGTTGGGCTTCCTCGATCTCAGAAGGGGTCAGATTCGATTTGGGTAGTGGTGGATAGATTGACCAAGTCCGCTCATTTTCTAGCAGTCAAGACTACATATACAGTTGATAGGTATGCTAGATTGTATGTTAATGAAATTATTCGATTGCATGGGGCACCTGTTTCTATTGTTTCAGATAGGGACCCTACTTTTACATCCAGATTTTGGGATAGTTTGCAGTATGCTATGGGTACCAACTTAAAGTTTAGTACGACTTTTCATCCCCAGACAGATGGGCAGTCTGAAAGGACAATACAGATTTTGGAAGATATGCTTAGAGCATGTGTGCTTGATTTCAAGGGTAATTGGGATGAATATTTTCCTCTGATAGAATTTGCATATAACAATAGTTTTCAGTCTACTATTGGTGATGATGCTTGGATTTAGCACCACCAGGTAAGTGATAGTGAGCTCAAACAGGAGTAGCCATGGCAGCTATAGAGATGTAAGTATATAAGTATGTGAGTGTGTAGAAGGGGATGAGTATAAGAAGAAATAAGACAATGATGTATAGTGGTTCAGCCAATTTGGCCTACATCCACTGTGAGTGTGTGATCCACTAAGTATGGGCACTAATGGCCTTGGATACAATGCACATAAGCTCTCCCTCTCTCTACTGTGTGTACAAACAGAGTTTTAGCTAGGGTTACAATCCTCTCTCTACTGTGTGTACAAACAGAGTTTTAGCTAGGGTTACAATCCTCTCTCCTTTTGTAAGGTTGTAGGTGACAAGTATATATAGGTCTTGGGGGGTGTAGTGTACCCCCCAAGTATGCATGGTGCATGTGAATGATGATCTAGCCAACCCCCTGTTGACACCTGTAGATGCCCAATGATGACATAATATTCCCTCACGTGAGGGTGTGATTTGGTTATAACGGTCTGCCACGTGCCATGGGAGCCTCACGCGCACTATTCCACGCGTCTCCCAAACCACACGCTATGATGATGTCACCCTCGGCCTATGAGACGAGGCCGAGGGCAAAGTTCCTTCCGGTAGTGAGTCTGGCTTAATTCTGGACTCGTACTGTCGTACCCTCGTAGGGTCGTCCGGAGCCTGGGGAAGGGTCGGCCCCTCGTAGGGTCGTTTGGGCCTGGTGGAGGCCAGCTGGAGCCTGGTGAAGGGTCGGCCCCTCGTAGGGTCGTCCGGAGCCTGGGGAAGGGTCGGCCCCTCGTAGGGTCGTCTGGGCCTGGTGGAGGCCAGCTGGAGCCTGGTGAAGGGTCGGCCCCTCGTAGGGTCGTCCGTTTTGGAGACAATCTTCAGCCAGGCCAAGGATATAAACGAGTATATCAATCACCCCCCAGCCCTTAGTCATAGGTTCCATTGAGATGGCTGAGGGATAATGTTGAAATTGAGGTGCGTGTATGATCAGTTAGGTGAGTGACACATGGGCAGGTACTCATTGCTATTCAAGTTTCCAAGGCACGGCGGCTGCACACTTGCATGGGGCTTTGTGCCCTAATTATACCCTTCTTGGAAAATGTGCCCATTTATTACCAGGGTATTTAAGAGTTTTTTAAACTCTCTCTCTCCAGTTTCTTCTTCGCACCCAAGTATATTCTCTCTCTAGAACCAGTAACCTTTTCCACCTGCAGCCTTCGTTTCATCAGGTCTCAGCAGCGTTACTCACCCTCGTCGTCAGGTACTCTCCTTCATTAAGCGCTTTCCTTTGTCTTCAATTCTGTTTATTTTTTAAGGTCATAGGGTTACATTTTATTCGAGTTCCCCATAGCTTTTTCCGGTGTCTTCTCCGGTTAAAGGTTCTTGAACATTCTTGACGAAAAACCTTTTAGTTCTTTGGTTTAATCCAAAAGTCAAACCTGGTCAATCCCCCAAGTGTTTGTAGTTGAATTAGCCAAGTCTAGTGTAATTTCTCCAAGTGTAGGGTCTTCCCCTTAATTCTTAGGAGGCTTTACAGCTTAGTGTCTGAATTCCCACCCTTGAGAGAGAAACTCTTTGCTGAGATCAGACGAATAGAGGAAGAGGAAGAGAGGAGACGAGGGGCCGATCCTAATTGGGGACGACCCATCTTTCCCATTCCTCTTGCCACCATAAGACCGTGTGAACCTTCTGAGTCTTGTGGGTCGTCTCCTCGTCCGGCCGAGACTCCCAAACCTAGTGAAATGGACGAGAGAGCCTCCTCTCCAACTGGTGCTGGAACTTCTGGTAGAAGGGACACATCTGACCTTAGTCCAGGCCGTGAGGCCGAGGGTACAGTCCCCTCTGATGCCGTTCCTGTGATAACCCTATCCCCCAATGCCTTCCAAGTGGCTTTTCCCCAGGGTCCTCCTGCAGGTGATGAGGGGGAAGGGGATGAGGACGAGGACGATGATATAGATGACGAGGTTGACACCTCCCACGCCTCATCCTTTATCTCCTCTGTTAGGGATAGAGACCTTCTGATATGGAGGCATAATTACGGAGTGCCCTCCAGTGTAACTATGAGGGTTCCCTCTGAGACTGAGAGGGTTTTTTATTGTGAAGAGGGAAAGGTTGCAATCTATGAACAAATTTTCAAGGTTGGAGTCAGGCTCCCTCTACACCCTGCCATTGCCGATATCCTGTTTGCCCTCGGCGTCTCCCCCTCTCAACTACCCCCCAACTCTTGGAGGACGATCTTGGGCTATATTTCTTTGTGGAATAATTCTTTCACCGACGAGCCCTCGGCTGCCCTATTTTTGGGCTGCTACAACATTACCTCTTCGTCCAAACAGCCCGGATACTATCATCTGGGGGCAAGGAGGTCTGAGAAGAAGCTCCTTCACGTGGCACAAACTTCCAACCATGATTGGAAAAAGAGGTTTTTCTTCATTTCTGGGAAATGGGAGCCTACCGCTGATGTTCCGAGGGTTCCCAGAAAATGGGCCAACCCCTCCATGAAGGCCAGGTCAGACCCTGGACTTAGTCTGGAGGAGAAGGACATTGTAGATTATCTGAGAGGACGAGGGCGAGAGGGTGAGCTTGCAAAATTCGAAGACTTGATGACCCCTCGGTTCCTTAAAGAATTTGGTCTGAGGGTCGGCCCCCTGACTGAACTATGTGAGTTATACTGAACATTTTCCATTCTTTGCTTTTTTTCCAAGTGTTTCCTCTTTAGATCTGCATTTTTCTAACATCTCGTCCTCTTATCAGATCGTCCTGCAGGTACACCAGACTACCTTTGGGAAATGACAGCTCCCAGCTTGCTATCTGGATTAGCCAAGAGGAAAGGGAAGGAGCCCCAGCAGGCTTCGAGGAAGACAAAGGCCGCTGGGCCGACAGTGGTGGAGCCGACCGCTGATAGCCACAAAAGGAAGGAACCTGAGGCCCCTGTTGAGCATCGGCCTGATCCTAGGACAAGGGCCAGGGTCGAAGCCTATGAGGGGACGACCTCTTCGTCGAGCATAGGGGCCTTCTGGTCTCAGAATCTGGCACACTTGAGGGCCGACCCCTCGTCACTGATCACCAACTTAAGGGCAGCCAAGGCCTCGATGTTCTCTGCACCGTCGGCCTCTAACTTCGAGTTCTTGGCGAAGATGCCTCCTGCCAAAGTGTACGACTATGGTCTGCACTCCCTTGCTCAGGTATTGGTCTTGACCTTCTTTAATTTCATTCTTTCACTAACTGTTCCCTCGGTCCTTCTTGACATCTGTTTTTTGTTTATTTTTTATGCAGTCCGTTTGTGCCTTCACCTCAGCCACCAAGTGGATGGCTGAGAACCAATAAAAGTTTCATGAAGCTGAGAGGGCCATTCAACATGAGGCCGACCTTCGGACAGAGCTGGATACTGCGAGGGCCGAGCTGGAGAGTACAAGGACTGAGCACGCTAGAGTCCTTGATGAGCTGACGAGGCAACATGATGCCGATCTGCAGGCTAAGGACTTGATCAGTAAGGAGAGGGACTCGGCCCTGATCAACCTGAAGGCCCAGCACAAAACTGATCTTGAAGAGGCTGTGAGGAAAGCCGGGGCTGATGCTGTTGAGGCTTTCAAGACTTCAGATGAATTTCAGGGCTTCGGCCTTGAGTATCTGGAGAGGGGGATCAGGACGGCCTGCCGATGGGTCGTCCTCAAATTCGGCGATGTCGTCTCCTCTATTCGTCCTTCACTGGAGGGTGTTCAACTGGACGACCCCCTAATTGCCGAGGCCCTCAACGAAGTGGAATCCCAAGTCCAGATCGAGGGGGTCGATACATCTGAAGATCGTCCAGTTCTTGTAACTGAGGAGACCACTCCCATAGATGTTGAGGCCCTGCCCTCTGACGTCGTCCCATAGGGTGGCTGCCTGTAGCCCATACCATTCCAGTGTATTTTTATTCAATGGCCTTGTAAAACACTTGATATTTTATTTTATTAATACCATCGTCTCTTCCTTTCCATAATTGTTGTCTTCCATATTTAATTCTTTTATGATTCGCTCCTTGTTGATTTGCTCTTTGTTGATGCTACTAACCCCTCCCTCGTCTTTTTTTGAGAACAGTGGTGGGGTCGTCCCCTCCACTGGTCCTCATTATAGCCGAGGGTTCAACTTACCAACTTAATGTTTTTTAAATAAAGTCTACCCTCGTCTTTTTTGAGAACAGTGGTGGGGTCGTCCCCTCCACTGGTCCTCATTATAGCCGAGGGTTCAACTTACCAACTTAATGGTTTTTTAAATAAAGTCTACCCTCGTCTTTTTTGAGAACAGTGGTGGGGTCGTCCCCTCCACTGGTCCTCATTATAGCCGAGGGTTCGACTTACCACCTTAATGGTTTTTTGTTGATGTTTCCATGCATACTGAAACTGATAACTATAGGGTTAGGATAATCATATTTTTCATTAATTTTCCAAAGTGTCCTGTTGGAGCAACTCCTATTACAACTATGGTCTATCAAGACCTTACAACACTACTGGTAGTATCTCTTCAAATGATCTGCGTTCCAGGGGTTGGAAAAAGGTTCCCCTTCATGGTTTTCTAGTCTATAGGTCCCAGGGACAACTTCATCGATGACCCTATAGGGGCCGTGCCAATTAGGATGGAGTTTATTGGGCTTTTTCCAAGTCTTCTTGAGAACCAAGTCTCCTACTGCGATAGGCCTCTGTTTCACCCTCTGATTGTAAAACCTTGCGGTCCTCTGCTGGTAGGAAGCCTGCCTTATCTCAGCATCCTCCCTTCTTTCCTCAATCAAGTCCAAGTCAAGTCTCCTCTCTTCCGTATTTCCCTGGGGGTCGTACATTTGGACCCTATGAGTGGGAAACTCGACTTCGGTGGGGATGACTGCTTCTGATCCATAAGCTAACATGAATGGGGTCTCCCCGGTAGAGGTCCTTACTGTCATCCTGTATGCCCACAACACTGCATATAACTCCTCGACCCATCTTCCTTTTGCCTCCTCAAGCCTCTTCTTAATCCCATCTAGGATTGTCCTATTCGTAACTTCAGTTTGCCCATTGGCCTGAGGTCGGCCTGGGGTGGAAAAAAATTATTTGATACTTACCCTCTCACAGTACTTCTGCAGAGAGGCATTCTTGAACTGGGTCCCGTTATCCGAGATGAGGGTGTTGGGTAGACCGTATCTGCATATCACATTCTTCCAGATGAACTGGAAGGTCTTTTGCTCTGTAATCGTGACCATTGGTTCGGCCTCTACCCACTTTGAAAAGTAGTCAATTGCTACGATGAGGAACCGATGGTTATTGACTGCCCTCGGTAAGGGTCCTACCAGGTCAATCCCCCACACTGCGAACGGCCATGGGGATGTAATGGAGGTAAGAGGCTGATGGGGCTGGTGAGGGATGGTGGCAAATCTTTGGCATTTATCACACTTCTTCACATATGCTGCGGCATCTTTCCCCAAGGTCGGCCACCAGTAGCCTTGGGTGATCACCCTCTTCGCTAAGGATCTTCCCCCAATGTGGCTTGGGCACGACCCTTCATGCACATCTTACAAAATGGAAGGGACTTCTGAGGGATGCACACACCTAAGTAAGGGGAGCAGAAACCACTTTTTGTACAGCGTGTCTCCGATGACAGTGAACTTTGCAGCCCTGTATCTCATCTTCTTCCTCTCTTGCCTTGCTTCTGGCATCTCTCCCTCTTTAATGTACTTGATCAGAGGGTCCATCCATGAAGCTTCTTGAGAAACATTTAGGCAATTTCTAAGTGTTACCTCGGTATCTTCAATAGTTGTCCGAAGCAAGATTTCTACCGGGACTGTCCTCCTTATGTCTGTCCTAGTTGCCGAGGCCAACCTTGCAAGGGCGTCAGCACGGCCATTGTCAAGCCTAGGTATCCTCTTGAATTTCACTTCTTTAAAGTCTTTCAACAATGACCTCACTTTCTCAATGTACCTAGCCATCCTCTCGTCCTTGGCCTCGTAGGCTCCTAGTATCTGATTCACCACCAGCCTCGAATCACTATGAACCAGAATCTGGCCGACGCTAAGAGATTTGGCCAAGGAAAGGCCAGCTATCAAGGCCTCATATTCAGCCTCATTGTTGGAGGCTTTAAAATTGAACCTCATGGCGTACTCGATGTCTCTGCCGTCGGGTGCTGATATTATCAACCCAGCTCCGCTCCTGCTTTCGCAAGAGGACCCGTCGATGAAGACACTCCACATGGTCTGTTCTCCTGAGAAACTTCCCTCGGAGAGGGATCCCTGTCTAAAGACGTATCTTCCCTCTTCATTTTCGGTCGCTTTCCTCCTAGCGGTGCTTGTCTCACCCTTGTCTGCGGGTGTGTCGGTGATCCTGTCTTGTTGTATATCTGTCTCCCCGTGGGTCTCACCCTCAGCTTCATCGCTCTCCCAAGTAAACTCAGCAATGAAGTCTGCCAGCGCCTGCCCCTTAATGGCTGTCTTAGGCTGATACACAATATTGAACTCCCCCAGCTCTATAGCCCAGGTCATTAGCCTTCCTGATTTTTCAAGCTTGTGTAGGACCTGCCTAAGAGGAGAGTCAGTAAGGATGACCATAGTATGAGACTGGAAGTACGGTTTCATCTTCCTCGAGGCATGAATCAAGGCGTAGGCCAACTTCTCCATCCTCGGGTATCTTTGCTCTGCCCCCTGGAGTGCCTTGTTGTTAAAATACACAGGCTTCTGTATACCGTCCTCGTCTCTTATAATGGCTGCACTGATGGCAGACTCTGAGACGGCGAGGTACACGTAAAGTCGTTCGCCCTTCACGGGTCGTAACAGCAGCAAGGGAGACCCTAGGTATGATTTTAGCTCCTTGAAAGCCTCATCACACTCTTTACTCCATTCAAAGGCCTTCCTGAGGATCTTGAAGAATGGTAGACACCTGTCTGTGGCCTTTGATACAAATCTGTTCAGGGCAGCTACTCTCCCTGTGAGCCTCTGAACGTCTTTAATGGACTTGGGGGCCTTCATCTCCATAAGGGCCTTTATCTTTTCAGGATTGGCCTCGATGCCTCTTTGATTGACAATGAACCCCAAGAACTTCCCTGCTCCGACCCCGAAGACACAGTTGGCCGGATTAAGCTTCATCTGGTACTTGTCCATCGTATTAAAGTTCCTCTCCAGGTCTGCCACATGATCCTCTGCTTTCAAACTCTTGGTCAGCATGTCATCCACGTAGACCTCCATAGACTTCCCAATTTGGTCTTCGAACATTTTATTTACGAGGCGCTGGTACGTTGCCCCCGCATTTTTTAGACCAAAGGGCATGATCCTATAGCAGTATGTCCCCTTGTCAGTGATGAAGGCAGTCCTCTCCGAGTCTTCAGGGTTCATGAAGATCTGGTTGTACCCTGAGTAGGCATCCATAAAACTCATGAGCTCGTGGCCTGCAGTAGCGTCTACCATCTGGTCAATGCGGGGGAGAGGGAAGCTGTCTTTGGGGCAGTGCTTGTTGAGGTCTGTGAAGTCCACACACATCCGCCACTTCCCGTTGGCCTTTGGGACAATGACTGCGTTGGACAGCCATTCAGGGTAGATGACCTCCCTGATAAACTCAGCGTCTTGTAATTTTTTAACCTCATCCCTGATGACCTCGTACTTCTCTCTAGAGTAAATCCTCCTCTTCTGCTTTACCGGCTTCACTCCCTCTACCACATTGAGTTTGTGGCACATGATTTCAGGGTCGATCTCTGGCATATCTACATGACTCCACGCGAAGACGCTTCGTCTTCTCCTCAACAGTTTGATGAGGTCTTCCTTGATATTGGGCTTCAAAGACTTGCCAACTTGGACGGTTTTTCCCGGGTCATCCTCATCGAGGATGATGGGTTCTAGCTCCTCAGCGGCCTCTCCTTTCTTGAGCTTCGTCTCGTCCCTGGGGTCTAGGGTATCAATATTATAAGTGGTTGTAGCCCTCTTGTGTGCCTCCCTTTCCTCAACGGAGTTGTAGTAGAACTCTCGCGCTGTCGTCTGGTCTCCCTGAACTTCCCCCACCCCGTATGGGGTGGGGAATTTAATCATCTGGTGGACCGTAGACGGCACGACCTCGAACCCTTTGAGGGCCACCCGTCCCAATATGATATTATAGGCTGAAAATACATGCTCATCCATCACAAAGAAACTGACCTTCCTAGTGAGCCATCTCGGCCACTCGTCCCCCATCCGAACATCGGCCTCATACACTCCAAGGGGGTGAACTTTTTCCCCACTGAATCCAATCAACGGATGATGGTATGGGACGAGTCTAGAACGGTTGAGACCTAAGGCCTTGAAGCATGGCCAAAACATTACATCCGCAGATGAGCCCCCATCCACGAGGATCCTCGGCACCTCACACCCATGCACCCTGGTCGTGATGACGATAGGGTCATCATGCGGGGCCAAGAGGCCTTTGAAGTCCATTCTTGAGAACCCCACTATGAGTGTGTCCATGTCCACCTTCTTCCTCTTTTCTGGCTTGGCCTCTAGAGAGGTCGAGTGTACAGTCTTCGTCACTGCCCTGGCTTCTGCCACGTGGGCCTTCCTATCTGCGACTTCTGACCCTCCTCCTGCCAGACCCCCAGAGATCATTCCTACTCCAAACGAGATCACATTAAGCCTCTTGACAGGGCCCTGATCGTCTCTCAGTGGGAGGTCAGGGTCGTCCACATCATCAGAAGGGTCGTCCCCTCTTTTTTGTTGACCTTCTCTACATGCATCAACTCGCTTCTTTCTGGGGTCGTCCCCTCGGTCCCTCTTGAAGGCACCTCTGTCGACGTACTTTCTAAGCTTCCCTTCTTTCAACATCTTCTCAATCTCATCTTTCAGAGCAAAGCATTTGTCTGTCACGTGACCGTGGTCTTGATGAAATTCACACCATAGGTTCTTATTTCTCTTGCCAGGAGCTGCCCTAAGCTTCTCAGGCCACTTCAGGGATCGGTCACTCTTTATCTCATTGAGAATCTGTTCACAGCTGACCGTTAGAGGGGTGTAACCAGCGAACTTGTCGTCCGTGGACCTCTTCTTCCCCTCTTTGTTCTTCTTAGGGTACTTACCCCCACTAGTACCTCCCTTTTCGTCTTCATATTTTGCGGCCATCGCCTCTTCGGCGTTCATCACCTTTCCTACTATTGACAGCAATTCGGCCATCGTCCTCGGAGGGTCTTCAGCAAGCTTCCATAACAGCTTCCCCTTTTGGAGTCCTCCAACCAAGGCTGTCATAGCTATGCTTTCCTCGTAGTCTTCCACCTCCATCTTCCCTTTATTGAATCTGGCTATGTAGTCCCTCAGACTCTCATTCTTCCCCTGCTTAACATAGAGCAGGTGGGTGGTCTTCTTTTGTGGCCACATCCCAAAGCAAAAGTTGTGGATGAACCGGTCTGCCAACTGCTTAAAGTTTTCAATGGAATTTTTTGGAAGAGACGTGTACCAAACGTGTGCAGCCCCCGTCAGGGTTCCGGAGAAGGCCCGACACCTCATCTCATCTGAGATAGAGTATATGTCTGCTGCTGATTGATACATCTCAACATGGTGGACAGGGTTGGTGCTCCCATCGTATCTTGGGGTGACCACAGGTGGCTTGAACCTTGCCGGCGTAGGGAAGTCGACTATCTTCGCCACAAAGGGTGAGCCTACGGTATATCCCTTCTGAAGGGGGTCCCGGCTCTTCAATATATCACCTATCTTATCCTCTAGCCGCTGGATTGAGTCATTCCAGGGCCTCACAGGGTCGGCGTTGCCTATGTTATCCCCCGCCGCCTCTTGAAGGTGGACGGAGGGTTCCGCTGCAGCAGGCCTGTGTTGGATGTTTACTTCCCTTTGGCCGTCATCCCGTCCCTGGGGTCGGCCATCTGCTGCCTCCTTCCTGGATCTCGCCGCACTTCTCGGCCTGGACAACTTATCCCGCAGGTCATTTACTGGGCCTAGCCTCTCAAAGGCCGACCCCCTGCTCAGGCGATCAAAAGTAGAGCCTCTCGGGCGATCATCAGGGTTTGGTCTCACGCACTTTCCTCTACTATCCTGGAGAGGTCGCACAGTGTTGTTGGAGACCTCATACGGTTCCCAGCATTCTATTGGGGCCTCCTCTCCCTCCAGATCATCATACCTGTCTTCAGGGCAAGGGTTTCCTTGCCTCCCCAGGCGCAAATGCCGGGGGTCAGCAACATCCCTACGCTGCTAAGGGGGTGGCAGGTCTTTGCGTGGTGCCTGGGGTGGTCCCCTGGCCTCAAGCTGTCCTGGAGCTGCTGCCGGAGTGATCATATCAGGTGAGACCCCTGGTGGTCTCAGTATGTTCTGGCTTAGAGCTGTGAACTGCTCCTGCATCATCCGCTGGCTTGTTGCCATAGACTTTAGGGCTGCCGCCACATCAGCCATCTCAGACTGAGGCGGCGGCTGACTGGAACTGGGTCTTCCCCCCTCATCCGGCAGGGGAAGTGGTAGTGGTGGCATCTCAGGTGCCATGTGCTTGAGCTAGAACAGCTGAAGAATGGTGAGCTTGGGAACCTTAGTGGCTCTCTTTCAATGGTGAAACACCTCCTCTCAGGGGGAGGGTTGGTTCACCACCAGAGTGCCCAGTGAGGTCAAGCTATACAAAGGAAGATATGTCTTCGCGTTTCCCACAGACGGCGCCAAACTGATGATGCTTGGATTTAGCACCAACAGGTAAGTGATAGTGAGCTCAAACAGGAGTAGCCGTGGCAGCTATAGAGATGTAAGTATATAAGTATGTGAGTGTGTAGAAGGGGATGAGTATAAGGAGAAATAAGACAATGATGTATAGTGGTTCAGCCAATTTGGCCTACATCCACTGTGAGTGTGTGATCCACTAAGTATGGGCACTAATGGCCTTGGATACAATGCACATAAGCTCTCCCTCTCTCTACTGTGTGTACAAACAGAGTTTTAGCTAGGGTTACAATCCTCTCTCTACTGTGTGTACAAACAGAGTTTTAGCTAGGGTTACAATCCTCTCTCCTTTTGTAAGGTTGTAGGTGACAAGTATATATAGGTCTTGGGGGGTGTAGTGTACCCCCCAAGTATGAATGGTGCATGTGAATGATGATCTAGCCAACCCCCTGTTGACACCTGTAGATGCCCAATGATGACATAATATTCCCTCACGTGAGGGTGTGATTTGGTTATAACGGTCTGCCACGTGCCATGGGAGCCTCACGCGCACTGTTCCACGCGTCTCCCAAACCACGCGCTGTGATGATGTCACCCTCGGCCTATGAGACGAGGCCGAGGGAAAAGTTCCTTCCGGTAGTTAGTCTGGCTTAATTCTGGCCTCGTACTGTCGTACCCTCGTAGGGTCGTCCGGAGCCTGGGGAAGGGTCGGCCCCTTGTAGGGTCGTCTGGGCGTGGTGGAGGCCAGCTGGAGCCTGGTGAAGGGTCGGCCCCTCGTAGGGTCGGCCGGAGCCTGGGGAAGGGTCGGCCCCTCGTAGGGTCGTCTGGGCCTGGTGGAGGCCAGCTGGAGCCTGGTGAAGGGTCGGCCCCTCGTAGGGTCGGCCGTTTTGGAGACAATCTTCAGCCAGTCCAAGGATATAAACGGGTATATCAATTGGTATGACTCCATATGAAGCATTGTACGGTAGACGATGTCGTACACCAATATGTTGGGGTGAAGTTGGTGAAAGGAAGATAGAGGGTCCAGAATTGATTGAAGTCACCACTGAAAAAGTGAAGATTATTCAAGATAGAATGAGAATAGCTCAAAGCAGACAGAAAAGTTATGCGGATAAACGACGAAAAGATTTGGAATTCCAGAAAGGGGATTATGTGTTTCTTCGAATATCGCCATTGAAAGGAGTTATGAGGTTTGGAAAGAAAGGGAAATTAAGTCCACGCTACATTGGACCTTATGAAATCCTTGAAAAAGTCGGGATGGTTGCCTACAAGTTAGCGTTACCACCATAATTATCTTGGTTACATGATGTTTTCCATGTTTCTATGTTAAGAAAGTATGTAGCAGACCCTTCACATGTATTGGTGGAACAACCTATTGAGTTGAAGGAAGATTTGAGCTACGTGGAAGAACCGGTTGCTATCGTCGATAGGAAAGAACAAATATTGAGATCAAAGGTGATCCCACTTGTGAAATTTGTGTGGATAAGGCATTCCATGGAAGAATCTACATGGGAGAGTGAGGATAGCATGAAAATAAGTTATCCGTATTTGTTTGATTCGGACAACCAAGGTATGTCAATTTCGAGGATGAAATTTCCTAACAGGGGGAGAATTGTGACAACCCGAATATAATTATGATTAATTATGCTTAAATCATGCCTAGCGTATGTGATATGATTAGTGTGTCATTAATACACGTGATGTTAATTTATTATGTTTAGTCTAATCCGACCTTCAAAAAGCATGAAATGTCGAATTAGTTACAAATACAAAATTTTGAAGGTTTCGGTAGGAATGTTCATGTTTAAGGCTAGTTTTGACATTTATGACATAAAAATTGACTTGAGGTGAAAACTACATAGTTGTAGACAAGTGAGTTATGGTTGTAACACAACAAACGGTGTGTGAAACGGAGGTCCGAGTGAGAAGTTATACCAAAATTACGAAACAATGGCAAAGTAGTCCATCCGTTAAGTAGTATTTTGTCTTAATATGGCAACAAATGTTTTATTCTCATTGGTTGGGAAGGGTAGTGGCTTTGGCCGACCTTAAACCCTTAGAATTACCTCCTTATTCATCCAAAATGCAGCCATGAGAGATTTTAAGCTTAAGGAAAGAGAAGTAGGAAGTTAGGAAGAAAAAGTGAGGAGAAAATTGAAGAAAAATTCATAGAAAATTACGTAAAAGCCCCGAAGGTAATTCTAACTGCAAATCTTATTGTTTTTCTTATATTTCTGTTTTAGATGATAGAAATCATCATTTGTTTACTAAACTTTCAGCCCTTGATATATATGTGTGGTTAGATGAAAGTTTAAGTTAAGTTTAATGTATAAAACCCTAAAATTGCCTTCTTTAGAAACTTTGTTTATTCAAACTTCCATATATTTTTGTGTAGTTACTGGAATCGATTGATTCAAATTGGAGATTAACCTGGATTCATATATGTATGATATATCCGAAAATCATGTGAAAATACCAAGCAATGAGTCTTTGGTGAGAGTTTTAAGTTCGGGTATGAAATCTACCCTAAGGGTGAAAATATGCCCGCCATGTGTTCGGTGTTTTGCTTGACATAGCAAACGAACCTTAAAAATTATGAAACTTTAATTTTGAATTTTTCAATATGTTTACTGATGTTGGGTGAAATATCACATAAATTTATGATGTAGAAAAATTATGGAAATTCGTGGAAGTTGAATGAACGATAAGAGGGCCTATAGGGCAGATTTGCCATGTGGTAAAGAAATGAGCATATCTTGCTCTACGAGACCTAAAATGATGTACCGTCTTTTGTATTGGAATAATAATATGACAAGGATTGAATTTCCAAGAATAAATGAATTTATATTTGGTCTATGATTTGGATATGTTGAATATGCTAGCATGGATTTGGATG
Source organism: Sambucus nigra (assembly GCA_949130495.1). Classification (NCBI taxonomy): domain Eukaryota; kingdom Viridiplantae; phylum Streptophyta; class Magnoliopsida; order Dipsacales; family Adoxaceae; genus Sambucus; species Sambucus nigra. Next base: position 41,972,694 of record OX422221.1, read on the forward strand.
GAACTTCACTTGTGATAAATGATTTGAATGGAATCATGTGATGCTTATGGATTGAATTATGTTTAAATCCTTCTTTGGATTATTGATATTATTACGATGATACTAATATTTTAAGAATGATAGGAAGGGAAGAAGGTCTGATTGAACAAGTACTGGATAAAGGCAAGGGCAAAGCTAGTTAAACTTCCAAGGTGAGTGTACTTATGATTTGTTTCATATATAAATATGAATATAGCTCTAAGAGTGGATTTTTGGAATACTTCGGTATTCAGGATTTGTTTGGATATTAAAAAATCTAGGATTTGTTTGGGTCTCATGATCCAGGATTGGTTTGAATACTTCGGTATTCAGGATTTGTTTGGATATTAAAATATCCAGGATTTGTTTGGGTCTCATGATCCAGGATTGGTTTGAATACTTCGGTATTCAGGATTTGTTTGGATATTCAAATATCCAGGATTTGTTATTGCCAATGGGCAGAATTATTTCGATCTTATGATCCAGGATTTGTTATAGCCAACGGGCAGAATTATTTGGATCTTATGATCCATGATTTGTTATTGCCAATGGGCAGGATTGTTCGGATTTTATATCTACATATTCGATATAGAATTGTTATTCTATTGCAGGGAAGGAGTACCTCACTAAGCTTAATGCTTATGGTTTATATTTTAACAATTTCAGGTTCACATGCTGCCAGCTAGGATACCATATGACCGGTAGCTTTGAGAGTTGCACCGTTGGAGAGAGCTGGGATTTAAAAATGGGATTTTATCGTTGTCACACTGAAGATTTTAATATACTCACACATTGTATATATTGATTTAGTATGGATTGGGTTGATCATAGTTAATCACGGTATTGTATGTTTGCTTAATTATGACTCTGATATTGAATTTTATGATGTAAGAATAATATTATGTTCATTATGTAGGAAAATATTGATGAATGAATCATATTTCCAATGGGCTAAAGATTATGATCTAATTATTCCAATAACAAATGATTAGTATGGATATTGGGTTTTGGGGTGTGACAATAAACCTCGACCTCTTTGTGAATCAGGTCATGCAGGATGGTTGTGACAGCCATTTGGTAGGTAGCCCCAGCATTCTTGAGACCGAATGGTATAACGGTGTAGCAAAAGGTCCCCCATGGGGTGATGAATATGGTTTTCTCTTGGTGGTCTAGGTGCATCTTGATTTGGTTATATCCGACAATCCCGTCGACGAATGACTTGAGAGCATGACTGGTTGTGTTGTCCATGATCATGTCGATATTGGGTAGCGGATAATCATCCTTTAGAGAAGCTTTGTTTAAATCTCGGTAATCCACACACATTCGAACCTTCCCTCCTGATTTTAGCAAAAGTACAATGTTGGCTAGCCATGTGGGATATTCGATCACCCGAATGAAACCCACGTTCAACTTTGATCACCTCTTCTTTGACTTTGAGCGACCATTCGATGCGGAGTTTTCTCAGTTTTTGTTTAACCGGCTTGTAATCTGGGAGAGTGAGGATCTCATGCTGAGTTATTTCAGGATCGATACCAGGCATATCATCGTACGACCATGTGAAGACATCCATGAACTCCTTCAGCAATTCTTCGAGCTGTGCATGCTCATACTCGTCAAGGGTGACCCCTATACGAATCTCACGCAGTTGGCTACTAGAATCGAGATTAATAACAACAGACACTTCTTCATTAACTTGAACGCGGTTATGTTGTTTATTATTAACCTTATTTAAATCAGTTAAGAATTTTTCATTCGCAAAATCATCATCATCAAAAGTTTGATTAGAATTCAAGCAGGTAATGTAAGGCACAGCAAGATACTCAAAATCTTCGTTTATTTCATTGATAGAAAAAACAAAATTGAAAACCTCATCAAAATAGGTCTTGATTACATTTGAGCAAGGATAGACAACAGAAGAAGAAATAGGGTAAACATTGGGGTTAGGGGAGATTTCAACGGGTAGAACTAGCGCAGCATGCCAGTTGATTAGGGGAGCGTCAACAGCTTTAATCAGACGGGATGGGTCCATTGATGTAGTGCCTGAATGAACCATGTAGAGTGCTAGCCCCAGTATCTATAAGTTGAAGGAATCTTCGGAATCTCCTTCCTCAGTCTCTTTGGTATCTTTGATGAGCGGTTGTACTTGGTGTGGGAAAATTTCGACCCATGTGTAGCTATCTTGGAACAAGATTTCCATTCCAGGCTTCATCTTATTGTCTATGTGGTCATACCATGGTTCTGGAAAATCGCAAAAGGGGAAATCTTCGCCTTCTTTGATGAATCTTCCATTCAAGGAGTCTCCTGAGATAGTTCGAATACAGTCTAATCTTCTCTTTGGTCGAGATTGGCGGATCATTCTGAGCACTTTTTCTGATGGTTGATACCCCAAGCCACAAGGAGGAAAATCTTTCTTCAGTTCGATAGGCCCAAGTATCCCTTGTTACCTTTTCCCCAGCCCCAGTTCGGGCATGAAGTGCATGTTTCTTAACATTTGAATCACATTGACATTGCCATGAGGGTCATATTTTGGACAAACCTTTTTTTTGAAATTGTCCCCTGCCGGGAGTAGGAGTGGCTTGACCCGGAATCCTGATAGGAGCATATCATTCGACCCATGCTGTATCTCGAGAATTGGACTGCTAGTGCTTGCACCCTCGACATTTCCGTCGTCGCCCAAAATGGTGATGACTCGCCCATCGGCAAAGAACTTCAATTTCTGATGGAGTGAGGAAGACACACCCTTGATATTGTGGAGCCAAGGGCATCCGAGCAACAGGTTGAAACTAGTTGGGATGTCTATGACTTGGAATTCAACGACAGGGTTTATAAGGCCAACCCCTATTACAAGTTTTATGGATCCCATCACATCACGACGGGTATTATCGTAGGTACGCACAGCGGAGAAGGTTGGAGCGAGGTCGATTTCTTTCAGGCCTAAACACTTCAAGGTTCTCAATGGGTAAACATTCAAGGCGGATCCGTTATCGATAAGGGAGAGTGGCACGGCCTTTCCCATAACTTCGATGGAGATGTTGAGTGCATGATTGTGATTTGGCCCAATTCTGGGGATTTCTTCTTCAAAAAATGATAGCATTCGGGTAGAGGTCAAGGATCCGACCAGATTTACCGCTTCTTCTGGTGTGGTAGAGGGAGGAACTATGGGTCCAGTGAGTAATTTGATTAAAGCATTTATGTGCAGCGGGGAAGACATGAAAAGCCCCCATAGAGTGATGTTAGCTTGAGGTTTCTTCAGTTGATCAAGGATCTTTCTCTCCTCGATGGTCATCTCTGGCATAGGAAGGTTTTCAACGCCCCTCCCCTTGTCATTTGCTGGTAGTGAGATTGGAACCTGGTAATGTCTCCCTGATCTGGTCATGTGATTTACTGAAGAAGGAAAGAACATGAATCCCGTTTCCTCATCAATCTCAGATGGTTCTGCCACCCTATTTATTTCTCCGAGGAGTTATTTAAATGATATCATCCCACATATGTTGGCTACTGGGCCAGTTCTTCTAGAAGCTTGTTCTTCGCTCGAATCTTTGAATTCTTCCCCCCATCCGGTGGTAGCAATTATGTCTTTCCATGTAAATTCGATGCATTCCACAACTTCAACGGCTTATTCATATAAGTTCTCCCATTCCGTGGGGATATGTGTGATTGAAGGGACTAAGCGCCCTTATAGCTTCAAAGTGTCAAGTAACCCGGTGATACTGCAAATGCTGTTGGTTTGCTCGAATAATCCTGCTATAGTCTGGACAACATCATCTAAGCTGACTTCGTCGGTTGGTACCACCCATTTGTCTGAATCTCGGGCCCATTTTCGTGCCTCCAAGAACAGTGTGCTGAACTTTTGGCAATCTATGACCATCTGTGAGGGAAATTTCTGCCCGAACTCTAGGAGTTGGTTTAACACCTCTGACAATTACATACTTCCGTTTTCAGAATGGGTACGAACAACGATGCATGCTCTAGTGAGGAGTGACAGTGCCTGATCAGTGAGGCTAGTAGGGTGTAGGAGGAAATATGGGCAAGTTTGAAGAGGTTTAGGAGAGTATATGGGTGTGAGTTGAGTTGAGGGATCGAAATATGGGTTTTCTTCTAAGAAGATGGCATTGGTCTGATTTGGGAGTGGGTTATGAGTAGTGTTTGGCTTAGGATTGGCTGGTGGGGCGATGGTACCCCGGTCAATGAGATCTTAGATTATGTTCCGGAAGTGAAAGCATTGGTCGGTGGTATGGCCAGCAATTTGTTGAAAGGCGCAATGAGCATCAGTTTTGAAGTTTCCTGGGAGTGGATTTTGCAATGGACATGGATCCAAGGGTTTGATAAGGTTTCGGCTTAACAGGGCTTGGTAAACTTTGGAGAGGGGAGCATGGATCTTAGTGTATTCCCTCCGGATGGGGGCAGGGTGACTTTCTAGTGCCCATGATGTGGTTGGTTGGGAGATGTTATTGATGGTTGAGACTATAGAATTGGCAGGCTTATCATACTTTCTAGGGGTGAACTGTCCGGACACCTTCTTTGGTTCAACCTCTGTGTTAACGAGTCTTTCCTTGATTTCCACTCCAGCCTCTCTGAGAGCTCGAAAATGGGGATAGTATTGTCCTCCCATCGTTGCTCGGACATGGGGCAAGAAGTTCTTCTACACTATGTTGACCTGCTCTTCCTCTGATGGCCGATTAGTCATGGTGGTTGCTTGCTCCCTCCACCGAGTTATGAAGTTACTGACTGATTCCCCAGTGTTCTGTTTGAGCAGCTCTAAATCACGACGGGTGACCTCAAGTTCTTCATTGTATTTGTACTGCGACATGAATTCTCGAGCTACATTCTCCCAACTACGAATTATGGATTCCTCAAGGGATAAAAACCACTGGAGGGCACTATCCTTCAAAGTTTGCTGAAACAATTGGGCCATCACCTCCTCAGAAGCCCCTAGTAGAGTCATGGAATGGTGGTAACTATGAAGATGAACAATTGGGGGGCCAGTCCCTCCGAACTTCTCGATATTTAGCACCTTGAACTTCTCAGGTAACCTCGCTTTAGGATAAGGAGACATGTGGGTGTAGTTCATGTAATTCCCAGAGATCCTGACTTGGTCGAACTTCTTGGTGACCATCTTGAGATCCTCTTTGACTTTATTCAACTCCTCCTCCTTTGGATCAGCGACCACAGGCAGGTTAGCCCTAGGATGGGCAATGTTTGGCATTGGAAGCTGGGCAGGCGGTGGCCCATTGGCAGGAGGGGCACGCGGAGCGTGCTGATATACTTTGGGAACCCAGATAGGATCGAGTGGACCCATAGCACGAGGGAATAGGGCCTCAGGCTCTTGAGGAATGGGAACTTGGTTTCGTTGCATCTCTCGGACCTCAGTTTGGAGGTTGTCAATCTTGGACACGAGCTGAGCTAGGACTGTCGTCAGATCCGGCTGTATGACTGGTGCTTGATATGTATTCTCCATGGAAGATGGATGGATTCCGGACTTGAAAGAAGTAGTAGAAGAACGGATGAAACTCCGGGGTGATTTGACTGTAGACCGAAGCCAATAGGGATCCAGGCCAAGGGATTGCGATCGACCTGAGAAGGCGTAGGATGAGATTTATTTTTGGATTTTTGATAAAGAAGGGAGAAATGTTTTTGGATTTTTGATAAAGAAGGAAGAAATGTTTTTGGATTTTTAATAAAGAAGGGAGAAATGTTTTTGGATTTTTTAATAAAGAAGGGAGAAATGTTTTTGGAGACGGAACTCAGCATGATTATTACAATTATTATGTTTTCACTTATATTTAATTCTCCTAAATGCAATGCCGGACGGGACCCGAGTCTGGAAAAGTGGGTTCTTTAATATATGCAAAGCTACGGTTTGGACTTGTAACCAGGCTCACGGACAAGGTCCCATTTTAAAAATGCGCACAAATTGGGCGGAAGATCGACCCAGAATTTCGGTAGAGTTTCAGGTTGAAACTGGAAATCTAAAGTGTGTGTCCTAGGTTTGACACCTATATGAGGGTCTGCAGTTGGTTGGGTGAATCGGCATAGGTTCCCCCCCTTTGGCGTGACTTCCATGATATACGTCTTGCTCTTGTGGGCAATCGGTACGTGTGGACAAGCCATTTGATTTACCTGGGTGTACGTGAATTGCCTCACCATATACCTCATGGGGACGGTACGTGTGAGAGAGAATTTGATATACTCGGTGTACGTGAACGAATTCCCTGGGATATACCTCCTGTCATGACTTCGGTCAAGCGGTACGATGCGGGGTAACCGTTCGATATGCGTCGAAGGTACTTGGCCAATGGAAGGTGAGAGTCATATCGCTTAGGCTAACTGCAACCTGCCGGACCAGCGCCCATCACGAAGTGACCCTCCAGTTACTGGGTAAAATTTGGTCAATATCAATGCTCTTTGGTGATGTCGTGTGAATCATGCATGATTCTCTTATTAGTATCCTATGATGAGAATGCCTTTCTTGATTATGCCAAACAGGGAGCAAAGTACAAGTACCCCAAAAAGGTACACCAAGTATGGATGGGTGATGCGTGCAACATGGGGATGTACATGTGATCCTAGGTGCACATGGTGTGAAGTGTACATGGAGAAATTTCTACACGTTGTGAACATAAGCATAAGCATGGGATGCCCATGAAAAAGGGGAACATGCAGATATAGGGGGAAACATAAGCAAGTATAGCATCCATGTAAATAGAATCAAAACCACAAAATAAACAGGACCCCAGCAGAGTCGCCACTGTGGCCATCCCCGATCCTCGCCGCGCAGGTGATCGCGTGGTGGAAAGGATCCTTCAGGTCCCGTGCGTCCCTCTCGGGAGCGCTTCGACCGGCGTCGTTTGTGGTGTAAAAAAATATAGAGAGATTCAGAGTCCCCAGTCTATTTTACACAAAACAGACAAGAAAAAGGGGAAGCCACCCCAAAGGATGGCATCCAAAGACATACTAGTGCGTGCGAAACCAAAATGATGAGAGAAGGGTTCGGAGGCTTAGTTACGAAATGGGAAGGTATTAGGCACCCATTCCGCCCTTTCGGTCTCTCATGAATATTTTCTATTTTCCCTTATATTTCCCCCCGTGATATGTGTGCATGAGTATATATAGAATGGAGGTAGGAATCCTCGACTTATAAGAACAATATTAGAAAATTAAGATTTACGCAATTACCCCTACGTTGATCGTTATAATGGAACGATAGCGCATATGGAGTAAAACGTCACTAAGAGCAAGTATATAGCATATAAGGAAAATGGATTAAAAGAAGATAGAAGATAAGATAAAATGTGAGAAAAAGGACTCGAGTCTCGGGTTTTACCCCGAGACGCCTACGTAGCCTATAGAAGCATCAAAGTCCACGCAGTTCGCATACAAAATGAGGGGTGGGGTTTATCCCATAAATCCAAATGGAAAATCTCTAATTTGTGAGTGTGTGTGTGTAGAAAAAGTGTTTAGATTGTGAGAAAAGTGTGGAAAAAGCGTGAGAATCCCTACTTGGATTTTATGAGCAAACCCTATTTTTCTTGTTTTTTGGGTTTTGTATTTATATGAAAATATGAGATGTGCAATAATACTAAATAAAAGGTATATTTAGGATGTGTGAGATGATATAATAAAATTGCTAAGCAAGAAAACAAGTTATTGAGAATTTAAGAGAATTTTAAGAGAGAGTTTGAGAAAGTTGGACCTTCTTGAAGATCTTGAGCTTGATCTTGAATGTTGGAGAGTAGCCCTTTCACTTGCATGATGATAGAGAGTGGTTAATGATGATGCTGAAATCAGCACCACCAGGTGAGGTGTTTGCAAGCTCAATATAGGTACGACAATGGCAGCACAGCTATATAAAGAAGATAAGAATGAGGTGAGGATAAGAGGAATGACACCTGAATATATAAGTGGTTCAGCCAATCCGGCCTACATCCACTGTGAGTGTGTGTGAGTAATATCACTGAAAGAAGGCACTAATGGCCATGCATACAACCTCTCAAGTTCTCTCTCTCTCCACTATGTGTGTTTAGACAGAATTTCAGCTAGGGTTTTTATATATGGATCCCTTTGCAAGGTAGGGGGTGATCCCTTTATATAGTGTCTAGGGGGTGTAATGTACCCCCTATGCATGTAATGTGCATGTGTGTAGCTTCCTCACCAATGGGGGTGTGCCAGCTGTCAGGGCCACATGTAGGTAATGATGATGAAATATTCCCCCACATGTGGGGAATAATCTTGTTATAACTGATTTATGCCCAGGTGTCCTTATCCAAATGTCAACAGATGCTTGGCAGTCATGTTGGTGAATGGCCTCGGCATAGGAGAGGCCGAGCTATAAAGGTTGGTCGTCCATTCAATCCGTGAGGCGTCATGGGCCGTCTCGGCTTTATGTCAGCCGAGGTATATGCCTGTGTCGGCCTGAGCCGAGTCATTGGCGTGCTGATGATAAGCGATGCCTCTGGTAACCTCGGCTTCCTCCGAGGTAAGGTTCATGTTGAAGGTGAATGTAGAGCTTCTTGTTATCTTGGCCTACTGTTGACTGGGGTTACTGTCCCTTGGTATCTGGGGTTGATGTTGACATCTGTGATATGAGAAGTGTCCCCGGTGAGATGCATATGGTAGTGTCGACCTGGGCCGAGGTAGCCTCGGCCGAGGGATGATGTCGTGGCCCCCCATGCACTGGTGGGTCGGCCATCGTCTCGGCTCTCATCTCGGCCGAGGTATGCTTCTCTAGGCCGAGGTCATACTATCAATCACCCCCCAGCCCTTAGCCATTTGCGAGAGTGGGTGGCTAGGGGGTTCTTGCCTCCGAGGTCTATTCACCCCAAAGTCAATACCTGCATGACACTTGTCCGTTGCCAAGGCGTGCCCACTTGGTTGGCACATGTTGTCAGTTGTCCCTTGGGCTTCCCAAGGCAATGATGAGCCTTGGGAATCGTGCCCAAGTATTTAAAGGTTAAAACCTTTCTTTTTCTTCTTCTTCCTCATTTCTCTCCTGTTCAAGCGATTGCTCCCCTGTTTTCTGCAAAAAAAATTCTCTCCGAAGCTAGCCTCTGCTCCAGCGATTGTTCCGCCGAGGGATACCTCACTTCCTGCGCGATACACTCCACCTTATTCACCAATCTCACCTTCAGGTATCCTCCCTATCCATTTCCTTCGTTTTTTATATCTTTTATTTTGAATTTTCCGGCTAGTTCTTGAGTTTTCCGGTGAGATCTTGAGTTTCCCGGTGAGATCTTGAGTTTTCCGGTGAGCCAGGCTTCCTGCATAGGTTCTTTGGTTTGATCTCTAATTCCCTTAACTTTTCAAGTCATATTTGTTTGTAGATTTTAGGATATTCCCTCAAGTTTACGGTCTGCCAAAGCCTTGGGTCGTCCCCAGATGCTCAGACCCTTGTACCAACTTCTTGAAGACTTCCCATCTCTAAAAGAAAAGACCTTAGATAAAATTAGACAAATAGAGAGTGCTCAGGAAGAAGCTCGTAGATCGCAAGAGTCCCCCATCAGACCCCTCTTTCCTTCACCTCTCAAGGTGGTATACCCTCGTCCTCCTGAAAATTTTTACCAGACAGACGTCTCTGCCAACAATTTGCCGATGTCCGAGTCTGAATCTTCCACCTCTGATCCAATGTCAGTGGACTCTTTCCAAGAGGCCATGGACTTCACTACTCGGGCTGATCAGAACCCTGATCATGCCGAGGTCTCCAGTCGTGCCTCGTCCCAAAATGGCACAAGTACCTCTAGTTCTTCCTCAGAGGTTGAACTTGTAGAGCCAAGTGTGGCAGTGCCTCCCATACTAAATGTTATTCCACTGTCGGCCGTTACCGAGGCTGAGTTTGCTCAGAGGTTCCCTGGTAACCCGTCCACGTCTGCTCCAGCCGATGTTGAGTCTGACGACGATGAGGATGCCGAAAGTGATGTAGACACATCTGAGGCGGCCGAGTATGAGAGTACAATTACTGAGGTGGATTTACTGCACTTCAGGTACTTATACTCCATTAGCCCCTCTATCCACTTAAGGAGACCTCTGAGGGAAGAGAGGGCCTACCACTGCAGGGATGGAGAAATCTGCCTGTACGAGCAGATGTTCAAGTTAGGTTTTCATCTTCCCTTCCACCCCGTCATTAGGACCATTCTATCATTCATCAACTTGGCCCCCTCGCAGCTCTCTCCCATTGCTTGGAGGGTTATTATAGGGGCCATCATCTTGTGGAGGGCGGTTCACCACTCTGACCTCCCAATGCAGGTCTTTGCTGGTTGTTACGTCCCTACCTCGGCCAAGAACCATCCGAGCTACTATCACTTTGTGGCTCGAAGGCCTGAGAAAAAGATGCTCCTGGTCACTCAGACCTCCAACCATAATTGGAAACCCAGGTACTTTTTTGTCTCAGGGCCTTGGGAATTTGGTTCTTCCATTCCCTCGTCCATCTTCGACCCGAGAATACCCCGGAAATGGGGAAAAGTTACCATAGCTGCCAGGGCCGACCCTGGACTAAGTGTGCAACATGGCAAAAGGGTGAAGGCCCTGCAGGACCAAGGGGCCCATGGGATGTTTGTCAAATTTGAGCATCTGCTGACCCCCCAGTATCTCTCGGGGACGAGCCTTGGCGGAAGTCCCTTAGCTGACTTTGGTAAGGATTTTTATTTTAACCCAAAGTGTAGCCTCTTATCATACGTACTTTATTTCTAACTCGTATCTTTTTACTTTTGCAGAGAAACCACCAGACGTTTCATACGAGTTGTGGGAGATGGCGGCTCCAAGCTTGTCCAGACTTGTCAAGAAGACTGGCATGAATGCCCCTCCACCTGCTCCTTCAACATCCAAGTCTAAGAAGAGGGAACCTGGGGTCCAGCCTCCCGAGGATCAGAGGCCAAGCTCCAGGACCAAGAGGGCCTCAGACACTGCGATCCCCCTCACGGCCAACACGTTATCAGCCCGTCTGGACCAGTTAAAACTATCTGATAGCGTGGTCGGCCACAGCCGACAGGCCATGGATGCTCTCAACAACATGATGACCGAGGCCGACAAGCGTTTCTTCAGGTCTATGGAGACCCCCATGATGGTTGAATTTGGTCTTCACCGAGTTATCCAGGTATAACTTGCTCTCGTCTAAAGTGCAACGTCTGATTCTGTTCTTTCTCTAACTTCTTTATTTACTGTGCAGGGTGCGGCTGCCATGTATCAGCTATCCAACTGGGCCCTGAGGAAATTGCCTCTCATCCAGAAGGGGCAGGAGGCTGAGAAAGTTGAGGGTACTCTGAAGGCTGAGGTAGCTCGTCTGAGGTTAGAGTTACAGGAGGATGAGACTAAGTTCCAGACCTCTGAAAATAAGGCCCAATCCTTAGAGAAGGACATCTGTGCACTTGTTCAGAGTTATACCAAGGCCCTGAAGGACAAGGACGATGCTTTGCAGAGGAAGGTTGATGCTGCGGTGAAGGCTTCTCTTGCAGATGCCTCGGAGATAATAATTGCTGACTATAAGGTCTTCGAGGAGTTTGTAGGTTTTGGCCTGGAGTACCTTGAAAGGGGTATCAAGGCCACCTCCAAATGGGCCGAGGTAAGGGAGGCCGAGGTTGGCACCATTAAGGCCTCAGATTTTGTGGGCCTCGGCCTTGCCGACGCCCAGTTTGCCCAGGCCTTGCAGGAGATAGAGGATGAAGCTGCTGCCCCTGGTCAAACGGTTACTCTGGAAGGGACTGACCTCGGAGATACTGACCCTGCAAACGAGGTAGCTCAGGTGACCAATACCGAGCAGGCCAACCCAGACGAGACATCAAACATTCCTCCTTCAGATGTTTGACTTGTATTTTGCATTTTTTGTTTTGACTTGTAATCTCGTATGTAATTTCTCAAACACGTAAATATTATGCAATTTCTTCCTTTTGTTGAATGCAAATGTCTCCATCTTTATTTGTGAATGTATATGAATGCTATGCACTCTCTGAAGTCATTACTGAATGTGATGCCATAACCAACACTTAAGAGTCTGAGGTCCTCACCTAAGAGGTTATCCCCATAATAAATTTCACCAAATGAATGATGTTAAGGGTCTGAGGTCCTCAAGCCGAGGTGTTCGAACTCAGACCTCGTCACCACTGAGTGATGTTATGAAGGTCTGAGGTCATCACCTAGGCCGAGGTGGGCCTCATAATGTCACCAAATTAATGATGTTAAAGGTCTGAGGTCCTCACTTAAGGGGTTATCCCCATGATAAATTTCACCAAATGAATGATGTTAAGGGTCTGAGGTCCTCAAGCCGAGGTGTTCGAACTCAGACTTCGTCACCACTGAGTGATGTTATGAAGGTCTGAGGTCATCACCTAGGCCGAGGTGGGCCTCATAATGTCACCAAATTAATGATGTTAAAGGTCTGAGGTCCTCACTTAAGGGGTTATCCCCATGATAAATTTCACCAAATGAATGATGTTAAGGGTCTGAGGTCCTCAAGCCGAGGTGTTCGAACTCAGACCTCGTCACCACTGAGTGATGTTATGAAGGTCTGAGGTCATCACCTAGGCCGAGGTGAGCCTCATATTAAATCACCAAATAAATAATGTTAAAATGAAACAAGGATTTGCCATGGAATCTGATCTTTATTCACAACCTCTTCTCAACATTTACAATTGACAAAATAGATGCAACATTATATGAAATATCTCTTTAGGTGGTCGGCATTCCACGGGTTGGTGAAGGGTTCTCCCTCTAGGTTCTCTAGCCAATACGTGCCAGGAACAACCTCTTCCGTTACTCTGTAGGGGCCATGCCAGTTCGGGTGTAGCTTGTTTGCTTTCTGTAGGGTCTTCTTAAGCACTAGATCTCCCACCGCAATGGGTCTTGTCTTCACCCTTTGATTGTAGAACTTTGTTGCCCTCTGTTGGTAGGCTGCTTTCCTGACCTCTGCGTCTTCTCTCCTTTCTTCAATAAGGTCCAGGTCTAACCTCCTCCTTTCCCCGTTGTTGTCATGATCATAGGCCAGAATTCGATGAGTTGGCAGGCCTATTTCCGTTGGTATGACGGCTTCTGAACCATGTGCCAACATGAATGGGGTTTCTCCCATGGGTGTCCTTGCTGTGGTCCTGTAAGCCCAAAGCACAGCGTAAACCTCTTCTGTCCATCTCCCCTTTGCGTCTTCCAACCTTTTTTTAATTCCATCCAAGATAGTCCTATTTATAACCTCTGTCTGGCCATTATCCTGAGGTCGACCCGGAGATGAGAAGAACTGTTTAATCCCCACACTTTGGCAATACTTCTCCAAGGAGGCGTTATTGAACTGGGTCCCATTATCTGAGATGAGCGTGTTTGGGAGGCCATATCTACATATGATGTTCTTCCAGATGAACTGAAAGGTCTTCTGCTCCGTAATTGTTATCATGGGTTCGGCTTCTACCCATTTTGAAAAGTAGTCAATGGCAACTATCAAGAATCTATAGTTGTTGACTGCTCTTGGCAAAGGTCCTACCAAGTTAATTCCCCATAACGCGAACGGCCATAGAGAAGAGATTGATGTCATAGGCTGATGGGGCTGGTGAGGGATAGTGGCAAACCTCTGACATTTGTCGCAACTCTTCACATAATCAGCAGAGTCCCTAGACAAGGTTGGCCACCAGTACCCTTGAGTGATAATTCTCTTGGCTAAAGGTCTTCCTCCTATATGGCTAGAGCAAGAGCCTTCATGAACCTCCTGTAAGATCCGAGGTACTTCCATAGGGTGAACACATCTGAGGAGGGGCAAGAGGAAGCCTTTTTTGTACAAGACATCTCCTATCAATGAGAACTTGGCAGCCCTGTATCTCAGCTTTTTCCTTTCCAGTTTGGACTCAGGCAGCTCCCCCTCCCTCAGGTATCTGACAATCGGGTCAATCCACGAGTCTCCCGGGTTTATATTGTGACAAGGGTCACATACCTCGTCCTCCTCGATGCTTGCTTTTCCTAGAACTTCAATTGGGATGGTTCTTCCCAAATCTGTCTTCATTGCCGAGGCCAGTCTTGCCAATGCGTCAGCGTGGTTATTGCTCAGTCTAGGCACTCTCTTCAGCTTGGCCTCTTCAAAAAACTCTAGCAATCCTCTTACCTTTTTTAAGTACCTGGCCATCCTCTCGTCCTTGTCCTCGTACGCCCCCAACACTTGGTTAACAACCAGCCTTGAGTCACTATGAAGTAGAAGTCGCTTTACCCGCAGAGTCGTTGCCAATAGGAGGCCCGCTATCATGGCCTCATACTCAGACTCGTTGTTTGAAGCCTGGAAGTTGAATCTTAAGGCATACTCAATGTTGGCGCCATCTGGAGCTGAGAGTACTAGCCCCGCGCCGCTTCCACCATCACAGGAGGATCCATCCACGAAGAGGCTCCATACGTCATCATTTGAAGTGAAGACTCCTTCCCTCATCACTCCTCTTTCGAAGAGGTATCGATCCTCTTCGTTCTCTTCTACCCTCCTCCGAGCCTTGACTGGGACTACCTCTTCTCGGCCTTGGAAGATGTAAGGGTCTATCTCTTCCGAATCTCGGGAGACAACTCGGCTCTTCTCCGACTCAGTCTCTTCCCAAGTGAATTCCGCGACAAAATCTGCAAGGGCCTGCCCCTTAATGGAAGTCCTGGGCTGGTAAGTAAGATCGTACTCCCCTAGTTCAATGGCCCAGGCCATCAATCTCCCGGACTTCTCAGGCTTGTGCAGAACATGTCTTAGTGGGGAGTCTGTAAGGACTATCATAGAGTGAGCTTGAAAGTAGGGTTTCATTTTCCTTGAAGCATGGATAAGAGAATAAGCCAATTTCTCCATTCTGGGGTAGTTCTGCTCAGACCCTTGTAGGGCCTTACTGTTGAAGTATACAGGCCTCTGAACTCCACCTTCTTCTCGTATGATGGCCGCGCTAATAGCCGACTCAGAGACTACCAAGTACACAAACAACCTCTCTCCTGCAATGGGCCGGGACAGCAGCAAGGGAGATCCCAAGTAGGACTTGAATTGATCAAAGGCTTTTTCACACTCTTCATCCCACTGGAAGGCCTTCCTTAAAATCTTGAAGAATGGGAGACACTTATCCGTTGCCCTGGAAACAAACCTGTTCAGGGCAGCTACTCTTCCAGTAAGTCTTTGGACATCCTTGATACTCCTGGGAGTCTTCATGTCGAGCAATGCTTTGATCTTCTCAGGGTTTGCCTCAATCCCCCTTTGATTAACTATGAACCCCAGAAATTTCCCTGCTCCTACACCGAAGACACATTTCGCCGGGTTGAGCTTCATTCTGTATGAATCCATGACATCAAAGGTCTTCTCAAGGTCTGCCACGTGAGTACAGGCCTTCAGGCTCTTCGTTAGCATATCGTCCACGTATACCTCCATGGTCTTACCTATCTGTTCCTCGAACATCCTATTGACGAGACGCTGATATGTTGCCCCCGCATTTTTCAGACCAAAGGGCATCACTTTATAATAATACGTTCCCTTGTCAATGATGAAGGTTGTCTTCTCAGAGTCTTCAGTGTCCATGAAGATTTGGTTATAACCTGAATAAGCATCCATGAAGCTCATGAGCTCGTGCCCTGCCGTTGCATCCACCATCTGGTCTATCCTAGGCAGGGGATAGCTGTCCTTCGGGCAAGACCTATTCAGGTCTGTGAAATCTACACACATCCGCCACTTTCCGTTGGCCTTAGGCACGATCACTGCATTTGAGAGCCACTCTGGATAGGTGACCTCTCGTATGAACTCGGCCTCTTCCAACGTTTTCACTTCTTCCCGAATGACCTCATATTTCTCTCTGGAGTAAATTCTTCTCCTCTGCTTGATTGGTCTGGCATCCCTATCCACGTTGAGTTTGTGGGTCATGACCTCTGGGTCTATACCAGGCATGTCGGTGTGGCTCCAGGCGAAGACACTCTGCCTCTTCCTGAGAAGGCCTACCAACTCTTCCTTAATCTTTGGTTCTAGGGCCTTGCCGACCTGGATGGTTTTTTCCGGCTCGTCCTCATTGAGGACGATGGATTCTACCTCTTCCGCGGCTTCGCCCTTCTTTAGCTTTGTTTCATCTCTCGGGTCAAGAGTGTCTATGCTGTATGTGGCGGTTGCTCTCTCATGGGCCTCCCTCTCTTCCGCTGAGTTGAAATAACACTCTCGTGCCGTGGTCTGATCCCCTTGCACTTCCCCTACCCCATAAGGGGTCGGGAATTTTAGCATTTGATGGACCGTTGACGGCACGGCTTCAAACTCCTTGAGGGCCACTCTTCCGATGATGAGGTTGTAGGCCGAGTAGACATTCTCGTCCATCACAAAAAAGTTTATCTTCTTAGTCAGCCTCTTAGGCCACTCATCCCCCATACGTACATCCATCTCATACATGCCTAATGGGTGCACTTTCTCACCACTGAAGCCTATCAAGGGGTGGTGGTATGGCACTAGCCTTGATCTGCTAAGACCCAAGCTCTTGAAACAAGGCCAGAACATTACATCTGCTGAGCTTCCCCCATCTACGAGGATTCTCCCTACATCGCACCCATGTACCCTTATCGTTATGACCAAGGGGTCATCATGGGGGGCTAAGATGCCCTTGAAGTCTAGTCGGGAGAAGCCCACCACTAGGGTGTCCATGTCCACTTTCGTTCTCTTCTGCACAGCGTCAGAAGACGTTAGGTTCACAACCTCGGGCCTGGCTACTGACTTGGCCTCCGCTACATGAGCCTTTCTATCGGCTACCTCAGTGCCACCTCCTGTGAATCCCCCGCATATGGTGCCAACACCAAAGGAGATCATTCCTACCCTCTTCACTGGGGTATTATCATCCCTTGGTGGGAGATCTGGGTCATCTCCATCATCACCCTCTGAATCATCATGCCCTCTGGCTGGGGCATCGCCACGACACCTGTCATCTCTTCTCTTCCTAGGGTCTTCTCTTCCAGCTTTCGGGGCTTTGCCATCCACATACTTTCTCAGCTTCCCAGACTTCAGCATTTTCTCAATCTCATCCTTTAAGGCGAAGCATCTGTCTGTGACATGGCCGTGATCCTGATGGAACTCACACCAGAGGTTTTTATTCCTCTTATGCGGTGGGGCCTTCAGCTTCTCTGGCCACCGCAGAGCCCTGTCAGCCTTGATCTCATTAAGGATGTGCTCACAGCTCACAGTCAGAGGAGTGTAATGAGCGAACTTGTCCTCTGCTGACCGCTTTTTCCCTTCTTTCTTTCCCTGGGACCTCCCAGCACTACCACGGTTTTCCTCCTCGTATTTGGCGGCCATCGCCTCTTCCGCATTCATCACTTTCCCTGCAGTGGACAACAGCTCTGCCATAGACTTGGGGGGGTCTTCCGCTAGCTTCCATAGTAGCTTTCCCTTTTGGAGGCCTCCTATAAGAGCGGTCATGGCTATGCTCTCCTCGTAATCCTCCACCTCCAACTTCTCCTTGTTGAATCTTGCTATATAGTCTCTTAGGCTTTCACCCTTAGCCTGTTTGACGTATAGGAGGTGGGTGGTCTTCTTTTGGGGCCTTACCCCAAAGCAGAAGTTGTGGATGAACTGCTCGGCCAAGCTTTTGAAGTTTTCGATCGAGTTCTTTGGAAGAGAGGTGAACCAGCTATGAGCGGCCCCTGTCAAGGTGCCCGAGAAGGCCCTGCACTTCATCTCATCAGGTATCGAGTAAATGTCTGCCGCCGACTGATACATCTCTATGTGGTGCACAGGGTTAGTGCTGCCATCGTACTTTGGAGTCACTACAGGAGGCTTGAATTTAGCTGGGGTTGGGAAGCCCACTATCTTAGCCACAAATGGTGAGCCCTCCGTGTAGCCCCTCTGTAAGGGGTCCCTACTTTTTATGAGGTCCCCTATCTTCTCCTCGAGACGTTGGATCGAGTCATTCCATGGTCTTCTCTCGTCAACTTGGCCGAGGTTGTCCCCTGCCACCTCTCTGCGGTGGACAGAGGGTTCCCCAGCCACGACCCTCTGACTATTGATCTCTTCCTGCTCCCTGATCCTTCTCTCTACGGGCCGGCCTTGGTCTGGCCGAGCCTGCCTATCCCCTCTTTGGGAGCCTGCCGCACTCCTCGACCTTGATAGCCTTTGTCTCAGGTCATTAACCGGACCGAGTCGCTCGAAGGCCGAGCCTCTGCTCAGTCTGTCAAAAGAGGAACCTCTTGGTTGGGCCTCTTCTCTTCTTCGGCCGACACATCCTTGGCTTTGCCTAAGAGGCCGTACAGTGTTATCTGACATCTCGTATGGCTCCCAACAGTCTTTCGGGGCCTCTTCAGCTTCCAGGTCATCACCTCTATCCCCAGGGCAAGGGTTTCCTTGCCTCCCCAGACGCAAGCGCCTAGGGTCAGCAACGTCCCTCCTCCGCTGGGGTGCAGGTTGGTCTTTCATCGGTGCCTGGGGTGGTGCCCTGGCGTCCGGTTGGGGCTGAACTGCCGCCGGGGTGATCATGTCCGGTGAGACTCCAGGTGGCCTCATCATCATGGTTTGGCTGAGCTGGACAAACTGATCCCTCATGGCTTGTTGCGTGGCAGCCAGAGATTTCAAAGCGGCGGCCGCCTCCGCCATTTCGGACTGGGGAGGAGCCTGACTGG
This sequence comes from Sambucus nigra, assembly GCA_949130495.1. Taxonomy (NCBI): domain Eukaryota; kingdom Viridiplantae; phylum Streptophyta; class Magnoliopsida; order Dipsacales; family Adoxaceae; genus Sambucus; species Sambucus nigra. The sequence continues at coordinate 41,991,258 of OX422221.1, forward strand.
AACTAGCCCCTCCACCCACTGGCGGCGGAAGAGCTGGTGGCAAGTCTGGTGCCATGTACTACCACTATAGAGCGTTGAGCAGCAGGTGAGCTAAATACCTCAAAGGATCTCTTCCAATGGTGAAACAACTCCGCGCAAGGGGTGGTTTTTGGTTCACTGCCAGAATCTCCTGTGAGGCTAAGCAGAGAAAGAGGAAGAGATATCTTCCCAGTTCCCACAGACGGCACCAAAATGATGATGCTGAAAATCAGCACCACCAGGTGAGGTGTTTGTAAGCTCAATATAGGTACGACAATGGCAGCACAGCTATATAAAGAAGATAAGAATGAGGTGAGGATAAGAGGAATGACACCTGAATATATAAGTGGTTCAGCCAATCCGGCCTACATCCACTGTGAGTGTGTGTGAGTAATATCACTGAAAGAAGGCACTAATGGCCATGCATACAACCTCTCAAGTTCTCTCTCTCTCCACTATGTGTGTTTAGACAGAATTTCAGCTAGGGTTTTTATATATGGATCCCTTTGCAAGGTAGGGGGTGATCCCTTTATATAGTGTCTAGGGGGTGTAATGTACCCCATATGCATGTAATGTGCATGTGTGTAGCTTCCTCACCAATGGGGGTGTGCCAGCTGTCAGGGCCACATGTAGGTAATGATGATGAAATATTCCCCCACATGTGGGGAATAATCTTGTTATAACTGATTTATGCCCAGGTGTCCTTATCCAAATGTCAACAGATGCTTGGCAGTCATGTTGGTGAATGGCCTCGGCATAGGAGAGGCCGAGCTATAAAGGTTGGTCGTCCATTCAATCCGTGAGGTGTCATGGGCCGTCTCGGCTTTATGTCAGCCGAGGTATATGCCTGTGTCGGCCTGAGCCGAGTCATTGGCGTGCTGATGATAAGCGATGCCTCTGGTAACCTCGGCTTCCTCCGAGGTAAGGTTCATGTTGAAGGTGAATGTAGAGCTTCTTGTTATCTTGGCCTACTCTTGACTGGGGTTACTGTCCCTTGGTATCTGAGGTTGATGTTGACATCTGTGATATGAGAAGTGTCCCCGGTGAGATGCATGTGGTAGTGTCGGCCTGGGCCGAGGTAGCCTCGGCCGAGGGATGATGTCGTGGCCCCCCATGCACTGGTGGGTCGGCCATCATCTCGGCTCTCATCTCGGCCGAGGTATGCTCCTCTAGGCCGAGGTCATACTTGGTTATATCAGTTAATTCACCAAGTTTGATGAAAAGGATGATGAAAAGTGGAAGTAAAAGGGGGATTTGTATGTTGAAATCGCGCTGCCTTCGAGAGAGGTTTCTGGGGTTCGTTCAGAGAGATTTTTATCAGATATGGGCTCCTCCTGCAAATGAGGTGAAGACCTTATTTTATAGGCTCGGGTCAGTGCCGATCGTCATATCCCCCTTCCTGCCTATCGGCAGGCAGGAGCCGATAGGCAGGGTCTGGAACCTGCCAATTGGCAGTGCACTTTATGCTTTTTTGGAAAATCAGCCACCGAGGGAAAACCGTTGGTCAGAATAGCGCACGGGGTATACCGTTGGAAAAGTTAATTCAGAGACCTTCAAAATTCCTTTGGACGTTTTCGGGTTCGGGAGTTGACTTTGGGTCAAATATGTCTCGAAAGCGTTTGTCGGTCCATTGGACGGGGAATCATTCGGACGCAAACAGATCGTTCGTCCGCATGGTATGTCTGAATCGCGCATGGGGAGGACCGTTGGAAAGCTTAGGAGATGTACTTCAACATTCAAAAGAGTTTGACCCGGTTTGGATAGTTGACTTTGGTCAACTGGGCCCGAGAAGCATTCGGTGACCTCTCGGAGTTAAACGGATCGTTCGTCCGCATGGAAAGTCGAAATTACGCATGGGATGGACCGTTGGAAAGGGGATTCAGTGACCTTCTAAGATTCATTCAGCCTCAGTTGAGCTGAAGAGTTGACTTAGGTCAAAAAGAGTCCGGGAGCGCCCGGTGGCCTTTGGGTCAGGTTTCGGACGCAAACGGATCGTTCGTCCGCATGGTAAGTCGGAATCGCGCACAGGGTGGACCATTGGAAAGGGGATTCAGTTCCCTTCGAAGATTCACTCAGTCTCGATCGAGATGAAGAGTTTGACTTTTTGGTCAAACTGAGCCGGGGGGTGCCCGATGGCTTCTAGGTCAGTGCTCGGGACATGACCTAGGTTCGTAGTGATGAGGGGAGGTACTAGGGACCTAAGGAGAGTTAGGGGGTAACAGAATGGGGTATATACACTCAACACTTAGAAAAACTTACATTTGACGAAAAACAACGCCTCAACTGATTAAAAACAGTTTCAAAAAAAATTCCCAACATTTTAAATGGACCATTAAGGGACTAAACTACAACCTTACCAAAATTAATCTCGCAGATGCTTTTCTGTTGAAGAATGTTGATATTTGGATCTGTCTCAATGCATGATTGAACCTGAATAAATCTTCGACGGTTGTACTGGTATATGACATTCACTAATGTAAATCGGATAATGTAAAATATGTCCTTCCAATGCCACTTTCAAAATTGGCCAACACAATAAAATAAGTTGTCCAATAACCGCATAATCAATATTTTAATAAATGTGACTCGTAATATAGTCTTAGGTTATATAGACGACATAACCTCGAATCGTTTGGTATCATAACTTGTTTAAAAATATTTTCAAAGAAAATGACACTGAGTCAAATACTCACTTTATAAAAATTACGATTACTCGTACGTGTTCGGGGATTCGTGTTTAAGACATTGTATACATAACTTATATATACAGGTACTCAAGAACATAAAAATAACACCCAAATTCCCAGCTGATTTATCCTAATCAAAATAACTAATTAAAATTAAAATTAGCCCTAATCAATATCGGGTCGTAACTGAGTCGTGATAAATTTCAACAACAAAAATAATAATCTAATGAAATTTAACTTAGAACTCTTTCTGATCCGGGGTATATATATATATAAGAACAAAAACGAAATTGGTAACAGGTTCTTTACAAAATGTAACACAAAAGGGGTTTATGGTTATCGGCCACCACCATAGCAGGGGTGGTGGTCAGCCGATCAACCACACATGCACACACGCATGTATACGTACATATACATATATCATAAGCTCAAAGATTCATTTATGACAGTAATGAAAGAGAAGGAAAAAAATAAAATAGAAAGAGGGGAAGATATGGACCATTCCGGCATGGAGGAGGTTGACGGGGAGGAGGAAAAAAAGGCCATGGTGAGCTCCGGTAAGGAGGGAGAAGGAGAAGCATAGGTCTCTTTTAGGGGTTTGTGGGCAGAGATTTAAGAGTGTTCTTAGTTTTGTGGGTATAAGAGCAGGGGTTTGGCTCTTTAATTTTCTCAGAAAAGGAGAGAGATGAGAGTCCATTTAATGTTTTTGAAATGAAGAGGTGTGATTTTTGTTGTGGGTACAAGCCTCTATTTATAGAAGTCCTAAGATGCACTGTCAGGACACAGTCAGCTCGGATAATTATTCACCTGAGTGTCTTTGGCACTCAATTATAATTTTTGGGGGTATAATATTGTATAATTCTTGAAATTTCATTCAACCATAAATTAGTATTTAAACGTGTAGGACACGCTATTGTGTTATGTTCACATTGACAGTACTTTTGGATAACATTAATTTATACATACTTTAATTCGAATAATAATTCAAAATAATCCATTTTAGTCTCGTTCTACTATCCATTTTAGTGAAAAATAATTATTTAGAACAAGAGAATACATGTGTCGACCGTATTTTCATGTTACAAGACATATTAAACGTCTGTATACGGTCATTCTGACACATACATAATTCAATCTAAATTAAAATAAAACTCACGGTATTACACTCTACCCACCTCATAAAGATTTCATGCTCGAAATTTCCTACATTCTTAGAGTTTTAAGTACTCATGGTACTCACATCGCCTACACTATGATAGCTCATTTGTTCGAGTTTGTAAATCTATTGTATATCTTTGATGATTTTCTTCACATCATTCTTTCGTTAGTTGCAGGATATACAATAATATTTTATAAGAAATACTTGATGTAGCGAGGATTAGAAAAAAATGGAATTTCATTTATTTTATAGGAATTTGTACAAGCTTTGAGGTTGTCATCTATTGTTGCATAGGTTTATGTAACAAAGTTATATGTCTAGCCCGATTATATAAAGTTCGGTCATATATCAATAATCTCATACTATCAAGATGGTGGTATTGGTAAAAATCATCATAGGTTGTATATAGTTCAGGAAATAACGATATCTCACTATATAGAAGTATAATATCAACAAGAGAATAATGTAGGTTTGAAACATTAATATCATAATAATAGCATTTAACAACCGTTTGTACAGTAGGTAAGTGTAAAAATAACTTATGTTTGGCCAAGTAAGTCGATAGTTTACTCATCTTGAGTTTGTTTAATAACATAATTGTATGTCGCAGTTTTCAAGAATATGTGGGATTCCTGTACAAAGGTATATATTTTCTATATCAAAATAATCAAGTTTACTATCACAATTTTTCAATTCCAACCTTTGCAGTAAAACGCTTGTTTCTTCTATCAGTATTTTTATAAGTAGCGGAGAATCTGGGGAATTACTATAGTTGTAAAATCATGTGTTTATGTAATAAAAAAGAACCATCGACTATTCGATGTAATTAATACTTCTATAAGGAAGTTTCCTTAGAATTTCAATTATAAGAAGAAATTGTGTCGAGTATCTTAATGCAGTCTTTCTTTAATTTTCCATATACCAAAATATACGATGTAGACTTTAAAAGGTTTCATTAGTGGAGTCTCATTCCGTCATGCACATGTATTATGTTTTTCTGCGATGATTAACCTATAAAATGTGTTCACACCCCTACATTCTCTTTCCATGGTTCAGGTATTTTTGTGTTTTCTCCATGGTCTGTTGTATTTATAAAATTTTATATTTAAAAAATTTGAAAATTTTCAAAAAAAAAAAAGTTTGTGAAAACTTTGAGATTATCATTGCATATGCGTTATCTATATCTTTTGTGATGATATCTTCTTTATACTTCAGGCTTTGGAATTCATGATTATGTTTACTCCTTTGTCTACTTCATAAAAAAAGGAGAACAAATTATAGGGGAGACTTGTTGATTTGATGATGAGTTTGAATAATGGGGGAGATTAATTTATTTCTTTAGTTCTTTATGAGATTGATTTATGAGTTTGTTTTCTATTCAAACTAGATGCATAATGGGGTATTTTTGTTGCTTCATGTTTATAGGTACATTACGCGGAAATCAAGACACATTGGATGAAGTCAAAGAACTCAAAGGGAACTTAATAATGGAATTAAGACAAAGAATCTTATTAGGATATTTTGTCATTTATGGGGATTTTTTTTATAATTTGGAATTAGGTTAGGTTTGTTAGGTTTGTAAAATTTTGTAATTGAACGGCCAAAGGGGGAGATTTGTAAGGGCAAATAGTGTAGCTTAGGCTGAGTATTTATTTTATTTTCCACTTAGGCTAGTTTGGCATATCCCGATACAAATTGTCATATACCTTCACGACAAATCGGCTCCAAGGTTGAAGACTTCCCGACATCTCGCAATTGGTATAAATCAACTTGTGTGTAAAATTATTCATACGAGTTATTTAGGATGTTTTATTTTTATTAAAACTGAAACAAGATTTTTAGGGTTTAAAAATCAAGGCAATTTTTTTTATAAAACTTCAAATTTCATTGACCTCGTTCAAATGAGAAGGCATTCTCATTCGAACAAGATGTCATAGTTATTCAACGCTTCACTTGATATTTTCATCTAATGCATATCTAACGAGGGCGTACTATTTTCCATTTTTTAAAGTTCATTTGAAGCTGGTTAAAATGAGATGACCTTGTCGTTCGAATGAACGCTATTTTCCCCCATTTTTCGTGTGATGGCATATTTACTTATCTATGGTATCACTTAGATGAATGTCTTAGGATACTAAGATAAAATTGGATTTGTGTTTGGCTATTGAATTATATAAATTATTTCATTAAGATCGCGATAGCGAACTCTCACTGTCAAACAAGTTGGCTTCTATCACACCATTTCAAAGCAACTAAATACCCAAGGTGAGTTCATCAATCTATACCTAATTCGATTCAATATAATGTATGTTTAATTAATTTAATGCAATATTTTATGGGAAAAATAATTTTTAAAGCAAGAAAATAGTTATTAAAAGAAGTAAACTGATTTTAAAAATAGTTAACTAATTTTTAAATCATACAAACTAATTATAGAAAGAAAATAAACAATTTATAATGCCGTAAACTAATTAATTGAGAAATTTATTACAATTGAAATTATATTACAAACTACAAAAATTGAACTAAAAACGGGACTAAACTACTCTAATAACTAAAATCAGATATGAGATGTATCTACGGATGGTTTCGACACTATAAATTATTTTTCTTTCATTGAACTGAAATGATGCCTTTAATTGGTGAATAATGGGTGTAGTATGAAATGGGTGAGAAATGGTTAGGTTAAATAATGGGAAACATGGAACATCTTTGACTTAGTGAAGACATGGGCGTGCGATAAAGAATTTGGTCTCTTTTTAAAAGAAAAATTGAAGAAGAATAAAGTATGGCAGGATTCGTAAAAAATACAAAAGAAAATTTTGAGTTTAAAAAAGGAATAATGAAACACTGGCAGAGGGGATTGGGGCACACACACTAAAGGCAAGACATGTCGTGCATTGCGCACACACTGTGGGCCCTCTCCTAACCACTAAGATAAACATGACCTTCAAAAAAATTATCAGCTAAATAAAATTTAACCCCTAATTTTTCCCAAGTTTCTATAATTACAAATAAGCCTAAATTTTGTATATCTTCCTCATATGACATCGGATTCATGAACCGCTTGAACCGACACGACCCTCATTTTGAGGCCAACATATTTTCAACACTATCCAAGTCGTAAGGTCTCACTTTGAAGTTGATCTAGAGTGCTGACTTTTGACCTTATTTGGTTTCAAACTCTAATATATCATAATTTCTTCATTTGAGATCGGATTGATGTGTCGTTTGAACCCAGACGTTCCTTGTTTCGAGGTTGATAACCTTCATGAAGAGTCTGATTATAGTATTACACTTATGAATTGCCATTTTCCCCTAAAAGCATGTTTATTGAGGTTTCTTTCTCTAAATGATTCAAGGATTCACCATTATCTTTTCAAACCCTTTAATACTCAAATAAACCATGCAAAGGTGATTAATCGTGAATATCAAGGTTATACAATAAAATAGTATAATTAATGCAATTTAATGAGCACGGGACTACAATAATGCAGAGAAATGGGATAATAAATACAATATTTAACAATAATCAGTATGTTACATTCATAAAAAAACAAGATGCCTAGATATGAAGACCTTCTTGGTGGATGTATGATAATCTCTAAAGCCTTTATGGAGTGTGATATTTCCAATGAATACACATTGATTGGATTTGGGTTGGAATATGTTTTGGATCTTATTTATGATATATGGGAAACACCAATGTCTAAACACACTCAAGTTTGAGTAATATGGATGTAAATCATAGAGCTTGAAAAATGGTGTTTGTTGCTTCAAAGGTGTAGTAAGTAGTCTGTTTATTAAGTACACTGGAGTTAAAAATGCCTCAACACAAAGATACATAAGCAAGTTGAAATGGAAAGACATTATTATACCAATTTCACAACATGCATATGCTTCCTCTCATCTACCATATTATGCTCACATGTATGAGGACATGAAATGTGTCTTAAAATGCCATTCTTTTTAAGATAATCCACACAATCATTGCTAGCGAATTCTCCCCCTCTACTACACTGAAATATCTTTAACTTTGCATCAAACTGTGTTTTAATCATTTTGTGGAAGTTTAAACAAACTTGGTGAAAATCTAATTTGAATTTTAAAGGATACAACCAAGTATACCTAGTACAATCATCAACAAAAATATCGTAAAACTTCATTCCTTGAAATAAAGGAACAGGTTTATGTCCCCATCGATCATAATGGATCGTTTCAAAAGGAGTTTTTAAAATTTTATCATTGAGACCAAAATCAAGTCTATAACTCTTTCCCGTTCTATAACTAACACATATAGTGGGAGTTTTATTCCAACAAGACACATATAACAAATTATTTCGACTCTAAAACTTCAAAGACTTTGATTGTGGATGTCCCTCTAGTGCCACATTTGATTTAGGAATGACTGCCATAGTTTCGCTATAGTCTTAATCGAAGGAATACAATGTGCCCTTTTTATTGCCCCGTGGTAGAGTGTATAGAGTCTTCTTGTCCTTGACAACAAAGACATCATTAATAAATTCAAGTGGACATTCATTATCTTGCAACAATTGACTGACCGAGACTAGTTGTTTCTTAATGTTTGGCATCATAAGTACATATTTCAGTTGTAAATCTTTTTTTAACCTGTTGACACCAACATGGGAAATTTCAAATTTTAATCCATTGGCCACATTTACTTTATTAGTGCCTTTATAATATTTAAGGTAAGAGAGGTTACCTGGAGAATAAGCCACGTGTGAGGTAGAACCTTCGTATACGTACAATGAATTGTCGAGGGTAGGTAAGTTATTAAAGGTTGTCATATCATATGGTGAATGTCCTTAGGCTTGGTATGAAAAATCCCACTGATTGTAGCATGTAAGTGTTAATTAATACTGTTTTGTTAATCATAAATTCGAATATGAATCATAAGGTTGCATCATGAATAAAACAGTTTTGACATGAATCCAGGATGTTTATCTTCATGCAATCACAGAACTGAAAATTCCTTATAACTAAAATTTAAAAACTGATCTTTGTCCATCGTTCTTGAACGGATTAAAATGACTTAAATGCTCCTTTCTTGAACAGCCCGGAATATGAGAAAAATGAATTTTGGATTTTCTCTCCCTCCTTAGAAACAGTGTGTATTGAGATGACTCTAGATGGTGTAGAGGTCTCTATTTATAAGGGGAAGAGGGTCGGAATCCTAGTGGTGGTGGGACTCTTTCCAAGTCTCCCACTAATGTCACTAACCATCATGTGACTAACGGATAAGGTTAACCCAAATCTTTTAATATCTTTATTTCTCATGTTCCTAATTAATTATCTGACATTTATTAAAACCACATAAATGGGAAATTCAGAATTTAATACAATTGAAATTAAATAATTAATTTCGTCAATTAACATTAATTTCCAACAGTCTCCCACTTGGTCTTAATAATTCGTATAATTAAATTAGGTATCATAAGGTGCACAATCATTGATAAATATTACTAAATCAAATGATTAACGGATGCGAGTCATGGCGGTTCCATGCTATTCAAGATCATGGTTCCTTCCATGTACCACAATACCAATGTTTCATTCAACTAGCCTTTAATATTGGGTATCATAATGGCCTCATAATTTCCTTTTGAATAAGGACTATTTATGTCAACAATAATTCATAATTATATGCATGCATTCACAGAAGACAGAAAGAATAGAAATCAGAAACACTTTTATTGAATTCAAGTAATAGTGTCAAACAACTAAGCCAAAATTGCAATCATAATCTAACTAATCGAGACCCATCTCTTTGATATATTCCATAAAGGTCTTCGGAGATAGTCCTTTCGTAAAAGGATTTGCTATGTTATCACGCGTACTAATGTGATCAATTGACACTCTTTGTTTCTGAACTTCTTCTTTAACTGATAGGTATTTCATCTCAATATGCTTAGCAGCCTTAGTATACCTATCGTTCTTCAAGAATAAGACTGCTGCGACATTATCACAATAAATTTTCAGCGGCTTATATATTGACCCCATAATTCTAAGTCCTAAAATAAAGTTTCGCACCCATAATCCATGATTTGTAGCTTCGAAGCAAGCTACGTACTCAACCTCCATAGTAGATGATGCAATGACGCTTTGCTTAGCACTTTTCCATGAAACGGCTCCTCTAGCCATAAGGAAGACATAACCCTAAGTGCTCTTCCTATTGTCAAGGCATCCCCCAAAATCTGAGTCTGAATAACCAATCACCTCAAGGTGATCAGTCGTTTGATATGTGAGTATGTAATCCTTGGTCCCTTGCAGGTACCTCAACACTTTCTTTGCAGCTTTCTAATGGTGAATCCTCGGATTGCTTTGATATCTTCCTAGCATCCCAACGGAAGAATTGATATCCGGTCTAATGCAGACTTGTGCATACAACAAGCTCCCTACGAGCGAAGCATAAGGCATGCCTTTCATGTGCTCCCTTTCTAAATCACTTCTGGGGCATTGACTTAAGCTGAACTTATCCCCTTTCTGAAGTGGAACATTAATGGGATTGCAACTTTGCAAGCTAAATCTTTCTAAAACTTTATTAATGTAAGCTTTCTGAGACAATCCTAACATTCCTCGTGATCTATCCCGAGATATTTCTATCCCGATCACAAAGGATGCCTCGCCTAAATCTTTCATTTCAAAGTTTTTAGAAAGGTACTTCTTGGTTTCACCTAATAACCCAAGATCACTGCTGGCGATAAGTAAGTCATCAACATATAGTACTAAAAACACAAACTTACTCCCACTGATCTTCAGGTATATACACCGATCAACAGTGTTTTCCTTAAACCCAAAGGATGTAATGGTATCGTGGAACTTAATGTACCATTGACGAGAAGCTTGCTTTTGACCATATATTGACTTCTTTAACATACAGACCATGTCTTCCTTTTCTTCCTTTATGAAGCCTTGTGGTTGTTCCATGTAGACTTCCTCTTCTAAACTCCCATTTAGAAAAGCTATTTTTACGTCCATTTGGTGCAACTCCAGATCATAATGAGCTACCAACGCTAGTATGATTCTCAATGAGTCCTTTGAAACAGGATACAATGTCTCATTATAATCAATGCCTTCTCGTTGATTAAAACCTTTGGCAATAAGTCTAGCTTTATGTCGTTCGATATTGCCTTTTGAGTCAAGTTTGGTCTTAAAGATCCACTTGCACCGAAATCATTTTTGTCCTTCTGGAAATTTGACCAACTCCCAAACTTTATTGTCATTCATAGATTTTTTTTTTCATTCATGGTATCAATCCATTTATCGGAATCATCACTATTTACATTTTTTCATAAGAAACTCGATCATTAATATTCCCTATGTTAAATTCGGTCTCTTGAAGGTATACCACATAATCATTCGGAATTTCTGATCTCCTTTCTCTTTGAGATCTTGTTAATGGCACTTCATGTGGTGCTTCAAAAGTTTCATCGGTTATAGTCTCATTATGTGGTTGTTCAGTTGGTTGATCATTCACTTGTTGTTCATTATTATTGATTGGGTCAATGACCGGTTCAACAACTACATTAGGAACAACAAGTATGTTATGAACTCTGGGTATAGGAATTTGTACCCTGACTTTTTGAATGATTACCTCCTTTTCTTTTATAATCCCACTTACTTCACCTTCTTCAATGAATTTAGCATTTTCCAGTTTTTATGATTCTAGTTGTATGATTTGGACAGTAAAATGTATATCCCTTCGACTTTTCTTGATACTCGATGAAATGACAAGATAATGTCCTAGGATCCAATTTTTTTTCATGAGGGTTTTAGATTCTAGCTTCCGCTGGGCAGCCCCACACACATAAATACCTTAAATCGGGTTTCCATCCTTTCCAAAGTTCAAAAGGGTTTTTTGAAACTGACTTACTAGGAACCCTATTTAAGATGTGTACAACGGTTTTTAATGCATGTGTCCACAAAAATGAGGGCAATTGGGTCCTACTTATCATACTTCTTACCATTTCTATAAGTGTACGATTACGCCTTTCAACTACACCATTCTGTCAAGGTGATCCTGGCATTGTGTATTGGGCGCAAATACCTATTTTTTCAAGAAGTTTAGCAAACGGGACAGGGCGTTGCCCTTACTCGTCATATCTACCATAATATTCGCCACCTCTATCAGACCTTATAATTTTCACCTTTTTGCCTAGTTGCCTCTCAACCTCATTAATGTATATTTCAATGACGTTCATAGACTAAGATTTATCATGCAACTTGTATAAAATGCAATAACGTGAAAAATCATCTATAAAGGTGATGAAGTATTTTTCTCCACCAATGGATGGCATATCAAAAGGTCCACATATGTCTGTATGTATTATTTCAAGTAGCTGGGTGCTTCTTGTGGCTCCTTTCTTTGTATGTTTGGTCTGTTTTCCTTTAATACAGTCCACACATACCTCATATTTGGCCAAATCCAGGTTATGGGGTATTCCATCTTTAACGAGCCTTTCAATTCTCGGCCTGGATATGTGCCCTAATCTTTTATGCCACAAATAAGCAGATTTTTCATCATTAAGTGTACGTTTTGTACCAACATTAGGATGCAGGGTCACAAGGGTTTCAGAAAAATTCTTTTCAAGATTCAATCGATATAAACCATCTAATAAAAATTCAGAACCAACATTATTAGAATTTTTAATCAAACCAAAACCATTGTTCTTAAATTCAATTGCAAAACCATCTAAAGCGAGTTTAGAAACATAAATTAAATTCCAAGAAATTGTGGGAACATAAAAAGTATCTTGCAAAGCTAAAATAAATCCAGTGCTTAAAATCAGGCGAAAGACTCCAGCAGCTTCTATTTTAGCCTTTGATTTATTGCCCATGTAGAGAAAATGCTCATTTGGATTTGTTTTGCGGATCAAAATGAAGCCCTGCATCGAATTAGAAACATGACACATAGAACCAGAATCAATCCACCAAGTGTTAGAAGGAGCGTTAATAAAGTTTGATTCGAAACAAACATAAATAAAGGGCTTACCCTTTTTCTCGAACCAGGCCTTTCGTTTATGACAATCCCTCTGGAAATGGCCCTTCTTTTTACAGAAGTGACACTTGTCGTTCTTTTTCTTCTTCACAACAGCAGTTGGTGGTTCAGCTTAATGAGACAGCCCAGGACCTTTCTTAATTCCCTTGTCGAACTTCTTCTTAAAACCAGCTCCTTTGACTGTAAGGTTTGCCACATGTCCCTTAGTCATATGGTCATTCTGTTGCTTGAGCCTTCCTTCCTCCTATACCAACATGCTTTGCAAATCATTTACATTCCACTTATCTTTTATAGTGTTGTAATTGATTTGGAAAGGCCCATACTCAGGAGGTAGGGAGTTTAGGACGAATTGGATGAGAAAAGACTCATCCACTGTCATGCCCAAAACTCTAAGTCTAGCAGCCAGATTGGTCATTTCTATAATGTGCTCATTCATGGTTCGAGTACCATCGAACCTTATAGTGGTCAGGTCAGCCATCAGTTTCCCAGCAAGGGATTTATTAGCAGTGCGAATGCGTTCCTTAATGTTGTTCAAATACTCTTTCGCTTTCTTAGTTTCAGGTAGGGAGGTCTTAATGTTAGCAGCAACACACATTCGCATAAACATTAGGGCCAACCTATTGGATCGAGACCATGCTTCATGGACAGCAATTTCATCCTCGCTACTGGTATCAGTAATAACAGCGGGTTCATCACACATAATTGCCATGTCCAGGTCAAGAACCCCTAGGCTGAACTCAATTTGCTCATTCCATTCAGAAAAATTAAATCCATCAAATTTGGAATAGGACTGAGCTTGCGAATATAGGTTAAGGGGAACTACAATTAATAACAATATTCACAAATTAAATTTTCACACACAACAAAAATTGCAAGGGTCGAATATTGAATTGTTGACTAAAGATTTTGGCATATTTCATTTACAATCAGAATAGCACGGAATCTGTGTTAATCATCACATAATGTTCAGATTTGTAAAAATATATTACCCTATAATTCATTTATCGTGGTCCCATAATTTTGGCATCTGTGTTTGTTGCCTAAACATTTAATACCATGATTAATGGACTTAATGTCAACTATTCTGTTTTTACAAAAACTAGTTCTAATGTCGTTCAATTCAGATATTAGCATGTGTTGCGCCTCAATCCAATTTTATAACTGACATTAGAATAAGTATTTAATGAATGTAAGTATATTATTCGTACATGCAGTCTCAGCCTATGTTTGGCCTTTGACTTAACTCAAATGAATAATTGTTTACATATCTCAATTTAAATATAGTTAATCATGCCTTCATATTAACTATAATGCGTAATCTATCAATAATTACAAAGATACCAATAGTAGCTTAAATGCCTCAAAAACAGAATTGCCCAGGTATAGTAAAAACACAAAATACATGAATTTTGCCAAAAATGGCAAAAATGAGTTTTCACCATAGAATCGAAGTAAAACATGCCAGAAAACCAAAACTTTTTGCGGAAAGTTAATATCAATTTTCTGCAAAGATTTATAAGCCCGGAGATTATTTCCTAAAATGGGAAAAACGGAGTTTTGAGGGCCTTAACGGACTCGAATTACCGAAAAATACATTACATCACAGCCAAAGGCGGTGAAATTTGATCGTTGACTCGTTTTCAGTCAACCTACCGAGTTTGAAGTCAATCGGACACCAAAAATTTCAAAAAACACTATTCACTGCGCCAAAAAAAAATCTCCTGGAATCTGTTTTGCGTCAAATCGCAGTTTTCTCTTAATTAATCTTAAAAACAGATTCGTTTTCTTATCATGATTAATAAACGTATTTTTCAGAATGTTTACACAACTTGAAACAATAAAATCATGTTAACGGCATATTAGGGTTCTTATAACACGAAAAGGGGTTGAACAATAATGGGACAATTTTCATAAGATAAGGACTGTAGCAGCAATTTCGTTCTTAATATCATAACACAAATTCGAATTACCATATGTACGATTATTATATTGCTTAAAAATTCCAGATTTTCAGAAAAAAAATAAAATTTCCAGATTTTCACAAAAAAATAATTCCAGATTTCTAGATTTACCAAAAATTTCAGATTTTCAGATTTTTAAAAGATCATAAATCAAAATTGTTATAAAGGAGTTTTCATTAACGGAAAACATGAGATTATAAACCGCAAGCTCTGATACCACATGTTAATTAATACTGTTTTGTTAATCATAAATTCGAATATGAATCATAAGGTTGCATCATGAATAAAACAGTTTTGACATGAAACCAGAATGTTTATCTTCATGCAATCACAGAACCGAAAATTCCTTATAACTAATATTTAAAAACTGACATTTGTCCATCGTTGTTAAATGGATTAAAATGACTTGAATGCTCCTTTCTTGAACAGCCTGGAATATGAGAAAAATGAATTTTGGATTTTCTCTCCCTCCTTAGAAACAGTGTGTATTGAGATGACTCTAGATAGTGTAGAGGTCTCTATTTATAAGGGGAAGAGGGCCGAAATCGTAGTGGTGGTGGGACTCTTTCCAAGTCTCCCACTAATGCCACTAACCATCATGTGACTAACGGATAAGGTTTACCCAAATCTTTTAATATCTTTATTTTTCACGTTCCTAATTAATTATCTGACATTTATTAAAACCACATAAATGGGAAATTCTAAATTTAATACAATTGAAATTAAATAATTAATTTCGTCACTTAACATTAATTTCCAACAGTAGGGACTCTATGGTTTATCCTCCCACAAATTTAACAATCCTCTTGTCCAACAGAATTTTTGTTAGGTACTTTGATGAATCCATGCTCGGTTATTCCTCTGTTGAATGACCCTACTTCATTAGTCATTAATTGAATGTTCTGGCCTCCATAGGATTGACATCTAGGTTTAAAACCTCTCCCTCTAGAATTAAAGTGACCGTAGGACTAGGCATAGCGTCCTCTTCTACGATTTTCTTATTTCTTCCTCAATTGTAACCTTGATATGGGAATCTCATGGCTTTGAAAGACAATGAGTGATCAACTGTATTAATATTAATTATTAAGTGAAAATAAATTAATATACGGTACTAATTATTACTTGTGTGGTTTTGTAATAATAAATTTCCATACTTTAAATAATATTTAAGTTTTCCATGTAATATGATTTTATAACATGTGTTTGGAATAATTAATTAGTGATATTAATTATGTGATTGAGGACTATGTGTACACGTAGAATAATTAAGTGAATAATTTATTGACGCCACGAGGTATTAACTTGTGTTGTGGGTAGTATCATTTAGACTGAAGTCTGGAGTGACACAAATGTCCATTTTTGTGTGTTTTACCGCTTTAAATTGGTTTAAGGGGGTAGGTATACTTTCAGGAGGAGTTTCGAGTCAATAGGGATAGTGTTTTGTCCCTATTTGGGGGCTCAAAAACAGCCATTTAATGGAGGTATGGGAGTTTAAGTTTTTAAGTGGGATTAAGCATCATTAATTATAATTCATTTCAAGGACAAGAAAACCTTAATAGCAATGGGTATTTGCCATGAATTTTTTTTCCATCCTATATTCCATTCGCTTTGCTTTTCTTACTTTTTGTTAAAAAAAAAATCCTATGCCCAAATAAATATTTGCCACCCATGATTTGTCCACCTTTTTTGGTTAAAATAAACCTTTCTTTGTTTTATTAAATAAATTGTTTATTTTTATATTTGAGTTTCTCTAGTCCATTATTTATCTTAGATTTTTTTTAAAAATATTTTATTAAAATATTATATTCTTCTTTATATCATTTATATATGAATTTTTTATAGTGTTATTCGGGTCTTAGCCCTCGTTTTATTGAGTCAAACACCCACTATTTTCCATTCTTGGTATTTGGCCTCCAAACTAACACTTTCGGTTAGTTGACTGCTAACCCACCTTCATTGGCACTTATTTTTTCTAAAATGATCATCACAAGGTGTCAATCACCCAAAATAATATGTACATATATCTTATTCATTATTACACATTCTTTTTTAAAATAAAATAGTTTATTTTAAAACACAACAAGTATCTTATAAATAAAAAACTCTTAAATTAGAAACTATTTTTTTTATATATAAGAGATTTTTCTTAGAAAAGATTTTATATAAAAAATGTTTTTATTGTAAACAACTGTACATTATTAAAATATTTTTTATTAAAAAATTGTGATGATTAAAAAAGTTGTACTTCATTTATTGATTCAACAAATAATTTTTCATTTTTATAAAATGTTTATATCTGAATAAAAATGGATTTTATAATTTTTTTTATTAAAACTGTTATTAATATTTTTTTAAAAATAAAAAGTTGCTTTTGTGGAAATAAAATGGTTTTAATGATGTAATACCCCGTGTTTTCGGAATAAAATATTATGATGAAAATTAAATTAATAATTTTGGTTTTAACTTGGGAACAAATTAAATTGGAGGGATTTAAATTTAAATGATAAAATTAAAATTTAGAAACAATACTTATTCTTGATTTTATAATTATTGAACATAATTGGACATGATAGGTTCACACACAAAAAAAAATCATATAGTTATTAATCTATAGTTATGCGTCGTCTAAACATAATAAAAATGTCTATGTTGAATAAATATAATCGGGGTGCGTTTTAGGAGGTTTTATGAACTCCTTTAGGCGTTTTAGACCTTTAAAAATAGTTACAAGTACAGATATATCACTTGGGAGGTTATTGGACTATTTTGGTTATGGGTTCGGCCACTTAGGGGTCCAAACATGGGGATTTAGGGCTAACTCGGGATTAAGAATTTTTATAAGTTAAATAAGAGTTTGAAAAGCATCATTTACATAACAAAAGAAAGCCTAGTAGCCCCACCTACAAAGAGGAGATACCAAGGTAAAAAATACGAAGGAAAATTGGATATTCAACAAGAGGAATTTTCACCTTCATTACAAGGCAAGAATTTTCTTGCTTAAATCGATTTCCAAGTTATTTGTTCGTTTATTTGGGTAGGCTCCCATGTAAATTTTGGATTTTAGATTATAATTGATTATATGGAATATGTTTCATTAAATGCATGTAGAGAATCTCGATTGGATGATTAGAAAATTGTAGGATTAAGATATCGATAAAAAATCCAGAAAAAAATTTAATAATATTGGTTTAGAGATGGATCTTGTGATGCTATGTTGTGATAATATAGGTCTAACATATCCCCTTGATAAAGATTGTTTCTTGACACAAATTTATGAAAAGATACGGATCTTGAAAGTTAGGAACCACCCACTCTATAATTTTTGGAGAAAATTTTACTCTGATGAATTGATCATGAATTCGGTGTAAATTCCATGTAAAATTTGTGGGTAGATGATATTAAATCAATTAATGATCATATGTGATGTTGGGATAACTTTTGGGTCATGAATAATGAGTTGTTGATGAATAAAAATGGAGAGATTTCATCCAAACTCATAGCAGCACCACCTTAATCAGACCCGGGAGCGAATCATTTCTGCCACGGGGAAAACCAGTTCGATCACTAGGAATTGGTATTATTATTTAAACGGAAAATATGAATGAGTAAATAAATAGTGCAATGTGGGGTGATTACAGAGTAATCACCTATACATATTATATAGTTAAAATATGTAATTAATTATTGGTGTGGAAACTAAACTAACGTGATAGTTAATTGAATTGTACAAAGAAAATGAAGTAAATAATTTAAGTGATGGTTAATAATTAACCAAGGATAATTACGGATAATCCTTATTGTCCAGATAACGGGTAATTATTAGAATAATTACCTTTACATATCGTAATATGTAATTATATTATTTGTGTGGAACATACCTATATTCCCGGAGTGTCCTATCGGTTGGGGTTACGCGCATACGGGACCGTAACACTCGTCCGCATAGATGGATTAGGTGTCGTGTGGGTCATTATTTTAAGTACTACGTACCAACTTCACTTACGAGAGGTAGGTGTAGATGTTGGGATCCTTAATCGATGTTGGGTATGGACAGTGAACTGGTGTACTGCGTTGGGCCCCCCTACTTTTATGTGTTTTGTGATGTCCGAATTGAATAAGGGACTCCTTCGAACTTACCGATAGATCATGAACAGGACACAACTGGTAGATGTTGTGTAGTGTCGTATAAATGTACAGACATATACATATATAACTATGTGAATTAAATGAAGATAATTACCTCAGTCTAATGATGTAGACAGAGAATTCTAGACTCAACACTATGTAGTATCCATAAAAGATGGTTATGACACTAGTGTAAGTCATATGACTAGAGTACCCGGGAAATGAGAATAAGGGTGTAGACAAAGATATTTCAAATATATGATTTATGCTAGAAGCAACACGAGTTTAATAATGCTCTCGTTATTTATGTTACATTTGGGGTCCTAGGGATAAGATACGATTAGTTTTGCACCAAGGTGAAAGGTGCGAAAATTACTGCATGTGAGTGTCGATGGGAGACACCTATTTAAATTAATTGTAGTTTTGCATTTCAATTTCGGTAAGTTAATTTTTCACACTGTAGGGCGCTGACCCAAATTATAAATATTTCCCCTCCCAAGGTTTATATAGACAGGGACAGCAGGACTGACAGGAGATCAGACTTGCAGTCACATTTCGTACATCTACTACTTCCGTTTGTTGGTTCTAGACTAGGGCTCTCCACTATTTCCGTTTTGATATTTTCAGAGAATGTTGTAAGGGCATAAGCCCGATGTTTATTTTCCTTTTATTTAGATTGAGATGTTATCACGTTGGGATTTTAATTCATTACTTGGACGGTGGATGTTGGACATATTGGTATTTATTTAATTATGAAACTTCAGTTTATTTCAGTTGTGGCTATTAATCAATGTTTTTATTGTCTTGATGCTGAGAGTGATATAAATTATATAACAAACGCTATCTTCGGTGTACTATGTCTGGCCAATCTTTACGTGAGAAAATAGGGATTGTTACCAATGATTTTTTAAACTATTTTAGAAAAATATTTTAACAATTTTTTCCAATTATTATTTATAGAAAATAGTTAAAAAATGGTTTTTTTTAAATAAATGTAGTACAATTTTTTGACTTCACATACACTGTTTTATATATATATAAAAAATGTACGTAAAAAATTGTACCCTAATTAAAATATTATTTTTACGTTTTTTATATAAAAAAGTATGTTAGATGAAAATCCGAAGTTTAATTATATAAATAAAATGGGTAATAGTTTAAAAATGTAAAATTACAATAAAAAAAACATTTTTTTTTTGGAAAATATCTTCTTACAAACAACATTTTTAGATAGTTATGAAAGATTTTTTTTATATAAAAAAGTATAAAAACGTTTTTGTAATAAGAAGCAATTTTTAAAATAGTAAACCACCTTTTATGAACAATTTTATAATCGTTTTATAGAAATAAAAAATTGTTTGTTAAAATAATAAATAAAGTACATTTTTTAAAACAACATGTTTTAAAAAAAACTGTCTAATGATGTACAGTTTTTTATTATAAAAATAATTTTTATGTAAAAATAGTTTTCTAAGAAAAACATCTTTTTATAAAAACAACAATTTTTTAGAAAGCGGGAGCAATTTTTTTTTAATAAAAAAGATATAATAGACAATTGTTTTATTATAATAATAGTTTTTTTCATTAGACATAAGTTATTTTTAGGAAAAAAACTATTTTTTAATTTTTATTAAGTATTTTTTTAAAAATAAAAGAAATTTTTTACTAAAAAATGGTATTCTTTAATAAGATGTATATACATATTTTTTAGGGGATATACCAAATAATCCCTTGAACTTTTTTTAATACATGTATAATCCAAGCGTTTTTATTTTGCACTAAAAAGTCATTCACCATGCCAAAAAGACTTTATCATGCCGCTGCCGCGGACCTTTAAAGATAAGAGAATAAGAGACTTTTTTATACAAAATAAAAGGCGTGAACTAAATGTGTATTAAAACATATTTGAGGGACGTTTTGATATTTGATCCTATTTTTTATTTGTGGTTGGCAATTTACGAGGGTTATTTTGGAAAAAACAAGTGCCAATAAGGGTGAGTTAACAGTGAACTAAAGGAAAGTGTTAGTTTGGCCAAACCCCAACAATAGAAAATTCTAGGGGTTTGATTCAATAATCAATCGTAAATGAGTAATATTAGGAAGAACGGCTTTTGGGACCCAAATTTAAGACACGACGATGTGTCACCAACACATTGGGTGATATGTGTGAGTTACATGAATGTTACAACAAAAATACCAAATGTGGTGAGATATTTCACCGTGTCCTAAAATTGGATAAAAAAACTGTCTCTCTAATATTTTCCATGATAAATGGCGCCAAGATGCAAATAATCCTTTTTTATATCAGATTTCTTTTTATATTATTTTTTTACATTATATTTTTTGAATCATATTTTGTAATATCATATTATTCTTTATATCAGATTTTCTTATATTACATTTTTTAATATCATTTTTTTTATATAAGACCTTTCCCTTATTTTACTCACCATGTAAAACAATTGAAAACTTTTTTCACTCTCTTATCCTGATACCTTAAAAAATTGCCAAAAAAGTAAGTTTTATCACCGGACAAATTAGTTCTATCTAACAACCACACCATAAAATTTAAAAAGATTGCCATATAAAAATTTGCGTGACAAAATGATTTTTTTTTTCACTCAACCTATTTGATTAGTTTTATATCAGGTTAAAATTAAAGAATCGTAGTGAAAAAAAAAAAAATCATCCAAGCCATATGGTCACTTTTTATATCAAGGATAAGTCTAGAACGACAGAATTCGAAGACAATTTGGTAGACACGCGTGTCGTCTCTGTATTGATTAGTGCTTGGTGTTCGGTCATTAGCATTCAAAGCACCAACTAATGCAAACACAAAATATAAATATATCTACAAAAATATGTTTCAATCCTATGTCTATTCAGAATTAGGGGTGGTAAAACGGGTCAATCGGTCGTGTTTTGACACCATCCGACGGGGCACGATAAAATTCCAGTAGACACGAACACGGCCCAATATGATAGCGTTTTTTTTTCCTTAATCCGAACATGACACGATATGTAAATACGGTTCGATTGGACACGATTAGTCCCGTCATTATAATCCACTTAAATTTAATCATATTTTCCCCAATTAATGAGGAATTAAAAAAGTAGTGAGTCTAAATAGTGGGTTGATAATGATTCTAAATGAGGACGATAGTGGATCTCAATAAGATTTATATCGCGTCTTTAATTGAGTCACTATCATGTCCAATTCGAATCAATTTCGTGACATAAATTGAATACGAAGACGACACGATCCAATGATGAATTCAAAAATATAGAGCCAAATACGATCCGAACACGAAGCGTCATGTCAATTTCATATTAATTTCATTTCCTGTCAAATAATAACTCCTGTATGATATCCAACATGCTCTAATATTTTCTCACCTCCGTATGAAGAAAAGGTTTAAAATAATAATAATAAAGCACTAGTTTTATGTTGCGATAATAATAAGAAGAGGTAAACAAATGATTTCCTCACAATTTCCACTTTACAATTTTCCCCAAGATGCCGGTAATGTCATCATGCGTCCAAATTTGAATAATTTATTTCAACTTTAGATTTTGTAGTACAATAAAACTCGAAGTTAAATATCTGATATAGAAGTTAAATACCATTTAATCAATTTATTAGATTTTACTATACTTTTCGTCGCTAAATGTGAAAATTTTGCTTCTAAAAGTGATGTTAGTGACATTTAACGACGAAAATGTACTAAAGCATAATTAATTGACTAAAATGTATTAAAGTTCAATATAAAAATTATTAATATATTAAAAGAAAACTTTGATATTAATTATGTAGTTCTCGTCTAAAGGAGTCATTTTAAAATTACAAGGGCTTCTTCATTTTGATAGTATCTGAATGCCGAAATCAAAGGGCAGGGCTAGGGGTGGCAATTCGTGTTTTTGTGTCGAGTCACATGCAACACGACACGATATGATTTTTTTGGATAAAAACACGAACGGCATGACTTTGTGCTTTCTTTTTCATCTAACACGAACACGATTCGAATAGAACACGACACGGTACTATTAGCACGATTTTCATAAAATTTTCAATAAATTAATCATATATAGACACAAAAACACGATTAATATGATTATCACGATAAGACACGAAGATACGACTCATAATTTTGATAGGAACATGACACAATATGACTTCGTGTAAAAAAAAATATACAAACAAAAAATATCGTATCAATTTCATGTCGTATTATTTCGTCATATTTTCGTATTCTTTCTAACTTGAGTGTAAAAATTAATTTTCACCTAAAAGTGCAAAGTCCATAATTATTTATGTACCAAAATGGAAATCATTTATGAAAATTAAAAATATTAGGCTGACACAAAAATCGAATATTAAAATTCCACACAATTAAAGTGTCTTGCTCGCTCATATCAACTAGACCTGTCAAAATACACGATAACCCGTTAACCCGACACTATCCGACACAAAATTATAAG
Source organism: Sambucus nigra (assembly GCA_949130495.1). Classification (NCBI taxonomy): domain Eukaryota; kingdom Viridiplantae; phylum Streptophyta; class Magnoliopsida; order Dipsacales; family Adoxaceae; genus Sambucus; species Sambucus nigra. Next base: position 42,014,706 of record OX422221.1, read on the forward strand.
TTAATGGGTTTACCCTTATTGGGTTTGGGTCATTAACGGGTTGACACGGTAGACCCGTTAACACTAACGGTTCGGGTTTGGAAATTTACCTGTACCCGTTTTAACCCGTTTCTACCCGTTAACACCCGTTAACACTAATGGGTACTATAGGGTCACCCAACCCGTACCCAATAACAATAACCATTAAAACTCATTATTTCTAAATCTTTAAAGACTAACGGGTGCTATAGGGTCACCCAATCTATACCCAATAAAAATTACAATTAAAACCCATTATTATTAAAGTATTAAAGACTAACGGGTATTATAGGGTCACCCAACCCGTTACCCATTTCGACCCAAAATGATTCGTTAATATTAACGGGTGTTAACGGTTTGGGTCGTGTACCCGTTAATATTAACGGGTCGTGTTTGGGTATTGTTATTAGACCCGTTAGGCTTAACGAGTCGTGTATGAGTTAGACTGTTTTGATCCGTAATCCATAACCCGTAACCCGTACACGATTCAAACCGACCCGTTGACAGATCTAATATCAACTAATGGGAGACTCCACAGTTATATACTCATATGCTTTCTTTTTAGGTTTGGTGTGTAGTGCGTATAAACTGGAGATTTGAAACCGCCTTTTTTGACTTTGGTTTTGTGTTCTGTTTATGTATATTTTTGCTACATTTTTTCCAATGATTAACATCTCATATTGTTCATTACATCTACTCACAGGGTGTAGAATATTTTATTTCCTTATTAATACTACAAAATTAACTTTCTAAAATTTAAACAATTTACAAATTTATATTTAGAATTCATCCCATTTGTTGTTTAAATGGTTTAGAAATTATGATTTTCAAAATTCAAAAAAAAAAATATTAACAAGCAAAAAAAAGTATTAATCTTTTTGAATAAATTCATATTTTATTATGGTTATTTAATACGAACACGATCCAATTCAAATTTTATTACAGTAGTTTTTTACCTACCACGATCCAATTCAAATTTTATTACAGTAGTTTTTTACCCAACACGAACATGACCCAAATAAAATATGAAATGACACGACATGACATTAAAGGTTTATATTATTACTAAGAAGAAAACCACCCAAACGAATTATGAGACGATATGAAATCATATTTTTTTAACGTAACACGAAATTTATTTTTTACCCGACGTGACTTTTTAAACTTAAATATGTCACGATTCAACTAAAACACAACATGAAATTATTTTTTAACCTCAAGAGAACCCAATTAAATCACTTTACAAAATATTTTTTTCCCAAATACGAACAACATCCAAATAGATAGCAACACGACTTGAATTTCTGGATTCCAGATGTTAAAAAACCATTAAAAAAATCACCTCAAATAAATTTTTTTTTTCTATTTATACTTTCAAATATATATATATATACATATATATCTGGATTTTTGTTGTTTTTTCTTTTCCTTTTCTATTGTGGCACAGTAAAAAAATCATGAAATTGTGGCCTTTTTCTTTTTCTATTGTTTGTGCGCGTCTTTTTGTTAAGGAAAATGAGATATGTACCGGAGGGTTTACCGGAATATTACCGGATCTCCCCTTTTTCCTTTTTTTTTTTAATTTCTTATTCTTTTATTTTAACAATTGTTTATATTAAAAAACAGTTTTTTATATAAAAAAATAGTTTTCCTATTGATAAAAAAAACAGTTTTTTAATAATATTTTATTAGAATAGTTTTTTTTCAGTTTTTTTAATTAGTTTTTTTAATTTTTTTATATTATTTTTAACTCATTTAGATCTTCAAACACTCATTTACACAATATTTTCTTATTTTTAAAGGTCCGCGGCAGCGGCACCCCCTTATTTTTTAACTTAATTTTTTTAAAATTTTACAACATTTAAAATAATTTTTGTATTTCTTAAAATTGTTTAAAGGTCCGCCCCCCTTTTTTTTACCGGATGTCAACTCATTTAGTTCCTCAAACACCTATTTACTCAATATTATCTTATTTTTAAAGGTCCTCGCCAGCGGCACTCATTATTTTTTAAAACAATTTTCGTATTTCTTAAACTGTTTAAAAATGTGAAAAAAAAAGTTTATTTTATTTATATTAAACAAACTTTTATTTTCTGACACAGTTTTTTTCAAAAAAAAAAAACTTTTAAAAATTTAAACACATCAAATTATTTGCGAGTCTAACACATCAAATTAAATAGTTTTTTTAATTAAAATTAAACAATTTTTTATTAAAATTATTTGTTGAATATGGGCCGGGAATGTGGGTCCGCGCCAACGGCACTGTTCAATCGCACTATCATGTCAATAAACATATTTTTTTTATTTATGACAAAAATATTTTTTTAATTTTAATAAAAAATTGTTTACTTTCAATAAAAAAAAATTGTATAATTTGATGTGTTAGACTCACGATTGATTAGTATCGCTGGCGCGGACCCACATTCAACAAATGATTGGTCTGGAAATATGGGTCCGCGCCAGTGGCACTAATCAATCGCGATATCATAATTTTTTTTTTATTTATGAAAAAAATATTTTTTTAATCGTAATTTTAATAAAAAAAAAACTGTTTTTTTTTGTATATTAATTGGAAACCTGTTTTTTTTATATATATATAAAAACAGTTTTTATATGAATTGTTAAAAACAAAAGAAATAAAAACTAAAAAAAAAAGAAAAAAAAGAAAAGGTCACTCGATAATATTCCGGTAAAAGAATCCGGTACACATATCACTACTCTTTGGATTAAAACAGAGTTTTACTGTTTGGTTCTCAAAACGATTTGTTTGGTTCTCAAACGATTTGGATTAAAACAGTGTTTTACTGTTTGTCAAATGATTTGTTTGGTTCAATCCGGTCCAATCAGATGTGGACTAAAAAATTTCACAAAAAATATATGGATTAAAAACCTAAAATACAGATATGTAATTTGGGTTTTTATTTTGATTCAGCTTTAAGTTGGATTTCTCTATGGTACTTGCGCTCAAGTTTTGACCTTTGAGCTTCGTATTTATTTTTTGTTGACACCTTAAATAGTTTTGAAATTCCTCATATATTAATTCTATTATTAGATTCTATTTGATATTCACCACTCTCCATATTCATATATTATGAGTTTTACGTAAATTTGTTTGTGGCCTCTACCTGCAGGCATTTCTTATTGAAGTTATTTTTATCGTGAGTATCTTTGGCTGTCTAAATAGTAATTATAGATTTATGCCCTTTTTGTTTTTTGATTCGTAATCCTGCGTTCATTTTGAAAAACAATGCCCATTGTTCTCAGTTCTATTATCAGTTTTAGGGCTCTTGGGATGTCAACTTAAACGAAAGTAATGAATGGAAGAGGGAGTGAGATTGATTAGAATTTTGCATAAAGTGAGTATTTTTATTGAAATGCTTTCAACTTCATTTTGCATATTTTCTTTGAGGTTTTCATGATGGTCACTCCCTATAGTTTTTCAATATTGATCTACAACAAGATCTACTTTTTTATCTGCAAGCGTTTAAGTGTTAGATTATATTCTTTATTATTTTTATATAACCATCATTGCATATTAAATGTTAGATTATATTCTTACAATGTTTAATCCATTTTTTTTATCCACCTTATGCAAATGAAGAAAAGGAAGAACAAGGTTACACATGTGGGGTGATATACAACTCAAGGGTTCATTAGATTGCCAAAAAAAGACTTTTATTGTATCGGATGTTTAGTGCCACGTCATTTACATGGGAATGACTTTGTACAAATGGGTTGGATGTAATTCAATAAGTTTAGAATTTATGAAGAAATTTGTTTTATGAAGAAAACTAATGAAATCATTTTTTTGTCAAACGTCGCTTTTTCATTTAAAATAAAATCATTAATTTGAAAAATTATACGTAAAAAATGTTTCATAAAAAGATGCTTTACCATAAAAATAGACTTATTTATAAAAAAGTTACATTGAAAAGAAAATGTTTTTGTAAAAACAAAATTAATTTTTTTAGTTATGAAAAAAGGTTGTATTTATATAAATTTTTTATAATAACTTTTTTCTGATGCTTTTTTATTTAAAAAAAACACAACTTTTAAAAAATATGTTTAGAAAAGTTGTATTATAAAATAGCTATAAAGAAATCGTATTTAGACTCAATTGTAATGTTTATAAAGTTATAAGGGCACTTTAGATAATGCGTGGAAGTAACTAATGGGTCTGTAACAATGCTGGACATTATGAGTGTTAAATACTTAAGTGACAAAAGTGAGATTAAATTTAAAAAATAGTAATAATAAAAATAATTAAGAACATGAACTATTGAATCTTTATAAACCCCAAAGTCTACTATTTACTCGAAGAAAACTTACGTGTGCTGGTAATGCATTGCTTTATGTAATTTACGATTTGTGGTTAGTAACTTAAAATGGTGCAAATCACACTTTAGAGTCGAACATTATATGGTGATGTGTATTTATTGCCAATAACAGAATCAAAACAACAACTGCATTTTTTGTCGTTTTAACCCCTATAAATAGAGTATTTTCTATTTCATAAACAGAGTGCATAGTCATATAAACAGAGAAAATTCAGTTCGAATTTTATAAATTATCGTCGTGCCTTTAGGATGGATAGTCCTACAAACAAACGACATTATGATAATTTTTTTTAAAATTACAATTTGTTTTGTTAGAGAACGAAATTTTTATCTTTTTACAATTATGTATTTCGAAAATTTTCTCCGTGCCTTCAGGCACGGGCATTCCGCTAGTATATATATATGACACACAAGGGAACCTACCTTTGGTGTCTCGCTCGTGAACTATCGACAAAGTTCGGAGGAATCCCTTATCCTAAGCGGACACCACAAAACACACATAAGTTGGGGGTTGTCCCTACGCAGGACACCTACATACGGCCCATACCCAGCGGTGATACAGGAACGATCAGCACCAACCCTTCCTCTAACGGTTGGAACCTCCACGTAGTACCTATATGACCTAAAAATCGTCAAGACCGCCTATGCCGACGTGTGGTACGCGACCCCCGATGCGCGAACCCCCAAACCGATAAGACGGTCCACTGGTGTGTCCACACACAATATAATTATAATACATATTATTATTCCCATTTAATATGTATAAGTAGTTACTCTATAACTACTTTAACCCAAGGATAGCCCAATCTATATAAATTATAGCCTTCTTGGCTTAACCATAGCAATTATTCCATTATTCCATAATTCATTTTAAGCCGTTATCCTACGACTATTTACCAAATAAATATTAAGTCTCATAAAATCTTCTTTGGATTTAAAACACACTTTATTCATAATTTATTACTCTTTAAATACCTAGGCATAGTTATTTCTCAAACTACCGTTTTCAAAATATTATAGGTATAGTTATTCTCAAACTAACCTTACCAACATATTCTTAATAATTTTAGCATGTTGTCTCCTTGACTAACACTTTAATCATTTAAGATTATTAATAATTATACACTTCCTGATATCTTCTCAATAAGGTTTATATATACATCTATAAGGAGTTAACTAATCGTGGGAAAAATTATTATATGTACATATATAAGGAATTCTCTAATATAATTTAGTATTATTACCCAACTACTACATCCGGAATCACTGATTCGGTCTATATCTACATCCTTCATAACTTATTGCACAAAATCCCACTATTATGTCAAATACCCTTTTATAAACTTTGATACTTGATAATTTATTACATATAATAAATTAAACCGACTACCCTGTGCCTAACTCCCATAACACTAGCCCTTAATACCTGTGTCAATTTCTCCAACTCAAAATTTAATTAATTATACCTTAGTTAATTTATTGAAAGGGTGACACTCAGCCAAAATGCTAACTCACTCCTTCGACCCGTATTCCGATTTCATCTGAAATTTTCATTTGAATTCGTTCATATCTTTTCAAGTGTTGTTCATCCTAAACACTCTAAATCCATACCCTGAATTCCTTTCCATCAAATCACAAGGTAGAAATAATGTTCCTTAATATTTTTCAGAGTCCTACACTCACCTACGGACATCCCTAAGTAATCCAAATTTGATTTCTCACAAAGGATTTCAGTTTCGGACATATACCCCGGGACCATTTCTAAGGGTCCAAAATACTCAAAAGAGACCCTAATACCTCTCAAAGTGCATTCCAAAAAATTTTATCCCAAAAATATATTAATTGCGTCGTGACACACCCATATACTTTTTATAAAAATAAATAAATCTCGTTTGATTTATTCCAAATCATTAAAGTCAAATTATAAACTTTAGAAATAATATTGGGTTTAATTTCTCAAAATCCCAAATTAATTAATTTCACTAAAATAAGTCAATCCTTATTAAATCTTTATTTTATTCTAAAAATATACGGGGTATTACAAAAATCAAAATAAATTTCTTGAACAATAAAATTAAATGAATTTTTTAGGAGTTGTAAAAAAGTTCACGGATAAAATTGTTAGAAACAAATGGAGAATAATTACCACCGGTAAAAAAACGTGACAAAATGTGCGACTAGCATAACTTTTTGAACATTTTGTCATTATTTTTGACTGTCAAAATTTAGCCACGAACTTAGGCCATTGAAAAACATCAAATATAAATGTTAATTTAAGAAATCCTGAAAACTCGAGAGGGGTGACCCCCCCCCCCCCCCCCAACAACCCTACATGGATCCTCCCCTTATATATATATATATATATATATATATATATATACATATATATATATATATATACACACACTAGCAGAATGTCTGTGCCTGAAGGCACGACAAAATTTTCCAATGTACATAATCATAAAACGACCAAAATTTTTGAAGTACGTAAGTGTGAAACGAAAAAAATCCATTCTCCAAACAAAACAAAGTCTTAGGATTCCTATCGACGATATTACTACATTAGTCATGACTTGTGAAAGGCAAAAGTTGTGCATCATTCCAACATATCACATATTCAACATACCAAGTTGCATATGATGTGGGGTCGGGGTGATAGGATTATCGCCGTTAAATGATTTGGAATCATTTCATTACGTAAAACCATAACCGTTCGAAGTCATGAATAATAGAAATAACAAATCATAAATTGGAAATTAAAATTCTAATGTAAAATGAAAACTACATCCACAAACCACTACCCCAAACAATTAACTAATGATTGATTATGATAACATCTTAACATAAAAAAAAACATACAGTTACACTAAAAAAAAAGACTAATTGGATTCAACATGTATTCATTAATACTCAATTTGCATATCATTTTCTCTCCTGATATCAATAAGAAATTTTCTTATTTGTAGCAGTAAGATCTTCTTAGTTACAAAATAGGGGGATTCTACACCTTCAGTTGGTAAGACATCTACATCTCGACCATCATCTGTGAAAAACTCAAATATGTCATCCTCTGTGTAGAAAATCCTCGCCTTGATATATAACAGAGGAAACACAATTGACCCGATTTATAGCATATATACCAGATGCATATAGCAAAATCATCCTCGTGCTGCTACAATCATTGACGCATATAGCATATAAAATGACAAATCCTCATATAGCATATGTATAACACATATAGCAGATGTAGCAATGTATAGCAGATGTATAGCAAATTAGAATATTCTACAATATCGTATCCTCAATACCAAATCTTATAAGATTCAGAACTCTCATTATTTGTGTGTTCCTAATTAATGGGAAGTTAAAAGAAATTTGGCCCATCATAAGAATTTAGAGAGTAATTGATGAGTTCAGTGAGTAATTTGTCAACTAATGCTCGCATATCTTTCAGTTGTGTTCAACATCTAACAATAATACACAAATTCCTACAATCTTAATAGCAGGTATACTAACTACCATGATCCTAGTCACAAAGTTAAAAAAAAGGGTAAACTAACTTCTATTGTCTTCCCACTGTTTTACCTGCCTATGTGGAATCGTAACAATGGGTCGCTACACTTGGGAGGATGACAACAAAACAAAGAGTAATCAAATACATCCACTGATATGGAGATTAAAAGAATAGTAAATCTACTTAGTAACTTAATTAATTTTCACAGGACATTAAGACAAAGATTAAATGGGAAAATAGTATATAAAAGAATAAGTCTTTCATACACATTGATAGAAACAAAGATAAAAATAAAAATTGATTACCTTTAAAGGTGGAGCCATGTAGACGTAAGAAGGTCTAAAAAATCTCCCCCCCCCCCCCCCCCAATCCTTTATCCGGTTTGGGATCGGTAATGTAAAGGCAACTCATTGCACTAACAGTGTTAATTTTTTTTACATAACATCAGAAGTATAATCAATTAGTTGAAGAACGTTTCTCCAATGAATACCAATCGTCATTGCTCCAACAGTCAACCTTTTTTGTTGAGACTGATATAACTGTGATATAAGTGTAATGCTGAAATTTATATAACAATGATAAGTTGCTTCTAAACCACGAAGGTGAGTTGTAAAACATTACATGATACCAAAATCGATTTAACTGTGATGTGTAACGTAAAAGAAACGAAAAATAAAACTACCACCTGTTGAAAAAATTGACAATAGAGATGTAGAGAGATGAAAACGACCATGGTAAAATTCTCCAACACCACAAACCTGAAAACCCCACCACCACAACTATGGAAGTGAAGATACAAAGAGAAAAAAGGTAAATTAGAGATAAAAATACATAACTAAGGTTTCGGAGATGCAGAGATTTTCAGTTGTTACCTTGTCATTGAAGATTTTGAAGACTCAAATGATGTGTGGGGAAGATTTCACTGTCATGGAAGAGAGGTCCATTTAGTACCAGAAAACAAAGGTCCTCGATAAAGAACAATCATAGAATTTCAGTAAAAAAATAACCAAAAAGAGTGGTCTGTTTTCTGAAATGAAAAAAGTAGAACACATGACTCCACGTTGTCATTTTTTCAAATAACAAGCATGGTAGGGAGTCAGTGAATGTAGATTCATCATCTCCTTGCCCAACTATGCATTAATCCAAATACCTGCCGCTGCTCCTCCACGTTGTCATTTTTTCATCATCTCCACGTTATCATGTTTTCAAATACCTGCCACTGCACCTCTCAGTTCTTTATCATTTGGACGGCTCATATGTTTAAAATGCACTGCTGCTGGCCTCAACTTAGTTGTAATTATAAGATCTAATTTAATTCAACACTTAATGTGCATCACCTCTTATACCATATGGAATCAACCCCCCTACAAAATATATAAAAACATCAACATCTCAAAATAAACCAAAACCACATAAGATTTGAACAAAAAAATAGAATAAAAAACTTGGCAGCAAATCTTTTGATGTAGATATAAGAATTTTTAATTAATTTGACCACAAATGAGGCTTGAATAGAATTGTACCTGAAATGTATGGCCATATAGAAATCCATAACATGGTGGTCTGTACAATGGTGATGCTTGCATTTCCGCTGACATCTACAGTGTCGGTTTACAGATCTGAGAATGGCCTGGTGCCTTCACTTATATGACACTAAACTGTTAGTTGAATATGTGAACTGGACAGAAAATAATGGCATCTTAAATAAATAAAAAACTATAAATTGTCAATGCCACCATAAACCAAATAAGCTATGAACAATATGCCAAATTGTGACGGAGATGCGAGATAAGATTTGATATTGAAAAATTATTACTGAGATGCCAAAAACTATTAATTGTCAATGCCAGATTTTTAGACTTTGAGCATGAAGTTAAAACCTTAAAATATAGTTTATAAGAAAATAAATAATGAGCTGAACAAAACAAACAAACTTTAAAATGATGGATAATGTTTTTGTTAATAATATGCTTCCTTAATGATTTATTCCTAATATAAGCCTTAACTAACGAAGCAAGTAGCAACAGTAGCAACTAAAGATTAAAATTTGAAGTTGCAAAGACTGCTCCAAGTTGCAAGTAGAAGCAGAAGCAACTAAAGATTAAAGATCCAATCTAAATATTTATACTTCATATTAAAAAAAAATGAAGAAAAGTTGAACAATACCTATTTAAATGGACATACATGTTTCTTTCTTTCTCTCTCTTACCATCATCTCCCTCTTGTACTCTCTACTGACTTCACCACCATCAGCAGAAACGAAAACTACACAAAAAAATCTCAAATGAAATACTTCAATGAATACACACAGCAAATTGGTGTTGATCTTCTGCATAAATGATCAAAATTAGATTGAAAGGATCAAAATTAGTGGTGAAATTATAAGGTATTCATGAAAGGAATAAGAACATCATCACTCAAGGCCTCATAAATTTGCAAATAAATACGGAATTATAAATGAATACCATTTACCTGTGAGCATAGTGTTATCAGTGGTGGGATCCTCTCTAAGAATTTAAAACATTTGTGCATGTTATTGTTATCCCCGTCCATATATCTAATTCATTACTGACTTCAGGATGAAAAATAGAAATGGATATAAATGAAAAAATATGTTTGATTTCTATTTGAATCATGATATAACTTCTTTGAATATAATAGATATTACTAACACTGATACAAAAATGTTTAAGAATGGAGCTTGTAGTAATTTCGACACGAAGACCATTCCCTTAGTCCTCTAATGTGAAATCAACCAAGAGATAAAGTATCGAATTAAAAAATATACAAAATTGTACACTTACCACATAAAAATATACACTGATGAACCTCATACATCACGAATATTGCATATTTGTGCCCTTTATCTTTATGCATTCTAGCACTTTTACGTTCTTAATGTCTATATTTATGCTCGTTAACTAGACAACCTCGGATTTGGATAGATATATGTTTTGTAGGGGTTAATTGTGTTTTTGTAGATATTGGAACGCTAAAAGTGAGGTTCAGTTGTATTTCGGAAAAGTTTCGTCGTCAAAAGCTACTTCAAGGGAAATTTGGTCTTTTCAAACTCACTATTTTTTATATAATTAAGTTACCAACATGTATATCGTCAAATTATCTTTCTGTGGCCACTGACCGTGCGTCATTCTGACTCCGTATGTGGAAGTTATGGCCATTCCCGAAAGGTTTTGGTATTTACTTCTAATTCAAGGGCATTTTGGTAATTTCATACTGTATAATATGGAGGGTTTAAAAACAGAATCATGTAGATAATTGAATTAGCTTCGCGTATGTTCTGACCACGCCTCATTTTGATTCTGTATGAGGGAGTTATGGCCATTTCCGTGCAACGCGTGAAAATTGGTTCAAAGAGGAAAAGGGGGTTGTCTCCATTCCGAGGAAAATTCCAAACCCGCAGTCGACCGGTCCCAAAACCGAGGTTGACCGCACCCATCAGATATGGATGAAAATTGACTTATTTGGGGTGTTTTGACTTGGTTTTTTTTGGGGTTTTTTTTAGGGTATAAATAGAATGTTTGGGGCTTTTATTAAAGAGATAAGTTTCATTTTAGATTAGATTTTTAGGGGTTGTTCTTTGGAGCTTCCCTCTCCTCTTTTCTCTTTAGTTTCCACCCATTTATGTAAGTAAACTACTATTCATTATCTCTTTCCATTAATACATTCTTTGATTACTTGATTTCTTGCTTTGTAGTTACTTTTCTTGCTTTGATTAATTAGTTGTTGTAGTTTATTTCTTGTTTTCCTTAGTTAATTTATACATTATTTTTAATATGATTTTTAGCTAATTTAATCTAGGTTGTGTCGGATTGAACTCATTCCGGGTTGACATGTTGCTTTACTTTGGTGGTGGTCTTTACGGGTCTATTTCGAGTGCGTTGTCCTAGTTATTACGCCTAATGGATTTGACGGGGCATATCATGTATGTTCCGTGCTTACGACCTTGCGTGCGTAATTTTCGGGGTATTTGTTGACATCAAAATCGTATTAGGCTTTTATGCAAATTTAGGGGCGTGACAATCCTTGATTTAATTAACTGTCGAAACGAGACGCATTTGTAATAACTCGTCAACCAATGTAACCATTTTATACTAATTAACTCGGGTGAGGGATATTCGACGCAACTTAATGTTTTTACTCGCTTTCTTAATCTAGCTTTATTTTCCCTCGCCTAGATTAATATTTCTATTTTATGCATCTTTTGTCGTTTTGTGTATAATCATCTTTTACACTTTTATTTTGGAATATTAAACCTTATAAATTCTAGCAACTCGTCTTTGTGTATTCGATACCCGGACTGACCACTATACTCCCTTAAAAGAGTGTAGGTATAGTTTAGGTTTTTGTATTTATGCGGTGAATAGAAAACAACGATCAGCGTTTAACACGCGCTACTTTTTACCCTTGATCAAAATGGCGCCGTTGCTGGGGATGAGTTTGTTTTAGAATTTATTTGATTTAGTATTTCGTTGTATTTTCGTTCTATTTGTATTTTTTTGGCTAACCTTTTTGCTGGACTTAGAAACGCTCGAATTTCTCACCCGCGCATCTACATTGTGGAATTCGCCACGTCGAGCCATTTTTGGGCTAATCATGTCTTATTCCAATTCTTTCGATAATCATTATGATAATTCTCAAAATCCCCATACTCCTTTGACTTTTGGTCAATAATTAGAGTCCCAAAAAATTGCAACATCTAAACTGACTTTGGGCGAGTATTACAAAAGTCAAGATTTGGAGTGCGTGTATTTTGAGGAGGATGATAATGATTTTGGGCCTCTAATTCCTTATAATTGGAATTTTGAAACGAATTGCAATAGTTTTCAAAATTTTTATAATAATGAGTTTAACATTAGTGCCGATAACGATTTTCAAACTCCTCATTTTTAAGAATCCGCACCTCGGCCTATGACTTTCAGTGAGGGTTTGCTCATGCTTGAGAACGAGAGGGATGAAGAACATTATCGAGAGTAAAATCGTTATTGGGAGCAAGACTTGGATTTATTATTCGAATCCAATAACGATTTCTCTTCTGAGACTTTTGAAGTCGAGGAATGTTTTGAACCAATTGAGGACTTTGTGCCTAAATTGGAACAAACCATTCGTCAGTTGGCCCATCTTTTAATAGAAAATGAAAGTGAGGATGAAACGGATGTAGAATCCATTTGCAATGAGATGATTTCTTCTTTGGATCCCAAAGAAGAAAGTTTCATTGAAAACGATCTTATCTCTTTTGAAATTCCAACTTCGAGTAATGATAACTCATCTCTTTAGTTTGAATTTCTTTCCTCCCCATTTTCATTTTTTGTTATCACGCCGTCATAAGTACCCGATGAATCGGTACCGAACCTTAAAATGTTCAACCCTTTCACCGACGAGGAGTACTTGGTCGAGTTGCTTTCCATGTAGGCATCTGTGCCTTCATGTGCGCCCCCTCCCATTCTAATTTCAAAATCCTTGGGAGGATATTCTGCTTTTCTCAGTCCCCACATGTTTTTTCACCCGTTCAATCCAAATCCCCCATCGTACCTCCAAAACTTTTAATTGGCGATGGTTCCTTTCTTACGCCTTACATATGGCTTCTGTTGTTCAAACGAAATTCTTATTTTTTGGAAGGCATGCTTTTAAGTGAGGGTACACCGGTTATCCTCCAAAGTCAAATCGTTTTCACCGTGGACCCTCAACTATTTGGACTTCTAGTGTATAGTTAGTGTGAATCCTAAATAGTTGGTTGTATATAGTTAGCTTTTTATTCTTTCTTTCTTTTTATATTTTCTTTCCTTTTTAATTTAGTCTAGTGTAATTAGTTAACTTTGTTATTTGTTATTTGTTTTTTCTATGCTCGGTACTAACTTGTTTTGTAGATTCTTTGGACTAGATCTTATGGGGATCGCTCCAATTTTGGGTAATATCGCTCGTTTCCTCTCTTTAACTTGGTTCTTAATTCACATTGAGGACAATGTTAGGTTTTAAGTTAGGGGGTGTGGGATATTCTATCCATTTCTTTATTTAGTCCATGTTTTTGCTCACATGTTAGTTACTTAGTATGCTTTTCTTAGAAAAATTAAAATTTTTAAAAAGATTTTCTTTCTTTTTTCTCCTTTATTGGGTATTTTGCCTTTATTTTCGATGATAAATTTCAATAATTGCCCGATCCAATAGGCAACTCAATGATGCATGTTCTCGATTTTAGAAGTTATTAGACTTTAGTCCTCGATTATTGATATTATGAATAACTTCATGAATTAAACTTTAATCCCATGAGCACATGCACTTTTCTTACTTTATTGATTTGGATTAAGATTTTTATAACTCGATAATCTTTTGTTGCATTGTATATACTTACACCGAGCAAGCTTTGTACCTTTCGTCTTTTGTGAGTGTTATACACTATTCTTTCCTCATTGAAAACTTTGAATTTGTTGGTAATCTCACTATTCTTTCATTGATCGTTCATTAATTGCGTTCATTATTGAAATGTGTTACTTGAGCATGATTTTCAAAGTTTGTTTTGACTCGAGAATTGCATAAATTTTAGGAAATGATCATAGTCATTCTTTGTTATATCACCCATATTAGCCTTGACCTCACCCTTAAATATTTTCCCTCGTTAACCCCTTTGAGCCTAAATATTAGCCTTTAATTTCATAACCCAAAATCCCATAACCAACTCCATATTGGAGTTTTAAACCTTACATATTACTTTCCATACCTTTGTTTGGATTATTACTTGGGATTGAATGGTGTTGTTATGTTACGATTGCAATTTAGGCATATGAGAGTGTGAAAAGTTAGAAAAGAAATAAGTGAAGAAAAAGTGAAAAAGAGAAAGCAAAAAGCAAAAGAAAACAAAAGAGAAAAATGAGAAAAAGAAGAAAAGAAAAGAAATAGAAAGTTGTAAATGTTTTATATAGTTCAATAAGCTTTGATCTCTCTCCAATTCATACATTTAATTCTTGGTTTGGAACTTTTTTTCCAACTTTTGATATTGCCCGCATTTTTCCATTATCCTGAGTTTTCATCCCGAACACTTTGAATCCGTACATACATTCCTTTTATTTCGTACCCTAGCCTAGCCTACATTACAACCCTATAAAGTCCTATGTGATCTTAAAGTGTATTTAATTTAAAAGTCATAATAGTTTTGATAATCTGTGAAAATGAATTTCGCCTCCTTTAATGTGCGGTATCTTTTATTGAGATTACATTTTTAATTTTATATATAGCGTTCTTTATTTGTGACATGTGCGCGGCCTAGTTTCCATTTCCATTTAATCTTTATGCCCGCATGTCACGTGTGTTACCTCCCTGTTTTGAGTGAATTCACTTGATGAGTGTAATACCCGTGAGGATTGAATTTATGCTTGCCTTTATGTTTATTCGGTTTATATAAGTTTTTGCCAAATCACACTTTGCATGTGCTCGCTCCCCTCCCATATTTTAAGGTTTCAATTCTATGAGGTGCATTCTATAATGTTAATGATTTGTTCTTTTGTTTGAATTCATTCATTGTGCTAATAACATGTTGAAATCTTTTTTGTATTGTTGGGCTTGTCACATGTTGGGTTGAGTATATTTTGAGGAAACCATATGATGTTTGTGGGTTTCATCCCTGAAAACCCTCACGAGATGACACTCGTCCACTAGGGTAACCTAGGGGTTTAACGACTTATTGCATATGCTAAATGCAATTGTGTTCCCTACGAATGTGGAAATTATATTTCGATGCATATATACATTTTGTATATCGTTCTGTTGACTGGTTTTGTTTGTTTCATCACTAGGGACTAGAAATGTCAAAGTTAGGGGGTGTGATACAACACGAATATTGCATATTTGCACCGTTTATCTTTATGCATTCTAGCATTTTTACGTTCTTAATGTCTATATTTATGCTCATTAACCAGACAACCTCGGATTTGGACATATATATGTTTTACAGGGGTTAATTGTGCTTTTGTAGGTATTGGAACGCTAAAAGTGAGGTTCGGTTGCATTTCAGAGAAGTTTCGCCGTGGAAAGCTACTTCAAGGGAAGTTTGGTATTTTCAAACTCATAATTTTTTATGTAGTGAAGTTACCAACATGTATATCATCAAATTATCTTTCCGTCGCCACTGACCGTGCGTCATTCTGACTCCATATGTGGAAGTTATGGCCATTTCCGGAAGGTTTTGGTATTTTCTTCTATTTCAAGGGCATTTTGGTAATTTCATACTGCATAATTTGGAGGGTTTCAAAACATAATCATTTAGAGAACTGAATTATCTTCGCGTCGGTTCTGACCACGCCTCATTTCAATTCCGTATTCGGGAGTTATGGCCATTTCCGTGCAATGCGTCAAAATTGGTTCAAAGAGGAAAGGGGGCTCTCTCCATTCCAAGGCAAATTCCAAAACCGCGGTCGATCGGTCCCAAAACTGAGGTCGACTGCACCCATCAGATATGGACAAAAATTGACTAATTTGGGGTGTTTTGACTTAGTTTTGTTTGGTTCTTTTTTTGGGTATAAATAGAATGTTTGGGGCTTTTATTAAAGATATAACTTTTATTTTAGATCAGATTTTTAGGGGTTGTTCTTGGGAGCTTCCCTCTCCTCTTTTCTCTTTAGTTTCCACCCATTTATGTAAGTAAACTACTATACCTTATCTCTTTCCATTAATATATGCTTTGATTACTTGATTTCTTGCTTTGTAGTTACTTTTCTTGCTTTGATTAATTAGTTGTTGTAGTTTATTTCTTGTTTTCCTTAGTTAATTTATACATGCAATTTAATATGATTTCTAGATAATTTCATCTAGTTTGTGTCGGATTAAACTCATTCCGGGTTGACATGTTGCTTTGCTTTGGTAGTGGTGTTTACGGGTCTATTTCGGGTGCGTTGTCCTAGTTATTATGCCTAGGGGATTTGACGGGGCATATCATGTATGTTCCGTGCTTATGACCGTACGTGCGTAATTTTCGGGGTATTTGTTGACAATAAAATCATATTAGGCTTTTATGAAAATTTAGGGGCGTGACAACCCTTGATTTAATTAACTGTCGAAACGAGACGCATTTGTAATAACTCGTCAACCCATGTTACCATTTTATACTAATTAACTCGGGTGAGGGATATTCGACGCAACCTATAGTTTTTACTCGCTTTCTTAATCTAGATTTATTTTTCCTCGCCTAGATTAATATTTTCATTTTATGCATCTTTTCCCTTTTTGTGTATAATCATCTTTGACACTTTTATTTAGGAATATTAAACCTTATAAATTCTAGCAACTCGTCTCTATAGATTCGATTCCCAGACTGGCCGCTATACTCCCTTAAAAGAGTGTAGTCATAGTTTAGGTTTTTGTATTAAGGAGGTGAATAGAAAACAACGATCAACATTTGACATGCGCTACTTTTCACCCTTAATCAGAACCCATTTTTAATAAAATAATCCTGTAAAAAAAATATACAATAAAGAATATCAATTAGATGTATAGTTGGATCTGTGCATCAAATAAAAGTAGATTTAACAAAATGAACCAATTAACTCAAACCAATATGAAAGTAAAACATAAACTATATGTATATTATACAATAGTTCTCACACTTCAATCTAGAAAACATGATATGAAATTAAAAAACAAATTAAAATTTCTAACATTACTTTAGATCAAAACAGAGTATATAAGTTCATACCCACATAAACAAAGAAGATATATACCTTTTTCTCCAAAGTATGGTGTCACAATACAAATATAAGGCTGTAACAAACCGCCTAATAAGATACCGGGCGATCACTCCAATATTAAATTAAAACAGGAGTTTCATATGGATCATTCTTAGCATCACTGTCGAAAATTCATTTAATTACTAATATCCTATTAGGTGGCCGTTAAAAACTTTTATCTAACTACTCTTTTTAGTGCACAAATTAAAACATTCACAATTAAATGCGTAATGAACTGAAATAGAAAATAAAGGAACTAAAAATAACCGAACACTCGGTCCAAATAATACAACCATATCGAATGCTGAACTGAAAGAATAAATAAATGCAATTGAGCCTTTGGCTCGAGTGTTTATACAATAACTCCTATCTAGAGTACAAGGAAGGAAACGTCTACCGATAACCTGCAAGCATCCACAGCTGCTGCAGCAGACGTCTGACTCGAAAGAGTTTCCATCCAGGCGTCCCTGTGTCTAGACACCTATATATATACAATATAGAGAAAGAAAGGAGAGTAGACAAACGGGTCAGAGCCCGAATGTTTAGAAAATATTTTGCAAGTGCATAAATGCTTTATTTTTAGAAAAATAGTTTTATCTCATATTTAAATTGGTATCGCACTCTCGTGAGATACCCCTCACCTCTCCTCTAACAGTGCACTCCTAGCGCATCCCTTAAACCTCCTAGTCAAGCTACCCTGCTAGACTAATCTAACACCCAACCACTATCTAACCTAGATAGTCAAACAGATGTACTAAGGGCTAAACTTCACTTTAATCTCGACGCTATGCCATGTTCGTGCGTGGGGTGTCTCGCGAAGCGAAATCCAAACAAGGAACCCCCCCGATACACTACTATGCAGCAAGGTCGATCTTTGAGATCCGCTAGTCCCTCAGTACAGAAAGATATATATAATATATATACCATAGATATTTAATAATAAGAGCACTAAGGATTAAACTTCTCCCCAGTCTCAACACAGTGCCATATTCGTGCGTGGGGTGTCTCGCAAAGCGAAATCCAAACAAGGAACCCCCCCGATACACTACTATGCGGCACGGTCGATCGTCGGGATTCATTAGACCCTCAGCACCCAGTTTATACATATACATATGTCTACAATATACTTCCGGGTAATATAATTATCACCCGGACTGAGGATTTCCAAATCAATTGTATCTTTATAATACACATCCGGATCTATCTCCCGGACTGAGGTGTATTCTATACACAAAGTATTTATCAATACTTATCCTTTTCATTTCAAAAACTTTCATTTCCCTTCTCATATCCAGGAAATGTATTTAAAAGCCAATTCATTATCATGAATTGCTTTAACAAATCATATACCTTTTGAAAGCCAGTTTTATTAACATAAAAAGCTTTTCCTTATCAAAATATCCCATTTCCCTTTTTATACTCAGGAAATGTATTCAAAGACATTTTCATTATCATAAAAATGCTTTGACCATATGCTTCCACATCTCTTCTTCCATCCGGGAAGTGTTACCGAAGCCACTTTATATATAACCCATTTCCCTTCCTATATCCAGGAAATGTAATTAAAGCAAATCCATTATTATGAACTGCTTTAATAAACGCGTTCTAAGACCGCCCGTCCGGATTTCTCCATTGTGTGCGCCCCTAAATGGCTATCATCTTCCAGGGCCTCCAAGACAACCTGGGATCCTATATCGAAAGACGTCGGGAAGCGACCATGTGCCTGCGGGATAGTCAAGACCACACCCGGAATCTCCTAACCAGCGCAGAAAAGATAACAACAAACGCTCACATGGCCTATAGGACTATATCCACCCTGCATCATTAGCCAGGGGGCTTCACCATACGAACGCAACTTCCCAAATGATAGCAATTTAGAGAGGTGTGTAATCCATATTTTATTAATTATGAAAATCATTTATATTTCCATTTTGAAAATATTCATTTATATATTTTCAAAATCATTCCATCATCATATATATATATACCTAAAACACATAGTATATATATATATCCTACATATTCTTCCTAGAATATATATAAACGGCCATAATGGCCTATAGCATCTAACGATGATAATAATCCCAAAGATTCCCTCCGGGAATCATAATCATGCTTTGATATTAGCATGATTCTACATCCAAAGTATTTCTTACTTTAATAATCACTATATACTTAAATCCCATTCTAAGGATTTATTGGATAACTCCAATGATACTATTCTCCTCAAAGTGAAGTATATGTATATACATATATATATACATACTCCTAAATTATCCTAATTGTCTCTTAGGAAATACTCAACCGTAATCGATATAATTATGCCTTCTATAAGCATAATTATATAGGCTTATATGCCTACGAGAATCATCCTCAGGATTTACCTCACCCGAACAACTTTAACTTAATGGGTTAAGGATTTCATTTCCTTAAATCCCAAGACTATACCTAGTCCAAATAATCATTTAAATCCTAACTTGGTTTTATTACTACAAACCCAAAGTTTTTATGTCTCCTCAAATTCTTTAGAGGTCCTAATAATCCTTTTAAGAACCCCTAACATCTATCTCCAATAAGTTCTAACTCATGATTTCAATCTCGGACAGCTTTCCGTA
Organism: Sambucus nigra; assembly: GCA_949130495.1. NCBI lineage: Eukaryota > Viridiplantae > Streptophyta > Magnoliopsida > Dipsacales > Adoxaceae > Sambucus > Sambucus nigra. The sequence goes on from OX422221.1 coordinate 42,034,921, forward strand.
GAAAAATCACTATAAATCCAAAAAAAATCAGAAAAATACGCGGTCGGCGCCCACGCGACCGCGTCGAAAAGATCTACAATTTTTATTTTTTGACCAAGAGCCGAATCGATTCGCCTCTAGGACGAATCGATTCGGTAAGCACGCTGCCTACACTATTCATCGTCTTCTCCGAGACGGTTTCGGCCATTAAAGCTTCTCCCAAGCTTTTGTCGCCTCACCCAACGTCCTACAACCTCAACCAACTACAAATATCCATATATTAAGGGTTCTAAACATCCTAGAACCCTAAACCACCAATTAATTTTACATAAAACCTAAGTTTCTCCAATTAACCAATTTTAGGGGTTTATTCGTTTTATCCCCCGAAAACCCGTTTTATCCACGAATACCCAACCCAAAATCATTAGGGTTTGTTATACCAACAATGATATGAGATATTTATGCTCAAAAATAAATAAAGCAAGTAAACACTTGCCTCGTGGATAAAATCCGACGTCCTCGAGCCGAATCCCGCGGAGTCTGGCCGGAATCTCCCCTTTTTTTCCTCTTTTCTTCCTCCTCTCTCTCTTCTCTCTCTTTCTCTTCTTTTCTTTCTCTTTTTCTCCCTCTCTTCCTCTTTATATATAGAGAAAAGGGTTTTAACCCTTTAAAACCCAAAAACGACTCGTTTACCCAATTACGAGTTACTTTTACCTCTAAAATTACTCGAAACTCATTTTCGACAATCGGACACTCTTTTCCGACTATCTCGGCCATTCCGAGAATTATGGCGCAGTCAAAATTCCCATCCGAGGTACTTGACCGTAAATCACTATTCCAATCCAAAATAATTAAATGCGGTGTTCTACTCAAAATCTCACTTCTTTTGTCGCTATACTCCGTGGCGACATATAAATAAAATATTTCGACCTATAGGGTCCCAAAATAATTAATAACACCCTTCAAAAATCATTAAATCCTCGAAAATCCCAGAAATCACTATTTCGAGAAATTCTCCAAATTCCAAATTATACTTAATTATGGGATTTAATCGTCTCCAAAAAGGACGGTTTATTACACTCCCCCCCTTACAACGGAATTTCGTCCTCGAAATTCAGATGCGACCTACACCACAAATCTTAGGATCACTCCAAATCCTAATACCTCAAGGGAAACAATACTAACCCAATGGTTCCCAACCATACGCTACACGACTACCACAATCGCAAAGTGACTCTTATACGTCACATAATACCCATCATCTATAATGCCTATCGGCACGAATTACAACCTTGTATACCACTCCTATCGTAACTAGGCGGTTTATCAAACCACCTTACCAAAGGTGCCTATACACCTTTCCAACTTGTGCATATCAGCACAAACATTACGAACGTCTAACACGCATCACTCTCTCCCAATAAGGATCTCCTTTCCTCGGTGTAATACTCACCTATGGGTCCTCCGAACCCGCGCATTTCAATACTCCTAACCTCGGCGCTGCTAATACTAGCGAACCTATATCCTAAAAATGCTACGATCTATGCATTACCCTATCTACACGAAACTAATATAATCCTAAGTATGTCCCTAGTGCCCAAGGCCTCTCTCAACTCCCGACAAGTGCTTGGTTTCATGCGTGGGACGTCTCGCCAAGGCGAAATCCAAACAAGGAACCCTCCCGTTACACTACTCCCTCGCGTAGTCGGTCATCGAGATATAGCGACCCAAGGCACAGAAGCGGGACGTCCTAAATCCTACTAGGCTAGCCTACGAACGCATTCCTACTATCTTATCCTTCCGCCCATACAGAAGGAAACCTAACTAATCAAGTGCCCACTTTCTGTAAAAAGTGTCACGAACGTGATACCCAAATTGTAGCTCCTCAAAACTTGCCTTTTCATTAAGGCTTGACTATTGTCCTCAAATAAATTTCTCTAAGTCCAACCTCACCCACCCATTTGTGGCGAAGGGACCACTTTAGTGCTTCTCCATAGCACAATATTTCCATAAGTATATTAACATTATGTGGCTCATAGCCTATAGTGGTTCATCCACACTATAAGACCTTTCCACAAGATCAGCATCCTTGCATCCCATAACAGCTCTCCACTCCCGACGCCGTTAAGAGTCATGTGTGGAGTGTCTCGCAAAGCGAAATCCAAACAAGGAACCCCTCCACACATTAACCCTTGACTTCGTTGGTTGTGGAGTTCAGTCATTTCAACATGCAACCGGGATAACCCCATCCCCTAATCCAACAAAAGGTGATTGGAACTCCTATCTCTAACTAAGAGTCATACCACCCTGCGCTCGCACTCATTCCTAAGTCCTTGCGCGAACCAATACTGAGCTAAATCTTATCGCTCAACAACAATTCTGTGGGCCTTAAATTATATCTATAAGGTTGCCACGTATACCATCCAATAATAAGGAAGCCTCTACTTATCGAGGTTCCATAAACCTATACTAGCAAAGGTGTACTCAACCTGTATCAAGGTGAGATACCACAACAACAACCTGTTCCCTCCAGGAACTGCGGACACGATAGACTTGCCATCATTAGCATCCTATCGCTCCGAAAATACACCATAATGTATTAGGCTCCTCATACCACCATGCTCGTATAGACATATAAAATGAGCATCACTAACCAGATATGTATATATATACCATATAACAACACCCGCCTCTATGGCGAATGAAGGGAAATAAAATTCCGCTATTGCGGAAAACACATAGTCATACATTATAATGTTATCGAGACCGCCACAACCCAAATACACACACGAGTTTAGGGCTAACTAATACCGCGACTTTATCTAGCCACGCCAAATATACCTCCTCAATTGAGGTAAAACTCATAACAACATCTTCATCCTTATTCACCGTCGGCCTCTGGCTAAACCTTAGGCGAAAAATTCCCAAAGCTGCATTCTTCTCATCCTGCTGATTCATGGGGGCTCACGGTTAGAACTATCCGTAAGATCCCTTTCTAATCCTTATCTCCACGGGGAAATCCAACTTTAGTACCACACCCTACTACGGCGGCACTATGATACGCGAACTACTATGCTTTAGTAGTCATTGAGATAATCCTTAACAATTACCATAGAGAGAGTAACCTCTACTAAGGTACTCATCCCAACCTTCTACCAGCTGCACTAGTTAAGCCTCACCTCCAGCTGCCATCCAAGCTCCGAACACGATCCTCAATGAGCGCACAAAAGATTTCTATAATCTCATAATATGGCAGGAGAACGAAATCTCACAACAGATATCAACAATCCTAATCCTGGGGTTCTATACAAATCGAGAGCAACGCTGAAAGCGTAGTACGTCCGCACAGATTCCTAAAGACACTAGAACCTGATGCTCTGATACCATCTGTAACAACCCGCCTAATAAGATACCGGGCGATCACTCCAATATTAAATTAAAACAGGAGTTTCATATGGATCATTCTTAGCATCACTGTCGAAAATTCATTTAATTACTAATATCCTATTAGGTGGCCGTTAAAAACTTTTATCTAACTACTCTTTTTAGTGCACAAATTAAAACATTCACAATTAAATGCGTAATGAACTGAAATAGAAAATAAAGGAACTAAAAATAACCGAACACTCGGTCCAAATAATACAACCATATCGAATGCTGAACTGAAAGAATAAATAAATGCAATTGAGCCTTTGGCTCGAGTGTTTATACAATAACTCCTATCTAGAGTACAAGGAAGGAAACGTCTACCGATAACCTGCAAGCATCCACAGCTGCTGCAGCAGACGTCTGACTCGAAAGAGTTTCCATCCAGGCGTCCCTGTGTCTGGACACCTATATATATACAATATAGAGAAAGAAAGGAGAGTAGACAAACGGGTCAGAGCCCGAATGTTTAGAAAATATTTTGCAAGTGCATAAATGCTTTATTTTTAGAAAAATAGTTTTATCTCATATTTAAATTGGTATCGCACTCTCGTGAGATACCCCTCACCTCTCCTCTAACAGTGCACTCCTAGCGCATCCCTTAAACCTCCTAGTCAAGCTACCCTGCTAGACTAATCTAACACCCAACCACTATCTAACCTAGATAGTCAAACAGATGTACTAAGGGCTAAACTTCACTTTAATCTCGACGCTATGCCATGTTCGTGCGTGGGGTGTCTCGCGAAGCGAAATCCAAACAAGGAACCCCCCCGATACACTACTATGCAGCAAGGTCGATCTTTGAGATCCGCTAGTCCCTCAGTACAGAAAGATATATATAATATATATACCATAGATATTTAATAATAAGAGCACTAAGGATTAAACTTCTCCCCAGTCTCAACACAGTGCCATATTCGTGCGTGGGGTGTCTCGCAAAGCGAAATCCAAACAAGGAACCCCCCCGATACACTACTATGCGGCACGGTCGATCGTCGGGATTCATTAGACCCTCAGCACCCAGTTTATACATATACATATGTCTACAATATACTTCCGGGTAATATAATTATCACCCGGACTGAGGATTTCCAAATCAATTGTATCTTTATAATACACATCCGGATCTATCTCCCGGACTGAGGTGTATTCTATACACAAAGTATTTATCAATACTTATCCTTTTCATTTCAAAAACTTTCATTTCCCTTCTCATATCCAGGAAATGTATTTAAAAGCCAATTCATTATCATGAATTGCTTTAATAAATCATATACCTTTTGAAAGCCAGTTTTATTAACATAAAAAGCTTTTCCTTATCAAAATATCCCATTTCCCTTTTTATACTCAGGAAATGTATTCAAAGACATTTTCATTATCATAAAAATGCTTTGACCATATGCTTCCACATCCCTTCTTCCATCCGGGAAGTGTTACCGAAGCCACTTTATATATAACCCATTTCCCTTCCTATATCCAGGAAATGTAATTAAAGCAAATCCATTATTATGAACTGCTTTAATAAACGCGTTCTAAGACCGCCCGTCCGGATTTCTCCATTGTGCGCGCCCCTAAATGGCTATCATCTTCCAGGGCCTCCAAGACAACCTGGGATCCTATATCGAAAGACGTCGGGAAGCGACCATGTGCCTGCGGGATAGTCAAGACCACACCCGGAATCTCCTAACCAGCGCAGAAAAGATAACAACAAACGCTCACATGGCCTATAGGACTATATCCACCCTGCATCATTAGCCAGGGGGCTTCACCATACGAACGCAACTTCCCAAATGATAGCAATTTAGAGAGGTGTGTAATCCATATTTTATTAATTATGAAAATCATTTATATTTCCATTTTGAAAATATTCATTTATATATTTTCAAAATCATTCCATCATCATATATATATATACCTAAAACACATAGTATATATATATATCCTACATATTCTTCCTAGAATATATATAAACGGCCATAATGGCCTATAGCATCTAACGATGATAATAATCCCAAAGATTCCCTCCGGGAATCATAATCATGCTTTGATATTAGCATGATTCTACATCCAAAGTATTTCTTACTTTAATAATCACTATATACTTAAATCCCATTCTAAGGATTTATTGGATAACTCCAATGATACTATTCTCCTCAAAGTGAAGTATATGTATATACATATATATATACATACTCCTAAATTATCCTAATTGTCTCTTAGGAAATACTCAACCGTAATCGATATAATTATGCCTTCTATAAGCATAATTATATAGGCTTATATGCCTACGAGAATCATCCTCAGGATTTACCTCACCCGAACAACTTTAACTTAATGAGTTAAGGATTTCATTTCCTTAAATCCCAAGACTATACCTAGTCCAAATAATCATTTAAATCCTAACTTGGTTTTATTACTACAAACCCAAAGTTTTTATGTCTCCTCAAATTCTTTAGAGGTCCTAATAATCCTTTTAAGAACCCCTAACATCTATCTCCAATAAGTTCTAACTCATGATTTCAATCTCGGACAGCTTTCCGTAGAAAAATCACTATAAATCCAAAAAAAATCAGAAAAATACACGGTCGGCGCCCACGGGACCGCGTCGAAAATATATACAATTTTTATTTTTTGACCAAGAGTCGAATCGATTCGCCTCTAGGCCGAATCGATTCGGTAAGCACGCTGCCTACACTATTCATCGTCTTCTCCGAGACGGTTTCGGCCATTAAAGCTTCTCCCAAGCTTTTGTCGCCTCACCCAACGTCCTACAACCTCAACCAACTACAAATATCCATATATTAAGGGTTCTAAACATCCTAGAACCCTAAACCACCAATTAATTTTACATAAAACCTAAGTTTCTCCAATTAACCAATTTTAGGGGTTTATTCGTTTTATCCCCCGAAAACCCGTTTTATCCACGAATACCCAACCCAAAATCATTAGGGTTTGTTATACCAACAATGATATGAGATATTTATGCTCAAAAATAAATAAAGCAAGTAAACACTTGCCTCGTGGATAAAATCCGACGTCCTCGAGCCGAATCCCGCGGAGTCTGGCCGGAATCTCCCCCTTTTTTCCTCTTTTCTTCCTCCTCTCTCTCTTCTCTCTCTTTCTCTTCTTTTCTTTCTCTTTTTCTCCCTCTCTTCCTCTTTATATATAGAGAAAAGGGTTTTAACCCTTTAAAACCCAAAAACGACTCGTTTACCCAATTACGAGTTACTTTTACCTCTAAAATTACTCGAAACTCATTTTCGACAATCGGACACTCTTTTCCGACTATCTCGGCCATTCCGAGAATTATGGCGCAGTCAAAATTCCCATCCGAGGTACTTGACCGTAAATCACTATTCCAATCCAAAATAATTAAATGCGGTGTTCTACTCAAAATCTCACTTCTTTTGTCGCTATACTCCGTGGCGACATATAAATAAAATATTTCGACCTATATGGTCCCAAAATAATTAATAACACCCTTCAAAAATCATTAAATCCTCGAAAATCCCAGAAATCACTATTTCGAGAAATTCTCCAAATTCCAAATTATACTTAATTATGGGATTTAATCGTCTCCAAAAAGGACGGGTTATTACAAAGGCAATAGAGATTGAATTAGTCATTTAATCAAACATATTGCATGCATCATTACCGTTTATCTTCAAAAAGAAAAAGAAAAAAAAAGCAAACATCTTGACGCACCATTCTCTACTATCCTCAACAAAAAAATGAAACCCCAGATTCAAACATCAAATTATAACGTAGAAATAATATTTAACACAGTAAGACTTTGAAGATGAATAATAACCTCGTAAAATGATTTTGAACTCAGAATTTCTGAACAAAAAAATCTTAAAGAGTCCAAACAAAAAGAGGTCAAAATCTTAAAAAATTAATAAATTAGAAATTTATCCAAGTGAAGGGTGGACTCCTTCTGGATGGTGTTGGAGCTTTCCACCTCTAGGATGATTGTATCGGCGGTCAGGGTTTTCATGAAGATCTAAAAGGGTTATATATTACCTAAAATGCAAACAACATCAAAATCAATTCAAGATAATAGATCTAAAATCTAAGTCTTTTACGGACGAAGAAGAGTCTTTATACATACGATGTCAACATAAGTTAGGATGTGTTTGGATTGGAATAGAAAAATAAATTATTTTAAAATTTTAATTGAAATTTTTCGAATTTCAATTCCAAGTCATGGATTTGAGGTTATCAAATGCGCCCTTAACAAATGGGAAGATAATTTGGTAAATGAATTGACAAGATAAAAACATTTGTTCTCGGTTGCATCAAGATAAATGACTTGGTAGCATTTCAAGTAATGGAGGGCATGGAATCTTTTTCTTTTTATTTGATATTCATACTAACACGACCTGTGGCTTTTAAGCATCAAACCAATTGCCATCGCTTTTAATTGAATGTCTGAAAGATTTGTTGAAATAAACATGTCATTTTTTCTAAATATAAATGAGTTATATGTGTTAAGATACAACCATGCCCCCTCACATGATATGGTCATGTTAATCCTCCTCAAAAAGGGTAAGTAAATTTGGACTCTCCATCTACATCCGGAGTAATTTTTATTTTACCTAATAACAATTTGTTAAAATGAAAATTTGTTATATTTATTTTTGTTGGAAACTTTATGAAGGAATCATAATAATTATGAATCCAAGTTTATGCAAGGCACGTTCTAAGAACATTATCATTTTAGCAATATTTCTCCCATTTGGATGAAAACCGTGTCGAAACAATGGAGTTGAAGTAGAAATTTTCCTTCGGGATACAATGCAGTGATGTTTCTTATTTGATTCAAATTATGTACGATTTTATTAAACCATGAAATGTTAACCTGACAATCCCAAAAGGTACAGGATGGAGAGAGGAGAACCGAGATATTATCGGTGTAAAAAATAAAAGTATGGAACTTTTTTTATAGCCATTTTGGTGGTTGTTCATGAACAGTCACCTCCACTTAGGCCTGCGATTCCAAAACCATTGGGTCAAGTCTTTTTGGAATTCCTTTTATCGCACGGTGTAGATTTAGGTTCTCAACTTAAGAGAATGAACTCAACCCTATACGAATCACAATGAGTCAATCTAACGGTTCAGATCATCCCTCTTAGGTTATAACATCCCTTAATTAGATCAATTAACTATAGCCATCGATCTTGTTGACTTTGACAAAACTTTACGCTCCCACACTCCGAGCGACAATGCGTAGTGTTAAGTGCGCTATCATAGTACCCAATGCGCCCTAAGTCGCCTAATCGCCCGAACGCGCGCCTCATGTCACGAGTGTTGGTGCTTCGCACCACCTCAAAGCACCATAGCATAGCCTCTTTGACTAGAAGACTAATTGTCATCTTTTGTCTTTTAGTTATATACTCTTCTAGTTTCTTGTAAAATTGCTATATGGGACACTAAAACCATACCCACCTTATTCACACCCATTTTGATTTCTCTCTCTCTCTCTCTCTCTCTCTACTAGAAGATCTAATATAAAAACCAAATAAATAAAATTTCACTTACACAATATAAATACTAAATTATATATCTATAAATAAACTCAATAATACAATTTAATTAATAAATTATATTATTTTAAAATTCCTAGAATCCCCGACCATTTCAAAATACTCATAAATAAGGAATTGAAGATGTAAGAGTATATAGACAGTAACAAAGCTTCTGGCATTATTGCTGAAATACAGTACATAAATAAGAAGTGTCTTTCGAACTTGAACTTCCCCTTAGTGAAAATAATTCAGAGATTCATCAAGGTGCTGTGGTGAACGTATCTTGAACAAAGGACCCTTTGAGAGGAGCCAAAACCATTACACATACTGATATCTATACTGAAGAGTATTATGTTATCAAGCATATTTACGAACTTGTTCTTATCCTGATTTCATGAGTGTTTCAGGAGCGGTCTTAGTTTATAAAAACCGTCCACACTTTCATAAATCATATAGGTAAATCAACTTCAATGATTCTGGGAGTCATATTTATATGATTTATTAAGTAGTAAACTCCATCCTCTACCATGCAAAATACCCACACTAGGCACATAAGAATGTACTTTTACTTATAAGTTCCTAGTGTTCCATAACTATCATTTAACTTGTTAGTACCATATTGAACTTTGTCTATATTTTCAAGACATAATTTGAGTTCCCATTAAATATAGTTGATGTGTTTTATATACCTTAGTCCCATTCCTTTTGAGGTGATATAAATCATTTCTTTAACAAGACCTTTAGTTAGGGGATCTATTAAATTCTTGTTCGTTTCAACATAGTCAACTATAAGTACTCTTTCTTTGAGTAATTGCCTTAAAATTTTGATGTCTTAGACTAATATGTCTACATTTTCCATTATAGGTTTTGCTTAAAACCTTGTATATTGTAGCCTGGTTATCACAATAAATCATAATAGCAGGAAATGGCTTTTTCCATAACTAAAATATCAAATAATAAGATTTTAAGCCAATTCTCTTCTTTACTTGCATCTGATAGCGCTATAAATTCTGATTGCATTATTCAATAAGATACACATGTTTGTTTCTTGGATTCCCAAAAAATGGCTTCTCCTCCTAGCGTAAATATCTAACCAGACGTGGACTTGGATTTCGATTCGTGGTTATTCCCACTAAAATCACTATATCCTTCTATTATAGGTGGATACCATACATAATGTAAGCCGTAATCCATAGTCCTCTTTAGGTATCTAAGTAACCTAGAAATTGCATTCCAATGTTCTTGTCCTGGATTACTTATAGACCTACATAACATTCCTACCGCATAGGAAATGTCTGGTCTAGTGCAATGCATTTCATACATGAGACTTCCAATGACACTAGCATATTTAGGTTGATCCATTGTACACCTCGTATTTTTTAATAATTTAATAATAGGATCAACAGGTGTAGTTGCTGGCTTAAGATCAAAATGATTATATTTCTTAAGAACCTTTTCAATATAGTGAGATTAAGATAATGCTAATGTATTATCTTTTTTTACTATTTTGATTCCTATAATCACATCACTTTCCCTTAAATCTATCATATCAAAGTTTGATGATAGAAACCTCTTAGTTTCCTCCACATATTTGAGACTGGACCCAAATATAAGCACGTCATCCACATACAAGAAAATAATGACTCCAATACCATTATTAAAATTACTATAAATGCATTTGTCAGTATCATTTACTTTAAAACCATGAGATCTTATTATCTTATCAAACTTTTCATGCCATTGCATAGGAGCTTGTTTAAGGCCATAAAGATAATTAACTAATTTACACACTTTCTTTTCGTACCCAGGCAAAACAAACCCTTTAGGTTGTTCCATATAAATATCTTCTTCTAAATCACCACTTAGAAAGGTTGTTTTTACATCCATTTGATGATTCACTAAATTATGAATAAAATCAAGAGATATTAATAGTCTAATGGAAGCTATGCATGCAACGGGTGCATATGTGTCAAAATAATCAATTCCATTTTTTACTTATAGCCCTTAGAAACTAATCTAGCTTTAAATTTGTTAATTGAACCATTTGAATTTAATTTCCTTTTAAATATCCATTTGCGTCCAATTAATTTTGCTCCAGAGGGAAGATTTGTAATAATCCAAGTTTGATTCGACAAAATTGAGTTCATTTCATCATTAATTACTTATTTCCAAAGGATAGCTTCTCTAGATGTTACCACTTTATGAAATGGAGTCGGTTCATCTCCCACATTAATAGCAAACTTGGTTTTGTTCATAGTTTCACTCACATCACCCTCTATACTATAAATTACAAAGTCATGTCCAAATGTCTTCTTAGTTCTTAGTCTCTTACTTCTTCTTAGTTCAACGTCATCTATTGATTCCAAGGGTGATATTGGTTGTGATGAAGCATTAGAAGGTGAGGCATCAATAGTTGAATTTTTATTTTCCAATCCTTGATTCAAAGTACTTGACTTTGTTATATGTTCAAAAAATTACACATTCACCGACTCAATAATTTATTAAGTTTCAAGATTCAGAAATATATAAGTCGTACTATTGTTAGAGTATCCAATAAAAACACATTTGTAAGTCCTATTTCCTAACATGGGTCTTTTAGGTTCGAGTTTTCTTACATAAGAAAGATATCCCCAAACTTTAAGAAGGTTAAGATTAGGTTTACGATTAAACCATAACTGATATGATGTAATATCCTTATTTTTCAATGGAACTCTATTTAAAATATAACATGCAGATGAAACTACTTCACCCCACATAGACAAAGGCAACCCAAAACTGATTAACACTACATTTATCATTTCATCCAAAGTCCAATTTTTCCTTTCCGTTGTTCCATTTTGTTGTGGTGTGTATGGTGTCATAGTTTGATGAATTATTCCATGAGTATTACAAAATTGAATAGATTCATTTGGATAGTTTTCATAACCTTTATCGGATCGTAGGACTTTTATTTTTTGATTTTGTTGAGTTTCAACTTCCACTTTAAAATACGAAATTTATTGAATATTTCATGTGTGAGTGTATATATATATATATATATGGAGTAATCATCGATAAACGTTAAAAAACCTTTATTTCCTCCACTATTAACATTTCTCTTCATATCACATATATCACTATGTATAAGATCAAGAACCTTGGATGATCTCTCAACAAATTTAAATGTCTTTCTAGTAATCTTAGATTGAGCACAAATTTCACATTTATCGTAATGGTCAATTTTATAATCAGAAATTAATCATAGATTAGTCAAATTCTTTATACTTTTGTAATTAACATAGCCTAATCTATTATGCCATAAAGAAATAAAATCAACCATATCATTTATTATATTAAATCTTATCATGCCATGACAAGAGTACCCTTGACCAATAAACTGACCATTCTTGGATAAGACAAACTTATTCGACTCATACACAAGTTTAATTCCTCTCTTATTGAGATGGTCTCCAGACACAAGATTTTTACACATTTCTAGTTCATGAAGTACATCAATCAAAGTAAGAACCTTCCTAGATGTTAATTTTAATTCCACTGTGCCCTTTCAAATCACCTTGGTTCGGAGGTTATTCACCATTTTTACTTCCTTTCCATTGATTTGTTAAGATGTTTTGAAAAAAGAACTATCTTTGTAGATATGAATGGTTGCGTCAGTATCTAATTCCCACCCACTTTCATTATCCATAGAATTTTCTTCTCACACCATTGCAACAAAAGTATTTAACATTTTTTGTTTCCTTTGCCACTTGTTTTCCCTTAAATGTTTTCTTTTCAAGTCAACATTCTCGAGCAAAGTGACCCGGTTGGTCACAGAAGAAGCATTTACCTTTCTTCTTTTTATTTACACCTTGTTTCTTAAAATCTGAATCATTCTTTGCTTTGATTTTGGAATCTTTGGTACTTTTGGATGTGTGGCAACCCGCTCCAAATAATAACGGGTGGCCAGCCCTATACTATAATAAATCAGGTATCTCAGAAGGCACAGTCTCATCATCAACTACTAAACACTATAATATAAGGCTAACCACTCGAAATCATTAAGTGCGAATTGCCAAAAATTTATAACTTTTATAATAACAACAACAACAAAACCAATAGTGCACATAACCAACAATATACATCTAACTATGATGAGTGAAAAGTGCATGCTCCGATAATATGAAAGAGTACAATACATTGTACAACAAAATCTCAACAATGAAATACCCGAATATGCTGTCGGGTAACAAACAATACAATAATTTGAGAAATGAAATATGGAAGTGTTAATCTACAACACTTGAATACTAACTCAATATACAAACTGAATCTTAATCTAGATGTACAAAGATAGGAATCGACTAAAGCAAAGTGCCGCAACAGTCCGCTACGGCCACAGCTCCACAAATACTCTGGATGGATAACATCATAGGCGTCCTTGCGGAGGAACACCTGAAGTAATACAACATGTACAAGGAGGAGAAAATATAAACGGGTCAGAGCCCGAGTTTTGAAAAACATTTTATAGCAAGTGTATTAAAATGCATAATAATTATAAATGCATTATTACAAGATTTAGTTGGAATCGAACTCTCCATAATAATTCAACTCATCTCTCATCTAAAGCGCGCACTAAACGTATGCACGTGATCTCCAAATGGATGCCCGATTCTATATAGGTAAGAGGATTCTAACTTAAACCCAAACGAAGTATAAGTGAAACATCAAACCTATCTCCCAATACATTTGCTTCCATAATTAAAAGCTATAAATATTAACTTTACTATAATCTTTATAGTTATCTTTATAATGTTCATTTGTTGAACATACAAAGTTACATGATCCAATCATGTCCACAACATCACAATATATCAACAATCTCAGTTACTAGAATTTATATTCTAGTGATGCCCATATAAGGCATGAAACCATATGTATAATTATTATATGATTTATTAGCATCAAGAGTCAAGGACTAAACTCCTCCCGATTCTCAACACGGCGCTGCGTTTCGTGCGTGGGACGTCTCGTCGAAGCGAAATCCAAACAAGGAACCCCCTCGTTACACTACTCCTGACCGTATCGATCCTCGGGGCTCATTATACCCTCAATGCAAGTTGCATGTAACCCAAATGATTATTATCCAATTGTAATTAATTAATATTCTCAATTCTCAACAGTACACGGCGTTTCATGCGTGGGACGTCTCGCCGAAGCGAAATCCAAACAAGGAACCCCCCCGTTACACTACTCCTGGCACTGTCAATTATCGGGATAGGTGATATATATATATATATATATATATATATATATATATATATATGAGCATTAAGGACTAAACTTATCCCCAAGTTCCTACATTACACTGCGGTTCGTGCGTGGGACGTCTCGCCGAGGCGAAGTCCAAACAAGGAACCCCCCCAATACACTAATCCTGGCAATGTAGGTTGTTGAGGTCCATTATGCCCTTGATAACCAAGTACAAACACAAGCAATAATAACCATCCAACCGAGCTATAACTCGAAGGACGCAGGCTCACATGCTATCATCTTCCAGCAGCCCATATACGTAGCAAACTGGGGCCACCTGGTGGGGTTCAATGACACCCACCTCGTGATCTACTCACGCACACAACGTCCCGGGAAGCGGTCATGGATCCTAACCGGCAAGTGAGAGCGACACATAGCCACGACCTCTCACCCCCAAAATAAATAATGTATATATATATGTCATTTGTTGACCACCATGGACGACTATGACCTGGGGAATATCCACATCCTGCTTTTCTAGTCAGAATGCTCACCCTCTACGCACGAAACTTCCCAATGATAGCAAGGAGGGGGTATGCTTAACATGTATATACACCATCATATAAGGTATACATACATCCCACATAATAAAGATATACCATTACATAAGGAATACCTGCACATCATTTCATATTCATTATACGCCCTTAGGCGCAAAAGATTAATATCATTATTTAGTATATCTCTCTCTTTTGATACACTAACTGTCAATTCTCGCACAATAACCGCACTTAGTATATGCTATACTAATACTCACTTGAAGCTCACATGACGCTTCTAATAACGAATTGTCTCAAAATATAATTCAAGTTAAGTATATTCTTGATCCTAATAAACCTCAATTTGCATACACGGTTCTCCATCCATAATATGGTTCAATTTATTTTATGAACCTTTAAAGTTATCCCATTTGGGATTGGATCCTAAGATCCGGTATCTCTAAGTTATTCTCATTCTCAGATCGTGAAATTGTTACTATCACCAAATAAAATCCCAAATAAAAGTGGGCTTCCCCACTTAGTAAAATACCCATAATCTCCAAATCGCTATTCCTCAAATACTAACATCGATACTTAGAGGATTTTCCACCAAATTGATATACTCTTTTAGATTCTCACTTCTCCAAAATCAATCACTACATTTTCATTTAGTCATTTATTTATCAATTTGCCTTATATATCGTCTTATGATTCCAAGGTCTATAATCCCCTTATATAATCACTTAATCCTTTATGATACCCTGATTATGGAATTCCATTCATACAAACCCAAAGAAGAAGGGGATAACTTAAATTCTCAAACTTGAACCCAAAACAGGGGACCGGTCGACCGGTGCCCAAACTGCGGTCGACCGCGTTTCTAAATTTTGCCTTTAATCGAAGACAGTGTGCCCAATTCTGGAGGCGCGGTCGACCGTCCCTCTGTACGCGGTCGACCGGCCCTACCAGGTACCACGACCAACTCCATTTTTACACAACTCCAACTTCTCAAAAACCCCCCCAATAATTACATTCAACCACAAATCTTCAACCCAACCATATTCATAACATTAATATTCATTCTAGAATACTTACAAACTAATTTCTAACCTTAAATCCATTTTATACACTACAAATCTAAGGTTTTTCCCAAAAGTTAGGTTTTAACAAATTAAACCTAAAACTCAAAATTCAATCCACAAATCATGCAATAATTGGTACATAACAATTATTTAGCAAGTTTAATCACTTGCCTCGGGTTCGTAGGGTCTGAATCCGCCTTGAGATCGCGTGGAAACCGAAAATCTCCACTTTCTCTCACTTTTCTCCTTCTTTCTCTTCTTCTTTCTTCTTCTCTCTTTCTAGGGTTTTCCTCTTTCTCTTAAGTGAGAATGACTTCTCACGTGGCTTTTAAGCCTTATCCCACAAGATACACATCTTTAAATGATAATACACACTTTAAATGACCCGGTAACTTTAATTCGAGTCAAACGGTCCTAAATTATTTCGGAACCTAAATAGACCCCAAGTACAGTCATTTCGACTATCTCGACCCTTCCGAAAACAATGGTACCCTCAGAATTGCCATTCGACACACTTTCTAACGACTCCAAATTTTGACCTCAAATGCCAATTTAATTATTTCTCCAATAAAATATTATTTATTTCTCCCAAAATAAATAAATCATTGTCTCCAAAACCTCGGGTTGTTACAAACTTCCCCACTTACATAAATTTCGTCCTCGAAATTTAGCTAAGCCTATTTCTCCAAAGCTCAACTAGTCCTACTATACCCAATCTTGCTAATCCTATCTCCAAACTTCTAACTTCCCACGACGAGTTTATTACTAAGTAAATTATGAATTAATTAAAACCAATTTCCACAACAAGGGCGCCCATACACCCTTTATATTTGAGCTTTGTGCTCACATCAATCATAATGAGGCTTTATTTGCCTCGAAAGTTCCACATTTCCAACAATATAAGTAATATTAAAAAAAAAATTTATAGAGTAAAAATTTTGAATGGTCCGAAGAAATAACTCCTCTCGATTCCTGACAATCGCCAATTTCGTGCGGGGGACGTCTCGCAAAAGAGAAATCCAAACAAGGAACCCTCCCAATACACTACTATGAGACGACGTCGGGGATTAACAGTTTGTTAAATCCGGACTAGAGTTCGAAAAGTTTAATTTTATAAAAATCATTTTGAAAGGGCCCGAAGGCCAGCGAAGGTTTTATTTAAAAATAATTTACCTGGAAAACGGTTTTTATATATATATATATATATATATATATATATATATATATATATATATATATATATATATATATATATATATATATATATACTATAAAATGCCTTATGTCCAACACAAGGTCTTTTTAGATCATCATCTATATAACATGTAGCTCACAAATATTATCATACTTATGAGCTAAAATTTTACCTGTGTCCCATCAAACCACAATCTCAACTTTGAAACATAAACAACATCTTACATCATTTCAATATATTGTCATTTATAAGGCAAATCCATATCTGGAATACAACAATTATAATAGTCTATCATGACTATATAAAAATAAGTAGCTTTATCATTACTACTTATCATCATTACCATAACCATTCTTACATTTACCACAAGGTTTAAAGCTCTTTTTGAGCACCTTGCAAAATTATCTAACCTTTTACAAAATAATAGACTAAGAGCCTATCTTGCTCAAAATTCCCCCTTTAGGGTCAATATATTCCATCTATAAACAAAAAGGGCTAAAGCACTACCCATTCACAATATCTCATATACGATATTCCCAAAACTCATTTTTGTAATTATCCTATTTATAAAGGAAAATTAACTTACATTACCCATCTCTAGTCCCATTGCCCATCCTCATCAATGGGCTCCCAAACGTAGTCCCCCGGTCTAAAGCGACCTCGAATCTGTTGTAGGGGTTGCACTTCCAAAATTTTATCAAACTGTGGTCCTTTACCTCTTTGAGGACAATCTCTCTTTTTATGACCTATTTCTTTACAAAAGAAACACTTACTCGCAAATCCTTTCTGCGCACTCACATTACTGGCACTCTCTTTGCCAAACTTACTTGACGAACTCGAATCTCCAAAGTTCTTACCCTCTTGCGAACGAAGGCGATATTCATGACATTTTAGTAGTGCCGCATTCACTACCTCAACGAAAGTCACTAAGCTAGGACTCCCTAACAAATGTTTTCGGATTTTCCAATCTAAACCTCGAACAAACTTTGATATACGTTCCTCTTCCGTATTTACCTCATTAGGTACTAATTTCGCCCATCTAGAGAAGTCTTCCTCATATTCCTCCACCGTTCTATTTCCTTGAAAATCTTTATATTTTGAGTCGGGGAAGGCAAATACCTTCGATCAAAAAGTTCCCAAAATGTTGTTATGGGTAAGGTATCTCTTTGTTCAAATGTGGTGACAGACTCCCACCATTGAAGAGCTGCACCCGATAACCTAAAGGTGACTAAAAATTGTTTCTGCACCTCACTACACTCAACCATACGAAGATGCCTCTGCATACTATTTTTCCATTGACTTGCAGCCACTGCATCAACTCCCCCTGCAAACTCGAGAAGATGCCACTTACTAAAATCTTTCTTCACTCTCTCCCATAAAGACAATCCTAAATGGGGTGGGCCTGCTCGAGCGACAGATTTCTGAGCCATCGTAGAAACGGCAGCAGTTACTGCTTGTGCCACTATATTGGTAACATCATCCGTAGTCATGTTCCTTTGAGGCATTTGGGGTTGCCCTTTATTTGCCCTGGCTGAACGACCTCCCTTCGGTGTCATCTGAAACAAGAACAATTGTATCAAAACGCCTTTCAAATATTTTCGAATCACAGAAAGATATGGACGTATGAACGTAATCGTCCTAATAATAAGGCTCTATATCAAGAACGCTTACGGAAGATCATAGTAACGTACACAGATCCTAAACACACTAGAACCTGATGCTCTGATACCACCTGTGGAAACCCGCTCCAAATAATAACGGGTGGCCAGCCCTATACTATAATAAATCAGGTATCTCAGATGGCACAGTCTCAACATCAACTACTAAACACTATAATATAAGGCTAACCACTCGAAATCATTAAGTGCGAATTGCCAAAAATTTAAAACTTTTATAATAACAACAACAACAAAACCAATAGTGCACATAACCAACAATATACATCTAACTATGATGAGTGAAAAGTGCATGCTCCAATAATATGAAAGAGTACAATACATTGTACAACAAAATCTCAACAATCAAATACCCGAATATGCTGTCGGGTAACAAACAATACAATAATTTGAGAAATGAAATATGGAAGTGTTAATCTACAACACTTGAATACTAACTCAATATACAAACTGAATCTTAATCTAGATGTACAAAGATAGGAATCGACTAAAGAAAAGTGCCGCAACAGTCCGCTACTGCCACAGCTCCACAAATACTCTGGATGGATAACATCATAGGCGTCCTTGCGGAGGAACACCTGAAGTAATACAACATGTACAAGGAGGAGAAAATATAAACGGGTCAGAGCCCGAGTTTTGAAAAACATTTTATAGCAAGTGAATTAAAATGCATAATAATTATAAATGCATTATTACATGATTTAGTTGGAATCGAACTCTCCATAATAATTCAACTCACCTCTCATCTAAAGCGCGCACTAAACGTATGCACGTGATCTCCAAATGGATGCCCGATTCTATATAGGTAAGAGGATTCTAACTTAAACCCAAACGAAGTATAAGTGAAAACATCTAACCTATCTCCCAATACATTTGCTTCCATAATTAAAAGCTATAAGTATTAACTTTACTATAATCTTTATAGTTATCTTTATAATGTTCATTTGTTGAACATACAAAGTTACATGATCCAATCATGTCCACAACATCACAATATATCAACAATCTCAGTTACTAGAATTTATATTCTAGTGATGCCCATATAAGGCATGAAACCATATGTATAATTATTATATGATTTATTAGCATCAAGAGTCAAGGACTAAACTCCTCCCGATTCTCAACACGGCGCTGCGTTTCGTGCGTGGGACGTCTCGCCGAAGCAAAATCCAAAAAAGGAACCCCCCCGTTACACTACTCCTGACCGTATCGATCCTCGGGGCTCATTATGCCCTCAATGCAAGATGCATGTAACCCAAATTATTATTATCCAATTTTAATTAATTAATATTCCCAATTCTCAACAGTACACGGCGTTTCATGCGTGGGACGTCTCGCCGAAGTGAAATCCAAACAAGGAACCCCCCCGTTACACTACTCCTGGCACTGTCAATTGTCGGGATAGGTGATATATATATATATATATATATATATATATATATATATATATATATATATATATATATATAATTATGAGCATTAAGGACTAAACTTATCCCCAAGTTCCAACATTACACTGCGGTTCGTGCGTGGGACGTCTCGCCGAGGCGAAATCCAAACAAGGAACCCCCCCGATACACTAATCCTGGCAATGTAGGTCGTTGAGGTCCATTATGCCCTTGATACCCAAGTACAAACACAAGCAATAATAACCATCCAACCGATCTATTACTCGAAGGACGCAGGCTCACATGTTATCATCTTCCAGCAGCCCATATACGTAGCAAACTGGGGCCACCTGGTGGGGTTCAATGACACCCACCTCGTGATCTACTCACGCACACAACGTCCCGGGAAGCGATCATAGCTCCTAACCGGCAAGTGAGAGCGACACATACCCACGACCTCTCACCCCCAAAATAAATAATGTATATATATATGTCATTTGCTGACCACCATGGACGACTATGACCTGGGGAATATCCACATCCTACTTTTCTAGTCAGAATGCTCACCCTCTACGCACGAAACTTCCCAATGATAGCAAGGAGGGGGTATGCTTAACATGTATATACACCATCATATAAGGTATACATACATCCCACATAATAAAGATATACCATTACATAAGGAATACCTGCACATCATTTCATATTCATTATACGCCCTTAGGCGCAAAAGATTAATATCATTATTTAGTATATCTCTCTCTTTTGATACACTAACCGTCAATTCTCGCACAATAACCCCACTTAGTATATGCTATACTAATACTCACTTGAAGCTCACATGACGCTTCTAATAACGAATTGTCTCAAAATTCAATTCAAGTTAAGGATATTCTTGATCCTAATAAACCTCAATTTGCATACACGGTTCTCCATCCATAATATGGTTCAATTTATTTTATGAACCTTTAAAGTTATCCCATTTGGGATTGGATCCTAAGATCCGGTATCTCTAAGTTATTCTCATTCTCAGATCGTGAAATTGTTACTATCACCAAATAAAATCCCAAATAAAAGTGGGCTTCCCCACTTAGTAAAATACCCATAATCTCCAAATCGGTATTCCTCAAATACTAACCTCGATACTTAGAGGATTTTCCACCAAATTGATATACTCTTTTAGATTCTAACTTCTCAAAAATCAATCACTAAAACTCCCCGACATTTTCATTTAGTCATTTATTTATTAATTTGCCTCATATATCGTCTTATGATTCCAAGGTCTATAATCCCCTTATATAATCACTTAATCCTTTATGATACTCTGATTATGGAATTCCATTCATACAAACCCAAAGAAGAAGGGGATAACTTAAATTCTCAAACTTGAACCCAAAACAGGGGACCGGTTGACCGGTGCCCAAACCGCGGTCGACCGCGTTTCTAAATTTTGCAACTAATCGAAGACAGTGTGCCCAATTCTGGAGGCGCGATCGACCGACCCTCTGTACACGGTCGACCTGCCCTACCAGGTACCACGGCCAACTCCATTTTTACACAACTCCAACTTCTCAAAACCCCCCCCAATAATTACATTCAACCACAAATCTTCAACCCAACCATATTCATAACATTAATATTCATTCTAGAATACTTACAAACTAATTTCTAACCTTAAATCCATTTTATACACTACAAATCTAAGGTTTTTCCCAAAAGTTAGTTTTTAACAAATTAAACCTAAAACCCAAAATTCAATCCACAAATCATGCAATAATTGGTACACAACAATTATTTAGCAAGTTTAATCACTTGCCTCGGGTTCGTAGGGTCTGAATCCGCCTTGAGATCGCGTGGAAACCGAAAATCTCCACTTTCTCTCACTTTTCTCCTTCTTTCTCTTCTTCTTTCTTCTTCTCTATTTCTAGGGTTTTCCTCCTTCTCTTAAGTGAGAATGACTTCTCACGTGGCTTTTAAGCCTTATCCCACAAGATACACATCTTTAAATGACAATACACACTTTAAATGACCCGGTAACTTTAATTCGAGTCAAACGGTCCTAAATTATTTCGGAAGCTAAATAGACCCCAAGTACAGTCATTTCGACTCTCTCGACCCTTCCGAAAACAATGGTACCCTCAGAATTGCCATTCGACACACTTTCTAACGACTCCAAATTTTGACCTCAAATGCCAATTTAATTATTTCTCCAATAAAATATTATTTATTTCTCCCAAAATAAATAAATCATTGTCTCCAAAACCTCGGGTTGTTACAGGATGTTTGATCCTCAACCATATTTTCCCTGGATTGATTATAACTTTGATCTTCCTTCTTTTCCTGAATACGAGAATCCTCTTCAATACAAAGATCGGGAAGAAGGGATTCAATTGTGTATGTCTTTTCGTCACGGTTAATTTTCTTTTTAAAGTTATTTCAAGTGAAAGGAAATTTAGAAACAACCACCCCCACCTAAAATTCATCTTCAAGGTTTATTCCGACGGGTTTAAGATCATTGACTATTTGTTGGATTTCATGGGCTTGCGCAACGACATATTTATCATTAGTGATTTTATAATCCATATAGTAAGAAATAAGAAACCTATAGTTACTCGCTTCCTCATTTTGATACTTAATCTCTAATGATTTTCATAATTCCTTTGTCATAGGAATCATCTGATATGCACTATAGACAGTTTGAGATAAAACATTAAGAATGTGTTCTCGACAAATGAATTCATCTTCTTTCCTCTTCACACATTTTCTCTTGATATCTTTAGTGTCTTTGGGTGTGGGTTTGCAAATAGGTTCAAGCCCGTAATTAAGAATATACGCCAGTTTAATAGACGTAAGAAAGAACATGACTTTCACTTGCCAACAGGTGAAATTTTCACCATTAAAATGATCCCGTCGCACCAAATCTTGACACAAAACTTGGGTGGATTGTGCTACCATTCCTTCCATTTTTTTAGAAGTAATATTACCTAAAACTGTTGGAAAATTTATGAAGGAATTATAATAATTATGAATCTAAGTTTTTACAAGGCGCGTTCTAGGAGCACTGTCTTCTAGGAAATATTCTCCCCTTTCGGATGAAAATCGTGAGTACACAATGGAGTTGAAGTATAAATTTGCCTTCAAGATATAATAAAGTGATGTTTCTTATTTGATTCAAATTATGTACGATTAGATCAAACCAATAACACTCTAAAATGTTAACCTTACAATGCGAGAAGGTAGAGGACGGAGATAGGAGAACAAAGTAATTTTCAGTGTCCAAAACAAAGGCATGGAACTCTTTTTATAGCCATTTTGGTGGTTGTTCATGAATAGTCACCTCTAATCAAGCCTGCGATTCAGCAGCCGTTGGATTAAGTCTTTTCAAAATTACTTTGATTGTACGGTCTAAATTTGGCGTCTTATCTTAAGTGAATCGACACACCTCTGTATGAATCACCGCGAGTCAATCTAACTGTTCAGATCATCCCAATTGGGTTATTAAATCCCTTAATTAGATCGATTATATACATCCATCGGTCTAGTTAACTTTGATAAAACTTTACGCTCCCACGCTCCGAGTGACGATGCGCAGTGCCAAGTGTTCCATGATTGAGCCCGAAGTCATCCAATCAACCTTTCGTAAGTCGCGTGATCACACGAACGCATGCCTCGTGTCGCGACTGGTGGCACCACCGCAAAGCACCATAGCATAGCCTCTTTGACTAGAAGATTAAAAGTCATCTTTTATCTTTTACTTATATACCCTTCCACTTTCTTGTAAAATTTCAATGTAGGATACTAAAACCATACCCACCTTATATAGATCCATTTTTCTTTAGCTATCTTTCTACTAGAAGACCCAATAAATAAAATCTCACTTACACAATATAAATACTAAATTATATTTCAAAAAAAAAACTCAAAAATACAATTTAATTAATAAATTATATTATTTTGAAATTTCATCAATTTTCTGGCTACATCCGCATAGGATTTTTGCTCATATGGAATCCTATTAAGGGATCATGTTACCACCTTTTATCATAAGGTGAACATCACATCTAAACATAAGAAATATTACTAGAAAAAATGAAATAAAGTAGAAAAGAAAAGAAAAATGTATCCTTCTAAATCGAGGACGCATTAATATCAACTTGGTAAAAAGGGTAGAATAAGTTAAGGTACACTAAAATGATGAGTACAATTAGTAGTGGCAAATGGATGGTTATGGACGGATCAAAAATCGTTACGGATACATTTGGATGGGTCAAGAGCGGGTCATACATAATAATATGGGCAGGTATGGTCTGGTCAAACCCGGTTCGGGTCAGGTCAAAACCGATTCGAATCGGGTTGACCCGCTTTTTTTTTGGCGGGCCGAGTCATAATAAATGATGGTAACATTTATACACTTTTAAAAGTTTATAATATTTATTCAAAAGTTTGCAAATGTTAATATTTATAAACTTTAAACTTTTAATCGTTATAAAAATTATAACAGTAATATAGGCTTTTTTGTAGAACACTTATTTGCTGAACACTTATTTGTAATAATAGCGTACACTAAGTTGATTTCTTGCCCTAATTTTAGGATTTCTTATCAGAATATGATATATTATGTGGAACACCATACAGAATATCAAAACTTTAAATCCTATTGAAATCAGAAAGGCATGTAACTATAAGTAATTTTAATGGTAATCGTTGGATTTTAAAATCTCCATAAGATATTTATAAAATCTTATGGGGTGCAACATAAACAACAAGATGACGTCTTATAGAATTGACTCACGAGAACAAGATGATCGTTGCCGTTGATTTCTTGCCCTAATCCCCAAAATCGTAGAGAGAGACATCTGAAATCGATCCCAAATCAATTGTAACCTTTGTTGCTGAAAGAGAATCGTAACCCGCTCAGACCCAAATTGTAGCCTTTAGAAAGTCGATTTCAGAGGTTAGTTGGTTGGGTTAAACCATTTAGGCCCAACATTAACCCGCTCAGACCTCCCTTCATTTTTATTTTAAACCAGTTAAACCCACTAACGAGTTACATGGACCCCAAATTAGAAATGTGGGCAGGTAATGGACGGTTTTCTCCATATTAAACCATTTTGCGGGGCCTAAGTACAATAAACACGTGGGTATTTGTGTTTGTTATTATCGTCTTCATGTCAAAAGCACTTGTTTTCTTATGCGCTTTATAATACAAACATATACGCCATCGATTTCTTGATAGAGTTACAAGAACATGACCTATTGTTTTGTGCTATTTCAGTTTGACACAATTTAACATCTTATTATGTGTTATTGAGTATCACTCTGTGTATATCAAATATTATCGGGTTTCATCGAGTCATGTGCATGACACGTGTGATAGTTATTCGGTCTAATGGATAGTATCTCTTATTGATTAGGGGTGATAATGATCCAAATATGATAATAAGGTGCCACTCTTTGTCATATAGTTTCATGCCATTTTTCATTTTATGAGAAGTAATATTACGACTAAAATGGAGGATAGGGAAGGTTGATATTAGATATTATTTATAAGTTGCCTCTGTGGATGTATGGCCTTTTTCACCCATTAATGTGAAGAAGGGTTGTTTTTTAAAGGCTGACTTTAGGGTTGATGATGACCCATGCTAGTCTAGAGTTTCTTTCTTTCAGAGTGATTTGGTTGGTCGAGTTGGTGAGCAGGGTAGTGCTCCTCCGTGAGTGAATGAGCATTGGAGACCCATTGGAAGGGTGGTTGTTTGGCTTTTGGGAGAATGAAGTGACCAGGATCTTACAGATGAAGAAATGGGTTTGATTTGGGGTGCCTCTATTTTTAGATCATTGGCATCCACTATGTTGTTGTACTAAGAATTCAAAAGGCCAAAAATGATTTGGATTCGGGTGATGGGCATTCCTCTTCACCTATATGGGATACAAGTCTATCAGGACATTGGTTAAAGATGTAGATGATTTATTCACATAGATGAGACAACACACCTAGGAGCTTAGATGGGCGTGTATTTTGATTAAATGCAATGGGAAAATCCCAAATAAAGTGAGCATCTCTGTTAGTGGCTGGGTTTTATTTTACCCATCTGCTCGGAGGAGTTTGGAGCTTGATATTTTGCCAAAGTAGACGTAAGAGAGAAGAGTGGGTTGAATCCTCGGGCAAAGGTTCCTTCTGTTTTGGTCGCGCACCAGTTAGAGGTTACAGGGTTGCACTGTAAGACCAAGATGGTGGGTTGAAATTTCTCGTGGGGTTTTTGCTTCGCACACGAATAGTGGTATCGCTTGCAGAGGAAAGGAGGTCGGCGTGTCCAGGGAGTAATTTACATTGTTGGAAGACTTGTAAAAGTGGCCCACATTAGAAACCACAACAGTGAGTAACCTGCCACTGCACCGGTTAACGGTTAACGTGTGTATCCTCAGTTTGATTAACGTGTGTATCCTCAGTTTGATTAAATGCATCGGACAACATACTCAGGAGCTTAGATGGGTGTGTATTTTGATTAAATGCAATGGGAAAATCCCAGATAAAGTGAGTATCTCTGTTAGTGGTTGGGTTTTGTTTTACCCATCTGCTGGGAGGAGTTTGGATCTTGATATTTTGCCAAAGTAGACCTAAGAGAGAAGAGTGGGTTGAAGCCTCAGGCAAAGGTTCCTTCTGTTTTGGTCGCGCACCAGTCAGAGGTTACAGGGTTGCACTGTAAGACCAATATGGTAGGTAATGCATATGGGGTTGAACTTTCTCATGGGATTCTTGCTTCGCACACGAATAGTGGTAGTTGTTCTGAAGGTGCCTTTGACGAAAATACACGGCTCGTGTCCAATGGTATCGCTTGCAGAGGAAAGGAGGTTAGCGTGTCCATGGAGTAATTTAATTTGTTGGAAGAATTGAACAGTACCAAGATCGCGGGTCATTAGTGACAAGAGTGGAAATCCACCTATTCCAGCTTCAGTGAGTACATATCTTGTTCCACCAGCCATTCTCTAGGTGGCAAGCGAGGGGTTGAGTGTTCATACTAAGGGTGGTACATCAATGAGTGACACCCCACCTACAAAATTATCGGGTGGTCAGCCCGTGATGAAAATAAAACGTTGGTCTCATATGGATCATTCTTAGCATCACTAAAAAAAACTTTTTAAAGTTACTAAGAACCTAGTAATTTAATTAGACTGGTGCTAAGTTTTATCTTTCATTAATTAACAACAGGCGGAAAATAAACAATAATAAAACCATCAACACAATTAATAACTGAATCCCACAAAGATGAATAACATAAATCAAGATAACTGAATCAAGTATCAGTTCAATATTAACATAAAACAGTAACTGAAACGGTAACTTGGATACACAAAGTCCGATAAGTAAACTAAATACAAGTTCTGAGGGCGACATGCCCAAATGAGTACTGAAAAGTTCCTACACTATGAGTAAAGGAACGAAGCTTATATAACAAGGTCCTCCAACTTTCACATGAGCTCCAGCTACGCATTCCTGGATAGAATCCTCAAATCGGGCCTCCCTGTGGCTGGAGACCTAAAATATTTTGGAAATGATTTTGACATGGGTCAGAGCCCATGTAAAATATTTTGAAAATATTTTGCAAGCAGTTAAATTGCAATATTTAAATATGCATGCACACTTTTCATATTTAAGCTAATGAAGCACTCTCTTGAGACATAACTCACCCCTCAAATAATGTGCACACATAATGCTTGCCTCCTACCTTTACTAGTTACGCTACCCAACCTAACTAGCTATAACAGGTCTCCTTCTACATACCGACTCATTGTACCCACCCATATTACCCATACAATATGTTACCTAATTTCCATGTCTTTTATCCCAATATAATTTTCTTAGTATATGTTTATTTCTCCTCATAATATAGTTATTTTTAATTTCACTATCTTTCTCTTCTACTAAACCCACACAGTATAATAACATCACATGTATACATATACCACTCTGTTATATATATACTAACACTACACCCCTAAGCTGAGTTACGGTACGAATATACTATGCTATAATGTCCTGGTACATCATCTACCAAACACACGTAGTTGAATAAATCGCAAGTATATATATTAATCACACTAATTATATATATACAATACAATACCCCTAGGCTGAGACCTGCGGTGCATGCATACTCTATTATCAAGTCCCGATACATCACGCAATGTATAAAGGAAAATTGGTTAAGTATCTCTCTCGAACCATCAATACAAATCACGCCTATTGGAGGGGAACATAGTTCCAAGCCTATGGGATACTCACATACCTACGCACCCATATGACCACCAACCCTATCATTCTCACAGATATCCCATACCTAGGTTCTATATTCTGAGGCTCAAATCCAAAATCCCTCTGAAGACTCATTAGGATATGACTGTACTGACGTGTAAACCTCCCGTGATAGCAAGTAGCGTAGATATTAGGTGGCAAGCGAGGGGTTGAGTGTTCATAGTGAGGGTGTTACATCAATGTGTGACACCCCACCTACAAAAATATCGGGTGCTCAGCCCGTGATCAAAATAAAATGGTCTTATATGGGTCATTCTTAGCTTCCCTATCAAAAAAAATTTAAAGTTACTAACCACCTAGTAATTTAATGAGACTGGTGCTAAATTTTATCTTTCACTAATTAACAATATGCATAAAATAAACAATAATAAAATCATCAACACAACCAATAACTGAATCCCACAAAGATGAATAACATAAATCAAGATGACTGAATGAACTATCAATTCAACAATAACTTACAACAGTAACTAAAATAATAACCTAGATACACAAAGTCCGATAAGTAAACTAAATACAAAATCTGAGGGCGTCATGCCCAAATGAGTACTGAAAAGTTCTTACAATATGAGTAAATGAACAAAGCTTCTATAACAGGGTCCTGCAACTTCCACATGAGCTCCAGCTGCGCATTCCTGGATAGAATCCTCAAACTGGGCATCCCTGTGGCTAGACACTTAAAATATTTTGGAAAAGATTTTGACACGGGTCAGAACCCATGTAAAATATTTTGAAAGTAAATAGCAAGTAGTTAAATTGAAATGATTAAATATGCATGCACACATTTCATATTTAAGCTAGTGTCGCACTCTTTTGAGACAGAGCTCACCCCTCATCTAATGTGCGCACATAAAGCTTTCCTTCTACCATTCCTAGTTAAGCTACCCAACCTAACTAGCTATAACAAGTCTCCCTCTACATACTGACTCATTGTACCCACCCGTATTACCGTAAGGACACAAATTTCCAATTGAGCCCTTTGTAGTTTTGGCTCAATTCCGGACAAAAGCATTTAAGTCATAAGATAGATTTTAAGTTTATCTATTCAAGCCAATGACGTTGTTGATACCAAATTTAATCTTCTGACATGGCTCAATGAAGGAGAGACACGTGGCAATCTACATGGCACAAACAAACACTTATGAACAACACCTTGACTTCGAGGGAGTCAACTTCCCCGACCAACTCAGATACTCCGAGCAGTAGATGCTCCCCAAGGAACTTTACTGCGCTGAGCAACTCGTAGATACCGAGATACTTAGGCGGTCCGAGCAACTTAGGCGGTCCGAGCTGCACCTCGATCAGAGCATTTATTACCGGATAATTAAGAGGATTAAATGCGCATTAAATGCGGACTTTTATCATACAGATGTATACTCCTATCGAACAGCTATGTATTATGCTATCATATGTACAACCTTAGGGCTATAAATACATTGTATCATCCTCATTGTAAGGGGACCGGAATTTCTTGAGAAAAATCCTACCTCGAGAATTCCCAAACAGTCAATAATAACAAAAACAGTGGACGTAGGCCATTCATTCATGACCGAACCACTTTAAAATCTCTTGTCTTACTTATTTTTTATCTATGATTAAATAAATTAGAGATAATCTAATTTTTTACATCAACAGATTGGCGCCGTCTGTGGGAAACGACTGTAATTATCGTTTTTCACCAAAAACAATTCATCAACAATGGCTGATAATCCTGAATCCAGCAATCGAAACGCTGGAAATCCCCCAAATCCATCTGCTCCACCAAACGTCCAAGATCTGGCCGGAATAATGATAAATCTGGCCCAGGGCCAGACAACCATGCAAGAAACTATGCGACAGCTCATACAAACTATCCAGGGTGGAGTACCGACCCATTCAAGACAACGAAGTGCTCAAAGAAACACCCATTTATTTTATTCGCGTACTAGGCATACCGATTCATATCGTACTGAGAGATCTGATGATTTTTCTTATCATCCAAGTAGAACTTCGTCAGTACGAGCCACATATACTGAACAAAAGGTCACCCTCTCTCCAGAAAGGATTAGTGCACTGGAGAGATTAAGTAGAGCATCTCCTTTTGATCGTTTGGGCCCAAGGACGAATAGAAGTCCTCCCAAAGCTGTGTCGAGGAACTTTCGACAACCATCCGATCTAAGGGAGGGTTCTTCCCAATCACGACCAAATGCTCATCATGAAAAATCTCAGGAAGTGAACTCAACACGATCAGTTGCTCGAACAAACAAGCACGAAGATGATGCATGGAAAGTCTCTATTCAGAGGCTAGAGGATAGACTAGGGGAAATGGTCAAGGCCAAGAATCCTCTACAAAGAACTTTTGTCCAAGGGACACCTTTTATATAAGCAATTGTGGATTTTCCCACACTGTCGAAGTTCAAAGAACCTATTGTAACTCCTAAATATGATGGAAAAATTGACCCTGTCCTTCATATAGAGTAATACCATGCTGCTGCTGACATCTATGCTGTGCCAGATGAGATAAGATGCAGGGCATTCTCGGGAACTCTTACAAGATCTGCTCAAATATAGTACAATAATCTTCCCCGGGGTAAGATTTCAACTTTCTTTCAACTGGCCGAGCTCTTCATTGGAAACTTCTATTTTGGAGCAAAATCGGTTAAACGAGTAGCACACTTGTTAAGTGTTAGACAAAAAGCAGGTGAGAGCATCAGGGATTATATAACTCGTTTCAATAACGAGAAACTTGAAGTTATTGATTATGAGGAAAAGACATCGATTACTGCTCTGATGAGTGGGATGTTGCCTAACAAGTTGTACTACACTTTGGCCAAAGATCCACCCAGAACCATGTCAAAACTGATGGCAAAAGCGGCCAAGATCATGAATGCCGAGGAGGCTATGGATGCAAAGAAGATTATGGATACCAAAGAGACCGAGGTGGAGATTGATAAGGCCAAAAAGAAAGAGCATAAGAACAATGGTGGTGACAAGCACTAAAAAACAAAGCCATCATGGGAGGTATTAAAGAAATTTGAAAATTATACTCCTTTGAAGGTAGACATCAACCATGTTCTAGAAGAAATCAAGAACAACGAGGAGTTAAACTGGCCGGAGAAAATGAAGTTAGACCCTGACAAGAGGAATAAGGCCAAATATTGCGAGTTCCAAAAAGATCATGGCCACACGACCAAAAATTGCATAGCTCTTCAGAATGAGATCGAAGCACTCATTAGACGAGGAAAACTGACAAAGTATGTTGATCATAGAAATGAAAGAAGAAACAACGACCGAGCAAGAGAGAGGTCTAGATCTCCTCGTCGAGTAGATGAGAACAAGAAAAGAGACCATGAAGATGATCCAGAAGACGACCCCGATCCTCCCAAAAGACCAAGGCAGCCAGAACGTGAGGTATTTTCAATATGTTTTGGATCATTTGATTGTAATGTTATTACAGGTGGAGATGCAGGAGGTGGGGACCTTACTGCAGAAAGAACAGCTTACCTCAATGAGGCTCAAGCCTGTTCATACATTCAACGAATAAACTTGGCTGAAGATGATCACCTGAGGAATGTCAACAAAGAAAAACTGGTCATCGGTTTTTCAAAAAATGAGCTCGCAGGTGTGCTGTATCCTCATGATGACCCATTGGTGATCAAAATGAGAATGAAGGAAGTAATGATCTCGAGAGTACTGGTTGATAATGGTAGCTCGACTGATATTATGTTCTACTCGTGCTTCGATAACTTAAATCTAAAGTTGTCTCAATTGGAGCCTTATCATAGGCCCCTCTTCGATTTTGCTGGCGAGAAAGTTTTTCCACTTGGGACGATCAAGTTGGATATGTTCATTGGTACATGGCCTTCTTATCGAACAGAAAGAGTATGCTTCTTCGCGATGGATAAGAATGTTCAATCAGCCTACAATATCATCATGGGAAGGGTAGGCTTGAAGATGTTTGAAGAAGTACCATCTACGGTACATCAATGCCTAAAATTTCCAACCAATTTTGGAGTAGGAATTATGAAGGGTGATCAAAAAGTAGCTCGGGAATGCTACTATTCATCTTCCGAGCAGGAGGAACTGGAGAAATCTAGGAAAAAGACTACTACCTATCAGGTGGATGAAGGTGCAGGAATTGAAACATTGGATCCTAGAGACGAGTCACAACTCGTGAAAGGTCAGGTGGTGGAAGCTACTGAAAATATCATTCTGGACGACGAGCACCCCGAACGAACAACTCAGATAGGTTCGTCGTTAAATGCCTCACTAAAACAGGAATTGATAGTTTTCTTAAAAAGCAGAAAACAAAATTTTGCTTGGAGTCATGAGGATATGCCCGAAATAGACCCAAATTATTTATATCACGAGATCAATGTGAATAAAGAGATCAAGCCAGTGAAGTAGAGACGAAGAGTGTTCAGCCCCGAGAAGAACCAAGCTATATAGGAGGAGGTCGAGAAGCTCCAGAAATCTTGCTTTATTGAGGATGTTAAATATCCAGACTGGTTAGCAAATGTAGTGATGGTGAATAAGAAGAACAATAAATGGAGGATGTGTGTAGACTTCACCGACCTCAACAGGGCATGTCCAAAGGATCATTTTCCCTTGCCCCGAATTGATCAATTAGTGGATGCTACCTCGGGACACGAGCTGCTGAGCTTCATGGATGCTTATTCTGGATATAACTAGATTAAAATAAAACATGAAGATAGGGAGAGTACTTATTTCATTACCCCTAGGGGAACTTATTGTTATAATGTTATGCCTTTTGGTTTGAAAAATGCAGGTGCAACATATCAGCGGCTGACGAACAAGGTGTTTGCAGAGCAAATTAGTTGCAATATGGAAGTCTATGTTGATGATATGCTGACAAAGAGCAAGAGAGCTGCTGACCATCTAGTGGACTTAGGCCAGACCTTTGATCAATTAGATAAATATCAAATGAAGTTGAACCCCGATCAACTTAAGTTGGTCGGAGAGCAAGAGGAGAAGGTCGACGAGCAGCGAGGTGTGGTAGAAATGGAGATAAAGGAGCAACAAATATTCCATCGAGGAACTTTGTCCAATAAGACGTTTGAGGACGATATACCTATATGGAACCTGTATGTGGATGGCTCATCGTGCACCTCAAGTAGTGGAGCCGGGATTGTATTAAAAAGTCCAAACAAGGTCGACATATAATATGCTCTGCGTTTTCAATTTCAAGCTTCTAATAATGAGGCCGAATATGAAGCGATGATTGTAGGTCTTAGTCTGGCAAAAACCATGAATGTAGAGCAGGTAATCGTATGCAGTGACTCACAGTTGATTGTAAACCAAATGCTCGGTGTATATGCAGCAAAATGAGAGTTGATGATTAAGTACCATGCAAAGGCGATGGAGTTGGTATCGAAATTTGTTACTGTTCAACTGGTCAGAATACCAAGAATGGAGAATGAAAGAGCAGACGATTTAGCTCGATTAGCATCGGCTACTCGTACCAAGCTACGAAGAGCAATCCCAATTGAAGTTCTAGCTGGTCGAGGCATAGAAGAAGATCTGACGATAAACTTTATTACCCTTGATTTAGGGCCATCTTGGATGGATCCCATCAGGGCATATATTGAGGAGGGGGAATTACCGATTGACAAACTCGCATCCAAGAAATTGAAGTTTAAAGCTTCTCGTTATGTACTGACTAATGGTATTCTATACAGACGAGGAATTATGGCAGGTTTGCAAAGATGTGTGCATCCCTCCGAGGTGAAAGACTTGATTGAAGAGGTCCATGAAGGGTCCTGTGGAGCCCATGTAGCAGGTCAGACGCTTTTGCAAAGAATAATGATGCAAGGATACTACTGGCCAATGATGAGGGCTGATTGTATAGCCTATGCTAAGAAATGTGACAAGTGTCAGCGCTTTTCCTCCATCCGAAGAACTCCCCAAGCATTGTTGACACCAATTACTTCCCCTTGGCCATTTTCCATGTGGGTAATTGACTTTGTCGGGCCACTTCCAACGACCAGAGGAAGATTTAAATATCTCGTCGTCACAGTGGATTATTTGACTAAGTGGGTGGAAGCCGAGCCTCTTGTCGATATGACGTATGAAAAAGTGTACCAATTTATTTGGAAAAATATCATTTGTAGATATGGTCTTCCCCATGCATTCATCACCGACCATGGAATACAATTTGACAACGAGGAGTTCGCTGCCTATTGTCATCAGTCAAATATCTTGAAGATTCACTCGGCACCAGGCCATCCCCAAAGCAATGGACAAACTGAAGTGACAAACAGAACGCTGCTAAATGGCTTGAAGAAAAGACTGAATGACACGAAAGCAAACTGGATCAACGAGCTACATTCAGTACTATGGGCTTATCATACTACTCCCCGAGCAGCAACTGGAGAATCTCCATATATTCTGGCATTTGGAAGTGAAGCTGTTATACCTGCCGAGTTGGGCCTACCAACACACCGAGTGCTGAACTTCAACTCCCCTGTCAGCGACTTAATGAGAAGGTTAGACTTAGACATGCTCGAAGAAGTTAGAGAAGAAGCAGCCATCAGGAATGCTGCTTACCAGCAACGAAAAACCTTGTTCTATAACAAGAGAGTGAAGAAGTGCGACCTGAAAGAAGGGGATTATGTGCTGAAGAAAGTAATTCAAAAGCACAATAAGCTGGAAGCTAACTGGCATGGGACCTACAGAGTAAAAGAGGTTGTTCGACCAGGGACATATTGAATTGATACTTTAGAAGGAGAGGAGTTTAAGAATGCATGGAATGCAGAGCATCTGCGCAAATATTATCAGTAATGTAAACCCTCATGTAATGCAGTTTCTTCAGTATGAATAAAATGTGAATATTCTACCCAATTCTCTCCTTTTGATGAAATTTTTTGCGGAATACTAGTGCTACACACTACTCAGCAACTCCGGTTGGTCGGGAATAAAAATATTTCCCAGAAATACCACCTCCGGTTGGTTGGGAAGAAAATCCACCAACTCCGGTTGGTTGGGAAGAAAATCCACCAACTCTGGTTGGTCGGGAATAAAAATATTTCCCAAAAATACCAACTCCGGTTGGTTGGGAAGCAAAATCCACCAACTCCGGTTGGTCGAGAATAAAAATATTTCCCACAAATACCAACTCCGGTTGGTTGGGAAGAAAATCCGACAACTCCGGTTGGTCGGGATTAAAAATATTTCCCAGAAATACCAACTCCGGTTGGTTGGGAAGAAAATCCACCAACTTTGGTTGGTAGGGAATAAAAATATTTCCCAGAAATACCAACTCCAGTTGGTTGGGAAGAAAATCCACCAACTCCGGTTGGTCGCGAATAAAAATATTTCCCAGAAATACCAACCCCGGTTGGTTGGGAAGAAAATCCACCAACTCCGGTTGGTCGGGAATAAAAATATTTCCCAGAAATACCAACTCCGGTTGGTTGGGAAGAAAATCCACCAACTTCAGTTGGTCGGGAACATTTCTATTAAACAAAGAAGGATCATATGATAAAAGTCAAATAATGGCTTAAAATTAAAAAGTGATCAAGCAAAATTTTAATACTTGTAACATTTCAAATTACCACCAAGTTGGTCAAGAAACAAAATATCATCAACTCTGGTTGGTCGACAAATGATTACCACAAATTCAGGATAGTCGACAATAAGTTTTCACCTACTTTAGTTGATCGGCAAATAAGTAAAGATTTTTACAAAATACCTACGAGACAATGGCAATCAAGATTGCAAAGAAAAATAGAAATTTTTCATTAAATCCAAAACAAAATACATTGAGAATAAAATACATAAAAAAATTATTACATCAGGAATCCTATTCTATGGGTTTCTTCCCCTCAGCCTTTGAAACATGTTCTTCACCAGCAGGAGGATCGTCTAAGGCATAGGGGGAGTTTATGAAGTTCAAATATTTAAGCATCCTGATGTTCATAACTGATGGCCGATCGAGTAGGTGCTCCGGGCGAGATATCTCGACATTGGAATGGAGATTGTAGTCGCCGAGATGTTTGGAAATCAAACACTGAGGGATTGCCCGAGCAGGAATCCAACTCATGTCGAGTTTGAATGGTGGCACCGGCAGGTCGAGCAACCCAGGATTATGGTAATCCCACAAATAGTGACCTTGTTCCAATTGTAGCACACCCAAGGCGTTTAACCATCCTTTCTTGTACCCCTCGTTGTTCGACTGCTAGATCCGATCGTCGAGGTGATAGAGGGATTCATTATAGCCAGCCATCCAAAATTCTCTAGGTTGCTTGTGGAATTGATAAGTCAACCTTTCCATCTCCTCGTGGAGGTTTTTTTACAAAAAGTTCTTTATTATCCAAGGCAGACTTTTGTGCAAAAAGCTGCTCGTCCAGATTCCGGATCTTCCTGGACATCTCTGCCAGAGCTTTATTCTTCGCAACTAACTGAACTGCTTGATTTTCCAGAGAAGCTTGAGTTCTTTCCTCTTCAATAGTAAGCCGAGCAGCCCTTGCTCGTCCCCAAGAACCTCTTTCTCGTCCACGAGCAGAAGTAGAAGGACCATCTCTCTTCAAGGTTTCCAATTCGTCTCTTAGATTGTCATTTTTAACCTCCAAGAAAGAGAAACCGCGTCGTTGATAGGGACCAAAGCGTTCGAGGAAGACGCTGCAGATTTCAACGGAGATACCTCTCCTCACTGGTTATAGTTTTCCTGCTCCAGCAACTCAGTTATCTGCCTATGCTCTTCGACCTCGGCCTTCAAAGTTCTCTCCCTCACATCGTAAGCAGCAAACAACTTGTCATATCCCTTATCGGCATTCAGTTGCTGATACTTCTTCTCATATCCTTGGTGCAAGAGGGTTGTAGATTCCTTGTATTATTGTTGAAGATCCTCGAGAGTATCCTGGAGGTCTTCAATCATCTCATAATATGCTACATTATTAGCCACTGCCCGATCGAGCAGACACTTTAAGTACTGGTAGGCTTCGACTGCTTGATCTGAAGCATCTGGACCGAGGATATCAACAATTTGAGCTTCAGTCATATCTGTATGACCAGCTTTGAAGTATTCATTACATTGTCTCAATAATTTTGTATCATGAGCAGATAACAATTCTATCCTGGCCATAAACTATTAATAAGAAGAGATAGCAAGAATCAATAAGGAGCAAGAGGAAAATAATCAACGATATGAATAGTCAAAATTTCAAATTTTATTACATCATAAAGGAGAAATGCATAGTTCGGAGTTACATTTGACAAAGAAAATAAAACAGAGAGAAAAGTCCAAACAACTCTACACCTTCTCTTTGTCTCCCAAAACTTTCTCAGGAGGCTAGGACGAATAAGAAGGTTGCTCGGTGGGTGCTGGAAGCTGCTCGGCTGATATGTTGGTTAGCTGCTACTGCTCGGTAGGAGTAATAATCAGTTGGTGCTGTTCATAGTAAAGTTCAACAGTACTTGATCCCCAACCATTATAGAAGATTCCTCGGAGGCAGCTTTGTCCTCTTCTTCTTCGCCGGGAGTGGGAGGGGGGCCAGGAATGTGTCGCTGAAACAGGTCAGAGTTCTCATCGACATTCATCTCTGTCAGAGCAGCCACCCAACCATCTCTAAAGTATTTGAGGCTGCCATACTCCATTTGTGAGACCATGGCATCCAAACCCTTATTCCACCCTTTGTCCCAGCCAGCACTGAAGGACTTTTTTACAGCCAACTTTCTTTTCACCTTCTCCGAGGAAAGCTTCTCGGATAGAAGTACCTAGGCATCTTTCAATTTCTTTTCTGCCTCCTCCTTCTGATGACCAACGTCACGAAGTCTACCTAGCTCTTCCTCGGCAGATTTGAGCTTACCTTTAAGCTCCTCAGCATTTTGGAGCTTCCCTTCGAGCTCTTTATTCTTACTTTCCAATTCTTTTATTTTCTTCTCCAATCCCTTGGAGACCTCAACAACCTGATCCCTCTCCTGCTCGATAGAATTGAGCTGCTTCTCCCAGGCATCCTTATCGTCAACATACTTTTGACGAGAATCCTTCAGAGACTGTGTCAGACCCACCAAAGCTTCCTCTACACCTGAGGAGGAACTTGAAGCTTTAATAGCTTCATCTTTCTTCAAAATTGTATTGAAACAGGTTACCAACTGGGAAAAGAAAATAATAGCAAGTCAATGAAAAGATATAACAGTGGAAAAATGAAAGTTTAGGACAATAATACTTACAGAAGCAATATGACGAGCAACCAATGTGGTAACCATATCCCGAGAAAGATTTTCTTCAATATCTTGGATCTTGGGGATGAACCAAGATTTCACCGAGCTCATAGCAGAGCTCGGAGCAATGAAAGTGGGAACACCACTTCCAGTAATTGAAGGATGAGAGATGGATTCAGCCAAATTGACCGAGGAGCTCTTCTTCAGCCTCCTCAGAGGAGCGTCAACTGTCTCGACCAAGGATGTAGTCTTAGTTGGGGAAATGACTATAACCTCGCTTGGAGCAACGACCTTACTCGGAGCCACTGGGGGCTTCTCGACAACCTTTATAGTAGCAGCCGGAGGGGGTGCATAGATCTTTCTTGTCCCTTCCTCTCGGACATCATGCCTTCTTTTCTTTGCCTCTCCAGCAGTAGATGAAGATTTCTCGAAGAGGGCAGGAGATCTTCTTCTCTTCATTCTTTCACTCAGAGGAATATGTGACTCGGGTGAAGAACTTGCAGAAGATGGTACTGTTCTACGTCACTTATCACCGGACGAGCAGTAAAATATGATGTGTAACTCTTATACTGCAGAAAATTTGAAGCTGATCTCATATGCTTGTCGACAACAGTCTGATGCAAACCCCAGATAAGTTTCAGATGTTTTAAGTTAACTTCTGTCTCTTTTGGAGACCTTCGTTTGCTATCAACTGCAAATAAATGAAAATTAAAATATCAGTGACACATTTTATCAAACACAAAGAAAGCATAATTTAATAAATAAAATAAAATAAAAATAACCTATCCCATTGCCATAGGGAGGGCATCTAGGACCCTGGTACACATCATTTCCAGTTAGTGGAGGGTGTTGCCAATTTTTTATAACAACACCGTGCTCGAAGTAATCCCTATTGGCATCTGGGAGATTGACCACTAAAGCCCTATTTAAAAACCTAGTTTTTAAATAAAAAGTATTTCACCAACAACCCATCTATAACAAAACATAATTTCTGGAATTCCTATACGAGTTCCATGAATCTGATTTAATCTATGAACTCCATTAACTATTCTCCATGTGTTGGGGGCTATTTTTGCAGGGACCACATCAAAATATTAACAGAATTCCAGACACAAAGGGTTTGGGAGGAAATAAAAGCCACATTCAGCTACAAAGAGACTGGGGAACCAATGTCCCTCGGCCAAATGAAAATAATCTAAAGGTTCAGAAAGTTCCTCCAAAACAACCCATGAAGGAATAGAGAAATCGGAACGAAACTTATCAAGCGACTCAACAAGATAAACCATGGTGAATAAAGGAAATAAAAGAGGAGGAAGAAGATCTTACAAGAAAAAGATGGATCTGTTGACAACGAACGATGAAAAGGATGAACGCACAAGAGAGAAAGAAAATGGAAAACTCAAAGATACAGATTTGAAAAAGTAAAAGACGATATGATGTTCTGCAACGCTTAAATACCTTACCTTGGGAAAAGGTAAAAATAATGATTACAAAGGGAGACGTTTACGCTACCGGCGGCTAAAAGGACAAAAAAAAAGGTGCGGAGATCGAAGAAGTTAGAAAAATTCAAAAAGTCTGATTCTATGAATTCGAAAAGAAAAATAAATGCAAAGAAAACGCTCCTAAAATTCAGGATGACCATTTAATCCCGCCATATTTCGAGAAGAATGTTCCACACTCCTCAGTCTCGAACTGTGAAACATTGGGGGCTTCTGTTGATTCCAAATTTAATCTGCTGACATGGCTCAATGAAGCATAGACACGTAGCAATCTACATGGCACAAACAAACACTTCTAAACAACACCTTGACTTCGAGGGACTCAACTTCCCCGACCAACTCAGATACTCCGAGCAGTAGATGCTCCCCGAGTAACTTTACTGCGCCGAGCAACTCGTAGATACCGAGATACTTAGGCGGTCCGAGCAACTTAGGCGGTCCGAGCTGCACCTCGATCAGAGCATTTATTACCGGATAATTAAGAGGATTAAATGGGCATTAAATGCAGACTTTTATCATACAGATGTATACTCCTATCGAACAGCTATGTATTACGCTATCATATGTACAACCTCAGGGCTATAAATACATTGTATCATCCTCATTGTAAGGGGATCGGAATTTCTTGAGAAAAATCCTACCTCGAGAATTCCCAAATAGTCAATAATAACAAAAACAATGGACGTAGGCCATTCATTCAAGGCTGAACCACTTTAAAATCTCTTGTCTTACTTATTTTTTATCTGTGATTAAATAAATTAGAGATAATCTAATTTTTTACATCAACAGACGTGTTTCTTGAAGGCGTAGCAGCCAAGATATTAAGGCTTCATCAAATGTTGAGTTTAATATGCCTTGTTTCTACGTCACCAACATTGGTTCCATTGCTCCTAAGGTATAAATGCATTATATATATATATATATATAGGACCTTGGAACAATTTGTATTCGGTGTATGTTTTGTTTAAACTGTTGTTTATTTTCAGAAAGATTTTATTAAAACTTTAAAATAGTGTATATATAGTTTCTGGGCTAAAAATCAAAATTTAAGCTTTCTGGAAGTTCGTTCGATATTGTCGTTCGAACGAGTTTGTCGTTCGAATGAGAATGTCGTTCGAATGAGGTTTTCCAACGAGATTTCCCATCAAGCCACTGGAACTTCGTTAGAAGGGTCGTTCAAACGAGACTTCGTTCGAACGAAAATCTCGTTTGAACGAGATTTGCGGTGGGAAACTAAAATGGCAGTTTTGGGCAGTTTTTGACAGTTTTCCCACTAACGTTTGACTTACTTATGTAGTACGGGAACCAACTCTTTTGAACCAACTTTTTCATTTTATTCCATCTCCTAGAGAGAGTTTTGTGAGTTCAATTTTCCAAGAAAAAGTTCATATTTTGAGTGTCTATTTTTCAAGAAAAATTCATTAAACACTCTTGTTTTCACCCATATTATTTATTTTAAGTTTCAATATATATATCATTGCTTGGAGTGTGTGGAACCGGGTTTTTACTACCGAGTTGAAGAGAAGTTTGGGTTTACTTCTACATCCCTCAAAGAAAAAGTCGTGTTGTTTTGTTGCGTCATTCTCACATGGTGAAAGGCACCATGTGTGGTTGACGGTGTACCTAAAGTCTCATTGGTGAAGTCCAAGGCTCCGGTGGAGCTCTGGGGTTGTTGACTAGGCGAATGTGTTTGCAAGAAGATGCATCAAGGCTTGAAAGGGGTCAAGTCGAGGAAGTAAGTCATCTGTCTTGTAATTGTAAAACCATATTTAGTGGACTTAAGGCTAGAGCTGTTCGAGGTTTTTTTTCGTTGTGGGTTTTTTCTCGTACATCGGGGTGTAGTGGTTAATTGATTATTTTATCTTTCGCAAAATCACCTAGAACGCATTCTTAGGGATAAACGATAAAATTATTTTAAATCACTACTTGTTTAATTTGGTGCAAATTAAATTTGGGTATATGTTAATTTAATTCAAGTCGTCGTTTAATTTGTTAAAATTTGTTTGGCCTAATTTGGTAATATTGAAAATATGACTTAGGCAAATTTCTAGGACTTGGGTTAAATTGGTTTAAGTGAAAAATGTATTTGTTCTCTAATTTAATTTCACTTTGAACTTATTTTATTTTAACTTAAAAAGAAATCAAATTTAGTCAATTTGTTTATTTGAACCATCCCCCTTCCGCATCTCTTAAAAAGGAAATTATCTTTTTGTAATTAAATTAAAAATTGGGGGCCTCGCGCACCAACAAGTGGTATCAGAGCACTGATTTAGGAAAACTCGCGTTTTCAATTACCCATACAATATGTTACCTAATTTCAATGTCTTTTATCCCATTATAAATTTCTCACTGTCTTTATTTTCTACTAGCCCCACACAGTATAATAAAATCACACGTATACATATTGTGGCCATCCCCGATCCCCGCCGCGGAGGGAGGAAGGATCCTTCGGGTCCCGCGCGTCCCCTCTCGGGAGAGCGCTTCGACCGACATCGATTTGGTGAGGTGTGAAAAATGTAGAGAGATTCCGAGTCGCCAGTCTATTTTACTCAAAACAGACAAAAGAAAAAGAGGAAGCCACCCCGAAGGATGGATTCCAAAGACATAGTGGTGCGTGCAAAACCAAAATGATTCGGAAAGGGTTCGGAGGCTTAGTTACGAAATGGGAAGGTGTTAGGCACCCATTCCTCCCTTTCGGTCTCTCATGGATATTTGATATTTTCCTTTATGTTTCCCCCCGTGAGATGTGTGCATGTGTATATATATAGAATGGAGGTAGGAATCTTCGACCTATATCATGGAAAAGATAAAGCGAGTCATCCGTAGGAAGATATAAAAGTAATATTAGGAAAATAAGATTTACGCGGCTACCCCTACGTTGATCGTTATAAGGGAACGATAACGCACATGGAGTAATACGTCACTAAGACTAATAATGCAAGAAAAATGGATTTAGAGAAAATAAAAAATGAGAGAAAAAGTGAAAGAAAGGACTCGAGTCTCGGGTTTTACCCCAAGACGCCTACGTAGCCTATAAAGGCATCAAAGTCCACGTAGTTCGCATGTAAAGTGAGGGGTGGGGTTTAACCCATAAATCCAAAATGAAGAAA
Source organism: Sambucus nigra (assembly GCA_949130495.1). Classification (NCBI taxonomy): domain Eukaryota; kingdom Viridiplantae; phylum Streptophyta; class Magnoliopsida; order Dipsacales; family Adoxaceae; genus Sambucus; species Sambucus nigra. The sequence goes on from OX422221.1 coordinate 42,078,044, forward strand.
TATCTTATGTGTAAGTGTGTGTGTGTGTGTGTGTGTGTGTGTGTGTGTGTGTGTGTGTGTGTGTGTGTAGAAAAAGTGTTTTAGTTGTGAGAAAAGTGTGGAAAAAGTGTGAGAATCCCTATTTGGAATTTATGAGCAAACCCTCTTTTTCTTGTTTCTTGGGTTTTTATTTATATGAAAATAAGAGATGTGAAATAATACTAATTAAAAATTATATTAGGATGTGTGAGATGAGATGATAAAAGTGCTTAGTAATAAAAAACAAGTTATTGAGAATTTAAGAGAATTCAAGAGAAAGTTGAGAAAGTTGGACCTTCTTGAAGATCTTGAGCTTGATCTTGGATGTTGGAGAGCATCCCTTGCACTTGGATGATGATGGAGAGTGGTTAATTCAGCAAGTTTGATGAAAAGGATGATGGAAAGTGGAAGTAAAAAGGGGATTTGGAAGTTGAAATCACGCTGCCTTCGAGAAAGGTTTCTGGGATTCGTTCAGAGAGATTTCTATCAGATCTGGTCCCCCTTGCAAATGAGGCCAAGGACTCATTTTATAGCCCCAGGGGACTGCCGATCGGCTTAGAGCCGTTCCTGCCTGCCAACAGGAAGGTGCCGATAGGCAGGTTCTGGGACCTGCCGTTTGGTAGGGTGTTTTAGACTTTTTTGGAAAATTGGCCGCCGAGGGCAAACCGTTGGTCAGAATCACGTATGGGGCATACTGTTGGAAAGGTAATTCAGATACCTTAGAAAGTCCTTTGGATCGCTCTCGAGTTCGGGAGTTGACTTTTGGTCAAATGTGGCTCGAAAGCGTTTGTCGGTCTATTGGACGGGGAATCGTGCGGACGCAAACGGATCGTTCGTCCGCATGGTAGTCCGAATCGCACACGGGGCATACCGTTGGAAAGGTTAGGATATGTACTTTGACATTCCAAAGAGTTTGACCCAGTTTGGAGAGTTGACTTTGGTCAACCGGGCCCGGGAAGCGCTTGGTGGCTTCCCGAAGTTAAACGGATCATTCGTCCATATGGAAAGTCGGAATTGTGCACGGGGCAGACTGTTGGAAAGGGTATTCAATTACCTTCGAAGATTCATTGAGTCTCGGTCGAGACGAGGAGTTTAACTTTTGGGTCAAACTAAGCCGGGAGGTGCCCGATGGCTTCCAGGTCAGTACTCGGGACGTGACCTGGGTTCGCGATGATGAGTGGAGGCACTAGGGACCTACGGAGAGTTAGGGGGTAATAGAGTGAGGTTATTATAGAGCCCCTCGACGGGTGAGTTTGGAACAAATGATAGCCGTCGATTAGACACCTCATGATGCCTTTGAGGGAGTATGACCGATTCCGAGGGTCGAGGTCAATTCCGAGGACCTAAGAAGTATGCTGGGGATGATCAATTCTTCGGATCAAAGTCGAATCTGTGGGCTTAACGAAGTGAGGGTGACCAATTCAGGGGATCAAGGTCGGTTCTGAGGACCTAAGGAAATTAGGATGACCAATTCAGAGGGTCGGGATCAGTTCTGACCTAAGAGTGGTGACGACCGAGGACCGAGGTCGATTCTGACCTGATTTAGGTGACGATCCAACACCGGGGTCAATTCTGACCCAAGAGTGGTGATAACCGAGGACCGAGGTCAATTCTGACCTAACTAAGGTAACGATCCAAGACTGGGGTCAATTCTGACCCATGAGTGGTGACGATCGAGGATCGAGGTCAATTCTGACCTAACTAAGATGACAATCCAAGACCGGGGTAAATTCTGACCTAAGAGTGGTGACGACCGAGGACCGAGGTCAATTCTGACCTAGATAAGGTGACGATCTAAGACCGGGGTCAATTCTGACCCAAGAGTGGTGACGATCGAGGACCGAGGTCAATTCTGACCTAACTAAGGTGACGATCTAAGACCGGGGTCAATTCTCACCCAAGAGTGATGACGACCGAAGACCGAGGTAAAATATGACCTAACTAAGATGACGATCCAAGACTTGGGTCAATTCTGACCCAAGAGTGGTGACGACCGAGGATCGAGGTCAATTTTGACCTAATTAAGGTGACGATCTAAGACCGGGGTCAATTCTGACCCAAGAGTGGTGACGATCGAGGACCGAGGTCAATTCTGACCTAACTAAGGTGACGATCTAAGACCGGGGTCAATTTTGATCCAAGAGTGGTGACGACCAAGGACTGAGGTCAAATCTGACCTAACTAAGATGACAATCCAAGACTTGGGTCAATTCTGACCCAAGAGTGGTGACGATCGAGGATCGAGGTCAATTCTGACCTAATTAAGGTGACGATCCAAGATCGGGGCCAATTCTGAACCAAGAGTGGTGACGACGGAGGACCGAGGTCAATTCTAACCTAACTAAGGTGACGATCCAAGACTGGGGTCAATTATGACCCAAGAGTGGTGACGATCGAGGACCGAGGTCAATTCTGACCTAGCTAAGGTGATGATCCAAGACCGGGGTCAATTCTGACCCAAGAGTGGTGACGACCGAGGACCAAGGTCAATTTTGACCTATCTAAGGTGACGATCTAAGACCAGGGCCAATTCTTACCCAAGAGTGGTGACGACCGAGGACCGAGGTCAATCCTGACATAGCTAAGGTGACGATCTAAGACCGGGGTCAATTCTGACCCAAGAGTGGTGACGACCGAGGTCAAATCTGACCTAACTAAGATAACGATCCAAGACTTGGGTCAATTCTGAACCAAGAGTGGTGACGACCGAGGATCGAGGTCAATTCTGACCTAATTAAAGTGACGATCCAAGACCGGGGTCAATTCTGACCCAAGAGTGGTTTCGACCGAGGACCGAGGTTAATTCTAACCTAGCTAAGGTGACGATCCAAGACCGGGGTCAATTCTGACCCAAGAGTAAATAAAGATTGTATTTTGATTCTGCTAGAGAAAGAGCTTTGTGATTTGAGCTGGGGCGCTGATAGCTGGGGGATACTTTATTGGAGACCTCGCAGGGGGAACAACCTATTTTGGGTGCTGTGAGAGAATTCCGCTGGGGAAAGTGATCAGGTGATCCTTAGGGATTTTCCGGAGCCTTGCCGGGAGGAGTTTTGACTTAGATTTTGAGGATTCCGCTGGGGAAGAGGGGTTTCGTTTGGGGGATAAGAATTGGATTTGAGGTTCCGCTGAGGAACGATGAATGAGATGGGGAAAATTTGGATTGCCCTTTGTGAGAGATCGCTCGGGGCGAGTGGTTCTTTTGATTTCTGCTGGGAAAAATACCATGTGATAATGTATCGCACCAGGTAGCCGATGGCCGATGGCCGAGGAGGCCTTTTGTAAAGTCTGATGAGGAGGTGATTAGGTGGTCCGGGCGCCTTGCCCGAGAGGTCATTCGCTTTGGATTTTGAGGGCTCCATTGGGGAAAACGATGTGTCGCCTGAAGGAGTGCGAAATTTTCTTGATGAAAAACGTTCTAAATCCCTCCTGGGAATTTTAGGAATTTTTCGGGGATTTTTTTAGGCTTCCTGGGAATTTTTGCACGAAAATTTAAGGGGGGTGCCGGTCGGCATAGACTGAGATGTGCCATTCGGCAGTGGCACGGACTTTTGGGCTGCCTTGGGAAGCTGAGGAGACAGTGTCGATCGGTATGGCAGGGGTAAGTGCCGATCGGCATGGAGTTTGGCCTCCTATATAAAGGGGGCAAATCCCCTTCATTTTTTACAGCCTCTTGCCTTCTCTCTTTCTGCGATTTCTCTCTGCAAATTGTTCTAACGTTCCGATCTTCAAGAAATTGCCACTTTTGTGAGCACCGTTGTCCACCGGGAGTGGTTGACCATTGATGACTGGGAGAATGTGGATTGGAGGGACAGGGTGCCACTTGCTTTGGGAAATGAGAATGCCTTTGATGCATTCGAGCCGGTTGCAGATGAGCAGACCTTGCTGTGGGAGCCATCGCGTCATCGCTCTTCGAGAGTGATTCCCGGTGGTTATGTAAGTAACCTGACCTTAGGCATTCTTTCCTCTTTGGGTGATTTTTCACTTTTTCTTGACCTTTGACTGAATTTTTCCTTTTGCCAGTCGGCTATATCCTTGAAGAACATGCATGCCCGCGAAACGACGGGGCTTAGGGATGTTTGGGAGCATCTTCCACCCGTGGTGTGCTGGATGGTATCTTCAGCGGGTTTTGGGAGGTTGGCGGCTGCGCTGGATGAGAAGGCTCGTTCGACAGCAATTTTGTGTGCCTTGGGGGAGAGATGGTGGGACACTACGCACACTTTTCATTTTGGCTTCGAGGAGATGACGGTGACTCCCATAGATGTGTAGCAACTGCTGGGGCTGGATTGTGACAGGGAGCAGATAGAGGTGGATCGCTCTTTGCAAGTGAGGCTGGAGGCGGTGTATGCGGCACTCGATGATGTGAGGAGGATAGTCTCTAGCGATTCTATCTGGCTGTTCTTGCTGAAGGATGTTTTGCTGAGCAGGGTGGTTGATGTGGAGGACGGGCTACAAGTGAGGCAGATGGCTCGGTTGTTCATCTTGTTGGTGCTGGGAGGTTTCATCGTGGCGTCGAGTGGCGACGTCGTCCATTTGTGGTTTCTGCCGTACTTGAGGATGTTTTCAAACATCCCTTTCTATGATTGGGGGAGTCTGACCTTGGCGACCTTTTACTCTTCTTTGGATGCATTCAGCCGGTGCTGCCGGTAGACTTTTACTCGATCCACGTATCTCCTGGAGGTATCCTTTACTTTGTTCATTTTCCTTTCATGCATTCGCATTTTCCTTTCATGCATTCGCATTTTCTTTTTATGCATTCACATTTTCTTTATGCGTCTCTTTTTACTTGTGAATTTAGACGTGGTTTTATGAGGTGATTGGGTGCAACACCCCGCTGATTGCTCTGAAGGATGACACTGTTGGGGAATTCTGTCGACTGTACCGATGGCGTAAGGCCAACCGGCAGTCGAAGGGATCTCTTTCCTTGGAGGCGATGCATTAGGTCTTGAATGACCTGACCAGTGGTCGGGTAAGGTCTTTTCCTTTTCAGTCTTGGTTTTTGTACCTTCTGATCTTGTATCGACTCATGCCTGCTTGGGGATTTTCAGGTGACCTTTTATCCTTGGGGGACAGCTATTCAGGACACGGGGCTGACTGGGGTGAACGCGCAGATAAGGCACTTGTTGGCGCATGAGTTCGGACATTCCTGGTATCTCAGGGAAAGGGAGATTCGTCAGATCGCTGAGGAGGAGGTGGTGGTGCCTCCCGTGCAGCCTCCTACGTCTATGAGGCGGGAGCGACAGTTGTTGGAGGATGAGAGGATCGCAGCGATGATCGGCGAGTCCTATGCTTTGTATACTGATACGACCGCGTCGTATGATTATATGGACTTTGTGAAGAGCTAATTGATGGCGCCCAGTATACATGATGCTTTACCTTTCCCTTCTGCTGGTTCGAGTCGGTCGGTGGGGTCTTCCCACAGTGGTGGTGGTCCGTTGGCACCTGTGGCGGCGGTGACCTCGGGGGTCCCTTTTGTTCGACTGCACACTCCTTCGTACAACATCCGGCGGGCTGATGGAGGGATAGTGCCGATGCTGCACCATCCCCTTGCGATGGATCCAGAGGAGCTGGGCTTGACAGAGTACGTCCTTCGTCCAGCGGTAAACCTTTTGGTCCTTTTCCTCTCTTTTTTGATTTCTTTTTCTTGATACTGATTCTGCCTTTTCCTGCAGCAAAATCGGGTGTCGACCACTTGGCTGAGAGACATCAGGGATTGGATATCATCGGCAACTGGCCACATTCGGGATGTTGTCCCTATTCCTTCTTGTTTGGTGCCGTTAGCCTCGTCCGGGGAAGACTCTGGCTCGGGTAGTGGGGGCATGTCGTCTCGACGTAGGGGGAAGAGAGCGCGTCGCAGCGGTGGAAGCTCTTGAGAGAGAGATAGAGTGTGGGTTCGGGCTGAGTTCCGTAGTTTTTGGCTTTTTCTTTATTTCCTGCAAAATGATGTAACACAGAAAACATATATATATGCAATGCAATGTAGTTTTTTGGCTATCTTTTATTTTTCTGATGAATGAATGCATGCACATGCGCCTTTTAATTTGTTACTGAGACCGTAAAATAGGAGTATTCTTGGAATTTTTCAAAGGAAAGTTTTTATTTAAAAGGGGAATTATATAAGGAGAAAAAAGGATTCTCGAAATTCTTTTGAGAATATCAATTTATTTTTATGGAGTTTTCTGATTTGAAAAAGAAGGAAAGGAGGAAATTTCCAAAAATGGGGGGTTGCCGATCGGCAAGCACCCTGGCCTGCCTACCGGCAGTTCAGTCCAGTCCCATCAATTGAAAGCTTTTAATGGTACCCCTTCATCCTTTAGTACCTTGTGGGGTAGGATTCCTTTCGATTTCTGCAGGCGATTATATCCCTTGTGAGGATTTTTAAGTATAAAAAGGGAGAAGGGTGGAGTGTTTTCCTCTCACCTTTTTTCATTCCTACATACCCACCCATCATCTTTTAGTCTTGCGAGATGGCTTTCCCTGGTAGCATTGAGTTTGTCAATTACCTCGAAGACTTGGAAGCTATGTGCTCTTATAATGTCGACTATGATGCTTTCAACATACGTTGAGTCTCCTTGTGGCGTAATCGACCTTTTGAGTGGAATATGCTGGTGGCGGAAGTACAATTTTGGTATCCCGAAGACCATGTATTCCTCTTTGGGTTGGAAGAAGTTTGTCCTATCTACGAGGAATTTTCTACCATACTGGGTGTGAATCCCAGTGTTGCCGCGGCTTTACCCGAATTTTCCTGTTCTCATAGGGATTTGTTGGCCGGGCTTCTTCATATTTCTCCTTCGGCGGCCAGGTCATTCGTTATCGGGGGAATGATTTCCCTCCCGATGGTGTTGCAGTCCGTGCGTTCGCGGGAAGTAAGTGATGCTGGCTATGCTGGAGCCGTTGTTCTGGGCCTGGTTTCAAAATTTCTGTTGCTGACTGGGGAGGTGCGAGTGGACCCACAACTTGTAGCCATTACCTCATGGATGTCATACCGTCGCAATCTCGCATCGGTGATATTGGCGGAGACTTTGAATGGCCTTGACGCCTGGAGAGAAGGTCATTCCAACTTTTTAAGGGGTAGCCCTGTGATGCTGTTCATGTGGTTGTCTGAAAGATTCCGCTTGTCAACTCCTCTAGAATATCCTTTGTCGGCTGTACCCAACTTATTTTTGAGCTACTTCATTCGTGTTGGCCTGTATGTTGAGAATTGGGAGAATTGGTTTGTGGATCATGGGGCTCGTGGGCTGTATTGGTCAGTTCCTTGGTGGGGACAGTTGCAGCCTGTTCTGGAGCTAGGAGAATATTCATATGTGCGGCTGGTTGGTCTCAGGCAGACCTCTTTTTATTTCCCTTGGTGGCTTTTGCGCCAATTTGGCTGGGCTCAGGTCGTTCCCCCGCGGACCTCAAATTTCTTTCCGGTAGAAAATTTGACTGAGCGCCTGGGTCTGTTGCTTGGATCTCTGTGGGAAAATCGGCGTCCGTCGACCCGTCCCTCTCAGTCTGTTGGGAAGGTTTGCCATGTCCCCAAAGATTATATGAAGTGGTTGTGGAGGAAAGTAATCAGCAAAATGTTGGCAGTAGAGATCGGTCAGAGGTGGTTTGTTTTATCCGACTCCATGGAAGGGGGTGTTGTGGTCTTTTCGAAGATGGTTAAGGCTCATCGGTCCATGGATTATTTGAGTCACTCCATTCAGGCAGGAGAAACTTGGGGTCCTCGGGATGTAGATGATGAGGGTGCAGGCTCTTCGGGTAGCTTTGGGTAGGACTCCAGGGAGTTTATTTATGTGATAGATGTGGGGGATTTTATCTGGTTTTTAGGGTAGTAAGGGGAAAGGGATTATCCGTTCCTTTTTCCTATGTAATCCGTACTTTAGTTTCTTATTAATGAAATAAACAAGCTTCTGATCATCCAGCTGTGCCTTTCAATGAATTTTGTATTTTGAATTATCAGTACCAATCGCTAAGGCATACATAATCCTTTTGTTCAAGTAGATGTTTAGAATGAACTGCCATTCTCGGAGATAAGAAAGGAATATATTTTTGTGAAAAAGAAGGGGCTGTGCTCATGTGGGGAGTATGAGCTGCCTACGTACCTCTGGGGTTTTTGAAAAAGTTCTTATCTGTTTGAAAATAGTTTTTTTCAGAGGATCAGGCCCACGTAGTTCTGGGTAGAGGGAAATGGAGAGAGTTTTTTTTTTAGAATAGAAGGGAGGGAGAAGAGTCGTAGCGCGCCGAGATTTCGGACTAGGGGTAGAATTTCTTGAGATGGTCCAGATTGACTGGACGAGCCATCTCTTCCCCATCCAGGTCAATGAGCATGGCGGCACCGCCAGATAAGATCTTCTTCACAATGTAAGGGCCACTCCAATTGGGTTTGAACTTTCCTCTGGGGTCCCAGATGGGTTCAATTATCTCTTTGAGGGATAAATCCCCCTCCCGGACACCGCAGTCCTTGGTCCTTGAATTTCTTATTGAATGATTGCACTATTCGAAGATGATACCCTTGTATGTGGTAAAGAGCTTTTAATCTCCGTTCATCTAGGAGGGTCAGCTCATTAAGACGGCCTTGGCACCAGTCTTCTTCACTAACCTTGCTTTCGAGCATGACGCGTAGCGAGGGTATTTCTAGCTCCACATGTAGGACTGCTTCCATGCCGTAGACCAGGGAGTAATGGGTAGCCCCAGTAGAGGTTCGAATTGAGATTCGATAGCCCCAAAGGGCGTACGGGATCCGATCGGCCCAATCTGTACAACTTTCGGTCATCTTGCTGATGATAGTTTTGAGGTTTTTATTGGCGGATTTAACTGCACCATTGGTCTAAGGTCGGTAGGGAGAAGATTTGGGTCTCTGAATCCCGTACTTGTTGACTATTTTTGTGACTTCCGCCTCGAAGTGCAAACCATTATCCGACACTAGCTCATGCGGGACCCCATATCGGCAGATGATATTTTTCTTGATGAATTTGGCCACCTTCTTGGCATTTAATACGGCGTATGACTCAGCTTCGACTCATTTGGTAAAGTAATCGATGGCAACCAGGATGAACTCATGCCCGTTTGACGCTTTTGGTGTAACGTTCCCTATGATGTCGATACCCCAGGTGGATAACGATCAGGGAGAAGTCATGTTGTATAATTCCCGCGGAGGCAAGTGTTGAAGATTGGAGAACTGTTGGCATTTAGGGCATCTCCGAACATAGGCGGTGCAATCCTGGGCCATGGTGGTCCAGTAGTAGCCTTGTTGGATGATCTTATTGGCAAGCATGTGACCGTTCATATGGGGCCCGCATTCCCCGCTGTGGATTTTCTGCATTATCTTTTCAATGTCAGCCCCTGCGATACAGTGCAAATGAGTTCCATCGAAATTCCTCTTGAGTAGTGCTTTATGACAGATGATTGACTGAGCGGCCAGCCTTCGGAGGGTAGCTCGGTCGTTCTTGTTAGAACCCTATGGATACCTACCGTACAGGAGGAGGCACCAAATTTCATAGTACCAGTAATTGAATAGCTCAGGATCTTCTGAGGTGGCAAGCTCAATGTGGTAGCAATGGGTTGGTTTGTCTTGCTTTTGAACTAGGAAGGGGGTCATTGTTATTCCCTCGGGCATGTTGACCATGGAAGCCAAAGTAGCGAGATCATCGGCTAGGTTATTCTTTGCTCCGGGTAGGTAATGGAAGGTGATATCTCGGAATTGAGAGGCTAATTCTTCTAATTGGGCATGAAAGGGTTGGAGCTTTTCGTCCTTGACTTTCCACTTTCTGAGCACTTGACCGATGATAAGGGCAGAATCCCCGTATACATCAAGGTATTGAATACCCTTCTTGAGAGCGACCTTGAGGCCTACTGTGCATGCCTCGTATTCTATCATGTTGTTGGTGCAAGGTAAATCCAATTTAATGGCGATAGGAGTGTGGGAGTGGTCTGGGGTGACCAGAAGTATCCCAATGCCATATCCCCTTTTGTTGGCAGCGCTGTTAAAGAACATTTTCCATCGGAGGCAGTCTTGAGTGGTGCAGAGGACATTCACATCTGGGAATTCGGAGATCCAGACATCTGTTTCTTCTACAGGGTAATCTGCGAGGTAGTCAGAGATGGATCTTCCCTTAACGGCTTTCTGTGTGATGTACACGATATCGAACTCGGTTAGGAGCATCAACCATCGGTCCATTCGGCTGGATAAGGCGAGTTTTTTGAGCAGGTATTTGATGGGATCCATTCGGGATATAAGTTTGATGGGGAAGGCGAGCATGTAGTGCCGTAACTTTTGGGTGACCCAGACAAGCGCGACGCATGCTTTTTCTAAAGCAGTGTAGTTGACCTCGTACCCGGCCAATTTGCGACTGGCATAATAGACGAATCTTTCTTTGCGGGAGTCTTCAAGGTACTGGGCTAGCAAAGCCCCAGCTGCAGTGTCGGTTATGGTTCGGTATAAGAGCAAAGGGAGACCAGGCTGTGGTGGCATGAGAACTGGAGGTTGGGTCAGATATTGTTTGATTCGATCAATATCTTCTTGGCAGGCCTCATTCCAAACCTTGGTTGAATCCTTTCGGAGGATCTTGAAGATTGATTCACAGATGGAGGTTAGCTGGCTGATGAACCGACTGATATATTATAATTTCCCAAGGAAACCTCGATCTTCCTTCTCTGTTCGGGGAGGTGGTATCTCAAGTATGGCCTTCAGCTTGGTGGGATCTACTTTTATCCCCTATTCACTGACCATGAATCCTAAGAGTTTTCCCTTTGTAATGCCGAAGACGCACTTCTGTGGATTAAGTCGCATCTGATACTGTCACAGTCGTTCGAAGAACTTCCGGAGAGAGGGAACACGACCTTCTCTAGTTTTGGACTTGATAATCATATCATCCACGTAAACCTCGACCTCTTTGTGAATCAAATCGTACAGGATGGTTGTGGCGGCCCTTTGGTAGGTAGCCCCAGCATTCTTAAGATCAAATGGAATAACGGTGTAGCAAAAGGTTCCCCATGGGGTGATGAATGCGATTTTCTCTTGATGGTTGGGGTGCATCTTGATTTGGTTGTATCCGACAAATCCGTCGGCAAATGACTTGAGCGCATGACTGGCTGTGTTGTCCACGATCATGTCGATGTTCGGTAGCAGATAATCATCCTTAGGAGAGGCTTTGTTTAAATCTTGGTAATCCACATACATTCGAACCTTTCCTCCTGATTTTGGTACAGGTACAATGTTGGCTAGCCATGTGGGATATTCGATTACTCGAATGAAACCCACGTTCAACTGTTTGATCACCTCTTCTTTGACCTTAAGCGACCATTTGGTGCGGAGTTTTCTTATTTTTTGTTTAATCGGCTTGGCATCTGGGAGAGTGGGGATCTCGCGCTGAGCTATTTCGGGGTCAATACCGGGCATGTCGTCGTAGGACCATGCGAAGACATCCATGAACTCCTTTAGGAATTCTTCGAGTTGTGCGTGCTCATGCTCGTCAAGGGTGGCCCCTATCCTAATCTCGCGCAGTTGGCTACTAGAACCGAGATTAATAACAACGGTCTCCTCTTCATTAACTTGAATGCGGTTATGTTGTTTATTATTAACCTTATTTAGATCAGTTAAGAATTATTCATTTGCAAAATCATCGTCATCAAAAGCTTGATTAGAATCTAAACAATTAATGTAAGGCACAACAAGATACTCAAAATCTTCATTTATTTCATTGATAGGAAAAACAGCATTGAGAACCTCGTCAAAAAAGGTCTTGATTACACTTGAGCAAGGATGGACAACAATAGAAGAAATAGGGTAAACATTGGGGTTGGGGGAGATTTCAAGAGGTAGAACTGGCACAACATGCCAGTTGAGGAGAGGTGTATCAACAGCTTTGATCAGACGGGATGGGTCCAATGATGTAGTTCTTGAATGAACCATGCAGAGAGCCAGCTCCAGTGTCTGCAGGTTGAAGGAATCTTCGGAGTCACTTTCTTCAGTATCTTTGATAAGCGGTTGTACGCGGTGTTGGGAACTTTCGGTCCATGGGTAGCTATCTTGGAAAAAGATCTCCATTCCAGGCTTCATTTTCTTGTCTCTGTGGTCGTACCATGGTTCTGGAAAATCGCAAAAGGGGAAATCCTCGCCCTCTTTGATGAATCGTCCATTTAAGGAATCACCTGAGATAGTTCGGATACAGTTTAATCCTCTTTTTGATCGAGTCTGGCGGATCATTTTGAGCTCTAGTTTTGATGGTTGATATACCAAGCCGCAAGGAGGGAAAGCTTTCTTCAGTTCGATGGGCTCAAGTATCCCCTACTGCCTTTGTCTTAGCCCCAATCCGGGCATGAAGTGCATGTTTCTGAACATCTGAATCACATTGACATTGCCATGAGGGCCATATTCTGGACAAACCCTTTCTTTGAAACCGTCCCTTGCCGGGAGTAGAGGTGGCTCAACTCGAAATCCTGATAGGAGCATATCATTTGACCCATGCTGTATCTCAAGAATTGGACTGCTGGTGTTTGCACCATCGGCATTGCCGTTATCACCCAAGATGGTGACGACTCGCCCATCGGCGAAGAAATTCAATTTTTGATGGAATGAGGAAGAGACACCCTTTATACTGTGGAGCCAGGGTCGTCCGAGCAACAGGTTAAAACAGGCCGGGATATCGATGACTTGGAATTCGACGATAGGATTTATACGACCAACCCCTATTACAAGTTTTATGGATCCCATCACCTCACGACGGGTATTATCGTAGGCGCGCACAGCGACGGAGGTTGGAGAGAGGTTGCTTTCTTTCAAGCCTAGACATTTGAGGTTCTCAGTGGGCAAACATTCAAAGCGGATCCGTTATCAACGAGAGAAAGCGGTACAACCCTCCCCATAATTTCGACGGAGATGTTGAGTGCATGATTGTGATTTGGCCCAATTTTGGGGATTTCCTCTTCAGAAAGGACAGTATTCGGGTAGAGGTCAAGGATCCAACCAGGTTCACCACTTCTTCTGGTGTGGTAGAAGGAGGAACTATAGGTCCAGCAAGTAATTTGATTAAAGCATTTCTGTGCAGCTGGGAAGACATGAAAAGCCCCCATAGAGTGATGTTAGCTTGAGTTTTCTTCAGTTGATCGAGGATCTTTCTCTCCTCAAGGGTCATTTCTGTCGTAGGAAGGTGTTCAACTCCCTTCCCCTTGTCATTTGCTAGTAGTGAGTTTGGAATTTGCTAATGTCTCCCAGATCTGGTCATGTGATTTACTGAAGAAGGGAAAAACTTAAATCCAGTTTCCTCGTCAATCTCAGGTTGATCTGCCACCTTATTTATTTCTCCGAGGAGTTCTTCAAATGATATCATCCCATACAAGTCAGCTACTGGGCCAGCTCTTTCTGAAACTGGTTCTTCCCTCGAATCTTCAAATTCTTCCTCCCATCCGGTGGCAACAATTTTGTTTTCCCCTGTGAAGTCAATGCATTCCACGACTTCAACGACTTCTTCATATAGGTCTTCCCATTATGTGGGGATGTGTAAGGGTGAAGGGACCAGGTGCCCTTGCAGCTTTAAAGCATCAAATAACTCGGTGATACTGCAAATGTTGTTAGTTTGCCTGAATGCTTTCATCATGATCCGGACAACATCATCTAAGCAGACTTCGTCGGTTGGTACCATCCACCTATCTGATTCTCGGGCCCATTTCTGCATTTCTAAAAATAACGTACTGAACCTCTGGCAGTCGATAATCATCTGTGAGGGAAATTCAGCCCGAACTCTAGGAGTTGGTTCAATGCCTCTGACAATTCCATACTTCCCCTTTCAGAACAGGTCCGGACAGCGATGCACGCTCTGGTAAGGAGTGACAGTGCCTGATCAGCGGGGCTAGTAGGGTGTAGGAGGAAATATGGTCAAATTTAAAGAGGTTTAGGAGGGTATAGGGGTGTGATTTGAGTTGATGGATCGAAATTCAGGTTGTCTTCTAAGAAGATGGCATTGGTGTGATTTGGGAGTGGGTTATGAGTAGTGTTTGGCTTAGGATTGGCTGGTGGGGCGATGGTAACCCGATCGATGAGATCTTGGATTATCTTTCGAAGGTGGAAGCATTGGTCGGTGGTATGGCCAGCTGTTTGGTGGAAGGAACAATGAGCATCGGTCTTGAAATTTCTAGGAAGTGGATTGGTTAATGGACGTGGATCCAGGGGCTTTATAAGGTTTCGGTTTAACAGGGCTTGGTAAACTTTGGAGAGGGGATCATGAAGCTCAGTGTATTCCCTTCGGATGGGAGAAAGGCGTCTTTCTGGTGCCCATGATGTGGTTGGTTAAGAGATGTTATTGATGGTTGAGACTGCGGCACTGACAGGCTTGTCATATTTTCTGGGGGTGAACTATCCGGATACCTTCTTGGGTTCACCTCTATTTTGGCAAGGCTTTCCCCGATTTCTACTTCGGCCTCTCTGAGAGCTCGAAAATGGGGGTAGTACTGTCCTCCCATGGTCGTTCGAACATGGGGCAAGAAATTCTTCTTCACTATGTTGACTTGTTCTTCTTCAGATGGCCGATTGGTCATGGTAGCTGCTTTTTCCCTCCATCGGGCTATGAAGTTACTGACTGATTCTCCAGAGTTTTGTTTGAGCAGCTCTAAATCACGGCGGGTGACCTCGAGCTCTTCGTTGTATTTATACTGTGACATGAATTCTCGGGCTACATCCTCCCAGCTACGGATTCTAGATTCCTAAAGAGATAAAAACCATCGGAGGGCACTATCCTTCAAAGTTTGCTGAAACAATTGGGCCATTACTTCTTCAGAAGCCCCTAGTAGAGTCATGGAACGATGATAACTGCGAAGATGAACAATCGGGGGACCACTCCCTCCGAACTTCTCGATATTTGGCATCTTGAACTTCTCGGGTAACCTTGCTTTAGGATAAGGAGACATATGGGTGTAGTCCATGTAATTTCCAGAGATCCTGACTTGATCAAAACTTCTTGGTGAGCATCTTAAGATCTTCTTTGACTTTGTTGAACTCTTCCTCCTTTGGATCATCAACCACAGGCAAGTTAGCCATAGGCTGGGCAATGTTTGGCATTGGAAGCTGGGCAGGCGGCAACCCATTAGCAGGAGGGGCACGCGGAGCATGCTGATATTCTTCCGGGACCTAGATGGGATCGAGTGGACCCATAGCATGAGGGAACGGGGCCTCGGGCTCTTGAGGAATAGGAACTTGGTTTCGTTTCATTTCTCAGACCTCAGCTTGGAGGTTGTCAATCTTGGCCACGAGCTGAGCTAGGACTGTCGGCAGATCCGGTTGTGTGACTGGTGCTTGATCTGCATTCTCCTTGGAAGATGGATGGATTCCGAACTCGAAAGAAGTAGTAGAGGAACAATCGAAACTCCGGGGTGATTTGACTAAAGACCTAAGCCAATAGGGAGCCAGGCCAAGGGCATGCGATCAACCTGAGAAGGCACATGATGAGATTTATTTTTTGAGAAAAGGGGAAGAGATTGTTTTTTTGGATTTTTGATAAAAAGGGAGAAAGGTTTTTGGATTTTTAATAAAGAAGGGAGAAATGTTTTTGGAGACGGAACTCAGCATGATTATTATGATTATTATGTTCTCACTTGTATTTAATTTTCCTAAATGTAATGCCGGACGGGACCCGAGCCTAGAAAAGTGGGGTTTTTAATATATGCAAAGCTACGGTTTGGACTTGTAACCAGGCTCATGGACAGAGTCCCGTTTTAAAAATGAGCAAAAATTGGGCGGCAGGCCGACCCAGAATTTCGGCAGAGTTTCGGTTTGAAACCAGAAATCTAAAGTGCGTGTCCTAGGTTTGACATCTATATGAGGGTATGCAGTTGGTTAGGTGAATCGGAATAGGTTCCCCCCTTTGGAGTGGCTTCCATGATATACGTCTTGCTCTTGCGGGCAATCGGTACGTGTGGACAAGCCATTTGATATACCTGAGTGTACGTGAATTGCCTCACCATATACCTCGTGGGGACGGTACGTGTGAGAGCGAATTCAATATACTCGGCGTACGTGAATGAATTCCATGCCATATACCTCCCGTCATGACTTCGGTCAAGCGGTACGATGCGGGGGAACCGTTCGATATACGTCGAAGGTACTTGCCCAATGGAAGGTGAGAGTCATATTGCTTAGGCTAAGTGCGACCTGCCGGACCAGCGCCCATCACGAAGTGACCCTCCAGTTACTGGGTAAAATTTGGTCAATAGCAATGCTCTTTGGTGATGTCTTGTGAATCATGCATGATTCTCTCATTAGTATCTTATGATGAGAATGCCTTTCTTTGATTATGCCAAATCGGGAACAAAGTACAAGTACCTCAAAAGGTACACCAAGTATGGATGGGTGATGCATGCAACATGGGGATATACATGTGATCCTAGGTGCACGTGGTGTGAAGTGTACATGGAAAATTTTCTACAAGTGTGTGAACATAAGCATAAGCATGGGATACATATGAAAAAGGGGAACATGCGGATGTGGGGGGAAACATAAACAAATATAGCACCTATGTAAATAGAGTCAAGCCTTCAAAATAAATAAAAATCCCCAGCAGAGTCTCCACTGTGGCCATCCCCGATCCCCGTCGCGGAGGGAGGAAGGATCCTTCGGGTCCTGCGCATCCCCTCTCGGGAGAGCGCTTCGGCCGGCGTCGATTTGGTGAGGTGTGAAAAATGTAGAGAGATTCAGAGTCGCCAGTCTATTTTACTCAAAACAGACAAAAGAAAAAGAGGAAGCCACCCCGAAGGATGGCTTCCAAAGACATACTGGTTCGTGCGAAACCAAAATCATTCGGAAATTGTTCGGAGGCTTAGTTACGAAATGGGAAGGTGTTAGGCACCCATTCCGCCCTTTCGATCTCTCATGGATATTTGCTATTTTCCTTTATGTTTCCCCCCGTGAGATGTGTGCATGTGTATATATATAGAATGGAGGTAGGAATCTTCAACTTGTATCATGGAAAAGATAAAGCGAGTCATCCGTAGGAAGATATAAAAGTAATATTAGGAAAATAAGATTTACACGGCTACCCCTACGTTGATCGTTATAAGGGAATGATAACGCACATGGAGTAATACGTCACTAAGACTAATAATGCAAGAAAAATGGATTTAGAGAAAATAGAAAATGAGAGAAAAAGTGAAAGAAAGGACTCGAGTCTCGGGTTTTACCCCAAGAAGCCTACGTAGCCTATAAAGGCATCAAAGTCCACGTAGTTCGCATATAAAGTGAGGGGTGGGGTTTAACCCATAAATCCAAAATGAGGAAATCTCTTATTTGTATGTGTGTGTGTGTGTGTGAGTAGAAAAAGTGTTTTAGTTGTGAGAAAAGTGTGGAAAAAGTGTGAGAATCCCATTTCGAATTTATGAGCAAACCCTCTTTTTCTTTTTTTTTTTGGGTTTTTATTTATATGAAAATAAGAGATGTGCAATAATACTAAGTAAAAAGTATAGTAGGATGTGTGAGATGAGATGATAAAAGTGCTAAGTAATAAAAAACAAGTTATTGAGAATTTAAGAGAATTCAAGAGAAAGTTCAGAAAGTTGGACCTTCATGAAGATCTTGAGCTTGATCTTGGATGTTGGAGAGAAGCCCTTGCACTTGGATGATGATGGAGAGTGGATAATTCACCAAGTTTGATGAAAATGATGATGTAAAGTGGAAGTAAGAAGGGAATTTGGAAGTTGAAATCACGCTGCCTTCGAGAGAGATTTTTGGGATTCGTTCAGAGAGATTTCTATCAGATCTGGACCCCCTTGCAAATGAGTCCAAGGCCTCCTTTTATATCCCCAGGGGACTTCCGATCGGCTTAGAGCCCTTCCTGCCTGTCGGCAGGAAGGTGCCGATAGGCAGGTTCTGGGACCTGCCGTTTGGCAGTGTGTTTCAGGCTTTTTCAGAAAATTGGCTGCCGAGGGCAAACCGTTGGTCAGAATCGTGCACGGGGCATACCGTTGGAAAGTTAATTTATAGAGCTTCGAAAGTCCTTTGGACCGCTCCCGAGTTCAGGAGCTGACTTTGGGTCAAATGTGGCTCGGAAGCGTTTGTCGGTCCATTGGACGGGGAATCGTGCGGATGCAAACGGATCGTTCGTCCGCATGGTAAGTCCGAATCGCGCATGGGGCATACCGTTGGAAAGGTTAGGAGATTTACTTTGACATTACAAAGAGTTTGATCCGGTTTGGAGAGTTAACTTTGGTCAACCGGGCCTGGGAAGCGCTCGGTGGCTTCCCGGAGTTAAACGGATCGCTCGTCCGCATGGAAAGTCAGAATTGTGCATGGGATGGACCTTTGGAAAGGGTATTCAGTGCCCTTCGAAGATTCATTCATCCTCGGTCGAGCTGAAGGGTTGACTTGGGTCAACAGAGCCCGGGAGCGCCGGGTGGCCTCTTGGTCAGGTTTCGGACGCCAACGGATCGTTCGACCGCATGGTAAGTCGGAATTGCGCACGGGGTGGACCGTTGGAAAGGGTATTCAGTTCCCTTTGAAGATTCATTGAGTCTCGGTCGAGATGAGGAGTTTGACTTTTGGGTCAAACTGAGCCGGGGGGTGCCCGATGGCTTCCAGGTCAGTACTCGGGACCTGACCTGGGTTCGCGATGATGAGTGGAGGCACTAGGGACTTAAGGAGAGTTAGGGGGTAACAGAGTGAGGTGTCTACACATATATAACTATGTTATATATACATATTAACCCTACACCCCTAAGCTGAGTTGCGATACGAGTATACAGTGCTATAATGTCCTAATACATCATCTTCCGAACACACGTAGTAGAATAAATCACAAGTATATATATTTATCACACTAATTATATATATACAATAAAGCACCCCTAGGCTGAGACCTGCAGTGCATGCATACCCTACTATCAAGTCCCGGTACATCACGCACTATCTCTCTCGAACCACAAAAACAAATCACACCTAATGGAGGGGAGCATAGTTCCAAGCCTATGGGATACTCACATACCTACGCATCCATATGACAGTCAACCCTATCGTTCTCACAGATATCCCATACCCAGGTTCTATATTCTGAACTATAAGTCAAAAATACCCTCGAAGTCTAATCAGGATATGACTGTCCCGACGTGTAATCTGTTGCCCAGATTATACTCAAGAGGGGGGGGGGGGGGGGTGAATTGAGTTTTTACAAAATTATGCCAAATTAAAATTTCAGAAAATATTTAATTTATAACACTACGACAAATTTCAGATTAATAAAACTATAAAGAATAAATCCAACAATATCAAATAAATGTAATCAACCAATTTAAACAACTAGAGATGCAGATTTTAACACACTAAGAATATTAAATTAATTTTCCTATTTAATATTAAGTGATATTCTGTAATTAATTATTTAATTCAAAAATAATTATTTTAACCTTAAAATTAATTTAGTCAAATTTCGAAATTAATTTATTTGCAAGATAGTGTGCTGAAAATATTAACTCAAGCAAGCATGTGCAAATAAATAAATAAAAGTGCAAAAAATAAATGACACCGAAATTTAACGTGGTTCGGCCAAATCCCGGCCTACGTCCACGCGCCTAGAGCCCCCGTCTCCTGTGCGCTTCACTAAACCTGATCCACTTGCGGGTAGGATTAAACCACCACATACAATTGTTTGCAAGGTAACTCCGAGCTTCAAATCCCGTGGCCCACTTGCGGGTAGGAACCAATTACCGTTTACAAACTGAAGCTTCAACAAAGCTTCACAACAAATCTGAATTTTTTGTAGTACAAGGTACAATCATGAAACTCCTTAAAATACAATTTGTAATCTGAGTTTCTCCTTCTTTAATGAGACTTCAATAAATGATGTTGAAGTAGGCACAAGTCTTCTTCTTCAATGAGTGAGCAGAATATAAATTAATTGCTCTCTTGAATGTGTAGCTGAGTAGTAGAATAAATGCTCTGAATAATATTTCAAGTCTTGATCATATTCTCATTCAAGTATTAGTATCTTCAATGCAGCTCTTCAAATCTTTAAATGTGTCTTCAAAAAACTAGTTGTTAGACACATGCATTTTGAGCATTAAATGCTCCTGATTTTGCTGAGATGAGGTAGGTGAAAATAATCTCCATGTCTGATATGCAAATCTTCATTTTTATCTTCTCCATAAAAATATAGATGTTGTAGCACAAATATGCTAATATGAAAATATATGTGATTGAAAGTGGCTTGGTAGATGTTCGATATATTTTCTGTAAAGAAAGTGTTAGTCCAAGAGATAATAGCAGATTGATATATAGAGTCCAAGAGATAATATCTAAAGTCTGAAAGTGTATCTTTCATAGTCCTCATTCGTGTATATTTTGATCTGCAAAATTTTATTTTATATCAAGCAAAAGAGATATCTAGTGTGCAAAGGAAATATTCATTTTCAAAATCACATGGGATGGTACATCTCCTAGTACGAGACTCACAAATGGAAGTGACCACAAAGAATATTAAATAATATAACAAGGTTGAAAAACGTGGCTCAATGGTCCGAACTGAACAAGGTATAAGATGTGTTTAGCGATGAAGTATGTTTATTAAATATAATAGTCCATGTCAGTCAACAAAAAGAAAAGACAAAGAGAACATATAAATTAACTTCCCAAAGAAGTTTTCACGAGAGGGAGATGTGTAGTACTTAAGCAAGATAAAGCTTTGATACATAATATACAAATAATATAATCTTTAAAGGGACAGCGTGGCACCAGGACTGTCCAACAGTCATTGAAATCTCAAAATTGTATCCTTGTAAGCAACCAAAATAAAGTCACCAAGTTCAACCATTTAGACTATATAGATTACATCATCTGCTAGAGGCGTGGGGTAGAAAAGTTGATGGGGTAAAGGTACACGCATGGACTAAGGAAGATGATATTACATCAAGAAACCATTCCCCTAATCTGTAGCAAGTACGAACCTATTAAAAGCTATAAGGTATGGCCGAAAACCACTAAATCAGGACAAGTCTCGGTAAAAACATTGTGAACATAAAGGCAGATTCTAGTCATCAACTCTAGCGCGGGTCCAAGGCATGAATAGATATATCTTTAAAGCTTTAAGTGTTATCTGATGTCGTATGATGTATTCGTATAGTTACCTCGGCTAAACATAGTTATAAACCATAAACCACTAGGTATGTAGACTATGAGGTCATGGGTTGATCAACACTAAGACAACTTAGCATGTAAAAGGTTAACGCATTTGAGTCTCTCAATGGGACGCAACCGTGGAGTAGAAGTTGACATGACCTTATGTAAAGGCTTCTTAAAAAAATTCTATCATAAAGGTTTGTATATGTTTTTCTTGTAGAGTTGAGTAAAACACGGACGACCATGACTTGTACACCTGACACGTCTAAGAGTATAGGCGGTCGAATTGTCAACTCTAGGAAGAATAGTACCAAACAGGTACATAACCTATAGGCAGGTAATGAGATAGTAGTACCATAGCGCAGCCCCTAGAGAGATTGTTTATAGGCGGATAGGACAAGACAATCACATATAATATTGAAAAGGACTTATGCATGATTTGAGGCAGTTATCTTTTGCCATAACATATAGGCGAGAATATTAAAAGGAGACTTATATAACTGTTAACTTACAGAACTTATATATATAAAAACAGTTTTAATATATATTATCTATTAAAAAAAACACTTACATAACATAATATGTACAAAAAAAATTGAAATAATATACTCGATAAATATATTTACTATTACATAAGTATATATAAATAATTGACAAATAAAATAATATTATAAAATAAGAAATAAAAGGATTAATAAAAGTATGTTTGGAACCATCAAAATCAATATATTACATTAGACTAAAATGTACATTAATTAAACTAATTTAAGTATTAATTAAGGAATAAATACATTTTCGTGAACATAATCCTCCCATGATAGCAAGCAGCATAGGTATGGGGTGGCAAGCGAGGGGTTGAGTGTTCATACCGAGGGTGGTACATCAATGTGTGACACCCAACCTACAAAACTATGAGGTGGTCAGCCCATGATCAAAATAAAACGTTGGTCTCATATGGCTCATTCTTAGCATCACTATCAAAAACTTTTTAAAGTTACTAACAACCTAGTAATTTAATTAGACTGGTGCGAAATTTTATCTTTCATTAATTAACAATCGACGAAAAATAAACAATAATAAAACCATCAAGACAACTAATAATTGAAGCCCACAAAGATGAATAATATATATCAAGATAACTGAATCAATAAATGGTTCAATATTAACATACAACAATAACTGAAATAATAACCTGTATACACAAAGTCCGATAAGTAAACTAAATACAAAATCTGAGGGCAACATGCCCAAATGAGTACTGAAAAGTTCCAACACTTTGAGTAAATGAACGAAGCGTGTATAACAAGGTCCTGCAACTTCCACATGAGCTCCAGTTTTCCAATCCTAGATAGAATCCTCAAACTGGGTGTCCCTGTGGCTAGACACCTAAAATATTTTGGAAAAGATTTTGACATGGGTCAGAGCCCATGTAAAATATTTTGAAAATATTTAGCAAGTAGTTTAATTTTAATGATTAAATATGCATTCACACTTTTCATATTTAAGCTGTTTTCACACTATCTTGAGACATAGCTCACCCCTCATCTAATGTGCGCACATAATGCTTTCCTTCTACCTTTCCTAGTTAAGCTACCCAACTTAACCACCTATAACAAGTCTCCTTCTACATACTGACTCATTATACCCACCCGTATTACCCATACAATATGTTACCGAATTTCCATGTCGTTTATCCAATTATAAATTTCTCAGTATATGTTTATTTCTCCCCACAATATAGTTAATTTTAATGTCACCATCTTTCTCTTATACTAAACTCACACAACATAATAAAATTACACGTATACATATATCACTATGTTATATATATATATATATTTACTACCACTGTACCTTTAAGATGGGTTATGGTATGAATGTACTATGCTATAATGTCCTCGTACATCATCTACCAAACACACGTAGTAAAATAAATCACAACCATATATATTTATCACACTAATTATATATATACAATGCAACTCCCCTAGGTTGAAACTTGCGGTGCATGCCTAGGCTGTTATCAAGTCTCGGTACATCACGCACTGTATAAATGAAAATTGGTTAATTATCTCTCTCGAACGACAAATAAAAATCACACCTATTGGAGGCGAACATAGTTCCAAGCCTATGGGATACTCACATACCTACGCACCCATATGACCATCTACCCTATCGTTCTCATAGATATCCCAAACCTGGGTTCTATATTCTGAGTCATAAGTCAAAAATCCCTCCGAAGGTTCATCAGGATATGATTGTCCCGACGTGTAAACCTCTCGTGATAGCAAGGAGCGTAGTTATAGGGTGGAAAGCGAGGGGTTGAGTGTTCTTAATCAGGGTGGTACATCAATGTGTGACATCCCACCTACAAAAATATTGGGTGGCCAACCCGTGATCAAAATAAAACGTTGGTCTCATATGGCTCATTCTTAACATCACTATGAAAAAAATTTTAAATTTACTAACCACCTATTAATTTAATTAGACTGGTGCTAGACTTTATCTTTCATTAATTAACAACAGGCGGAAAATAGACAATAATAAAACCATCAACACAATTAATAACTGAATCCCACAAAGATGAATAACATAATTAAAGATAACTGAATCAACTATCGGTTCAACATTAACATACAACAGTAACTGAAACAATAACCTGTATACACAAAGTCCAATAAGAAAACTAAATAAAAAATCTAAGGGCAACATGCCCAAATGAGTATCAAAAAGTTCCTACAGTATGAGTAAATGAACTAAGCGTCTATAACAAGGTCCATCAACTTCCACATGAGCTCCAACTGCACATTCCTAGATAGAATCCTTTAACTCGGCGACTCTGTGGATGGACACCTAAATTGTTTCGGAAAAGATTTTGACATGGGTCAGAGCCCATGTAAAACATTTTGAAAGTAAATAGAAAGCAGTTAAATTGCAATGATTAAATATGCATGCACACTTTTCTTATTTAAGCTAGTGTCGCACTCTCTTGAGACATAGCTCATTCCTCATCTTATGTGCACACATAATGCTTCCATTCTACCTTTCCTAGTTACGCTAACCAACCTAACTAGATATAACAAGTCTCCATATAGATACTGACTCATTGTACCCCCCCGTATTACCCATACAATATGTTACTGAATTTTCATGTCTTTTATCCCATTATAAATTTCTCAGTATATGTTTATTTGTCCCCAAAATAGAGTTATTTTTAATGTCACTATGTTTCTCTTCTACTAAACCCACACAGTATAATAAAATCATACGTATAAATATATCACTCTGTTATATATATACTAACACTACAACCCTAAGCTAAGTTGCGGTACGAGTATACTATGCTATAATGTCCTGGTACATCATCTACCAAACACACGTAGTAAAATAAATCAAAAGTATATAGATTTATACACTAATTATATATATGCAATACATCACCCCTAGGCTGAGACCGACGGTGCATGCAAACTCTGCTATCAAGTTCCGGTACATCACGCACTGTATAAAGGAAAATTGGTTATGTATCTCTCTCGAACCATTAATACAAATCACACCTATTCGAGGAGAACATAGTTCCAAGCCTATGGGATACTCACATACCTACGCACCCATATGACCGTCAACCATATAGTTCTCACAGATATCCCGTACCTAGGTTCTATATTATAAGTCACAAGTCAAAAATCCCCCCGAAGGCTCATCAGGATATGACTGTCCCAACGTGTAAACCTTCCGTGATAGCAAGAAACGTCGGTGTATTGTACACATAAGAAAGCATGCAGTAGGTATACACATAACCTATATATTTATATCATTAGTATAGGTACACACACGACCTATAATATATATATATATATATATCCCATACATATTATATATACCTCTTGAATATTCTATGTATTATTAAATTTCGATTATACTTGTCATCGCATTCTTCCAAGTATCCCGCACTACTCGAAGTGTACCAATTATCCTTTAAAATATTTCAGTAGTTAATTCTCTCATATCCTATTGATCTAAGTCATATATTATAAATTACACCGATTAATCTTATCAATTTCATATTAATTAATTTATTAAAATAGTGTCACCCAACTACAATACTCCGACTCACTCATTTGGTTCGTATCTTCACCCTTTAGAATTTCTTACACAAAAATCCACTATTAAGGTTAACACCTCTCGTTAAATTCACTATTCGATAATTATTATATATCTCTATGATAAATTAAACTGGCTAATCTGTGCCTAACTCCCGCAACACTAGCGAGATAAATATCAGAGTCAAAACCCCGCCCCTTAATTTAATTACTATCACCTCAATTAATTTTATCCAAGTGGTATCACTCTACCAAAATGCTCGGACTCCCTTTATTGGTCCTTATTTTAACCTTTAATAATTCATTTCACCAAATTCAGTTAATAAGTTTAACACCCTTATTAATTTTAATTGTCCTTAACACTCATACCATAAGAATCTAAGTATTATGTTCCATTTCATTTCTATCAATTAAATTACACCTTAAGATACCATCCCGTATGCTATATTCATCCAAAATTCCCATTCGAATACGTTCGTATATTTTCAACATATATTATCGAGTGTCGTTCATTATACATACTCATAAATCCATACCCCGGATTCATCCATATCTAATCCAAGGATAAATTAATGTTCATTTATATTTTTCCAAAGTCCTTCACTCATACACGGACATCTCCAAATAACCCGAATTAATTTCTTCCTAAAGACGTCGGTCTCACGCACCCTATTGTAGAAAAACCATATCAAATCCAAATAAATAAATAAACTACGTGGTCGGCGCCCACGCAGTCGTTATGAAAAGATTTAAAATCTCAAATTTTACAATAACTGAAGGGTTCGATCGATCTATGAATTAGGTCAATCAATCGATTGACTAGATATCAGTCATCTTTACCGACTAATTTTTTCACCATTTTCAAACTCCGAAGCTTTTCAACTTCAATCCAGACCTCGATTGCTTTATCTCCCATATTTTTTTCATCTATAAATATGTTTGAACACTAATATATGATAATAATCCTCAATGATTTTCATTAAAATTCTACGGGTTCATAAATTAGTTTTTTCTCAATATCCCTTAAATCACAGTTATCAATTCGATTCAATAATCCGAATTCAACAACAATTTCTAAAGTTTTTTTTTATTCTAAATCATACTCTAGCCTTATATGATATTATTCTTACATCAATTAAATAACAATTTCACCGTAATGCTTAAATCCCCAAAACCCAGATTTAACATGTGATACCCTCCCAAAAATGAATTTTTCTATAATAACTCCTCGCAAAATGAATATGGTTTACACCCACCATGATATGAATCTTAATACCGCAATTTAAATGAAGGAAAGTTTAACTACTAGCGTGGATAATTTCATAGGGTCGGATTTCCTTTGTTGTAGGCGAATATTTGACGAAGAACACAATTCTCTTCCTTTAGTTTGATTCCAAAATGATCCCTAATTTCTTCCATTATTTTCCTCTATAACTCTAGGGTTTCTCTCCTTGAGTTATGACTGCCCCAATTCCGTCAATTAGGTTTTATTTCATTATTATCATTTTTAAGCTTATAGGCCAAATTAAAATGGTCCAAACACTCCCATGTGGGGCCAGTTATGCCTAAAATTGCCTCGAGACCCGATTACTACCCTCGGGTACTCTTTTTTGACTATTTTGACCCATACGGAGTCAATCATCACTACAATAAAAATACCTTTTTATGACGCTCAAAAAAATAATTTAAAGACATTTATTACAAAATCGTCATTTAAAGGTTAAAGTTATTATCAATGTCACATTTCCAATAAAAACGTCATTTTATACATACTAGTATTATTTTTCATGACAGTTTAAGTATAAAAATCGTATTTGATTATAGATATTATGACATTTTTTAAGAGTTTTTACCTTATGGGTACATATTATGACCTTTTTTTTCATTCCCAAAATTTTGAAGCGAGGTTTTTCCCTTAATTTTTTTTGTTTCATTATTTCGGAGTATTCCCGCGCACTCTGCCCTCTCTCTCTCTCTCTCACACACACACACACACACTCACTTGGCATCTCCTTCTCTCTCACGCTGTGTTATTTTATCTCTCTCTCTCTCTCTCCCTCTCTCTCTCTCGACTCTCCATCTCTCTCATGCATCTTCTTGTCTCATCTCTCACTTTCCTACCTCCCATTCCGTCTAGATATTAGAGGTAACATTCAAACCCGAGTTATATATATATATATATACTATTGACCTTTTTCCTATTTTTATATATATTTCTCTTGTTGTAAATTTTTATTTACTCATTTTTTCCCACTTATGGAACTACTTGGTTCTTGATTTTAATTACCCTTCACTTCTATATTTCAACAATTTGAAATTTCTAGGGTTTAGATTGATCCACATGTAACACCCCGTATTTCTGAATATTCCATTTAATTAGATTGGAGAATTAAATGAGAAAATGTCGGCTTAATTTAAATTACGGAAGAGTAGTAATTTAAAGAGTTTTATTTAAATTTTAATTTTGGTATATTAATCGAGAGATAGATACCAATAAATATTGCCTCAGTTTATTTATTTAGTGCGAGTGGTAAATAGTTACTTAACGCGTGTAGACCGTGTTGGGGTGAGAACGAGTTATAATTTTTAAGTGACTCAAATGATAATTTAGAAGTCACCAACGAGTCCGGAAGGGTCAAAATAGTCAAAATAGTATACCCGTGGGTACTAGTTGAGTGTCGGGTCATTTTCGGGCTAAACCGGGACCATTCGGGGGCATTTTGGTCTCTTTACAATTATGGGAAGGAAGACCTACGAATTTTGTAACCCTAAATCTGATTATAAGGGTGGTGGCTAGGGTTAGGCAATTAGAGACACACCATAGCCATTGGAGAAGAGAGAGAGAGGCAACTTTCTAAGGCAAAAGAGGATTTGGGAGAGATTCAAAGGGATTTCTACCATCAACTTGTTGGGGGAGAAGGATTGATGGATGAAGATCACCAATCATCATCAACAACCACGAAATCAGACTCTACAAATCTTGAGGCAAGTTGTTTATTGCAAAAATCTTAAAGTTATAATACCCATGTGTAGGGTTTTTGAATAGTTTTGTTTAAATCATTATTTTGATTGGAGAAAGATGATAATTATGCATGTTGGGATAGGAATCGCATGTAGAATGATTTAACCTATGTAGAGGATTAATATTCAGATTATACTTGATGATTTTTCGGATTAAAATCTGGGTTTTGAATGAAAATATGGGAAGAACACCATAACTAGGGTTCTAAGAATTTTGGGGTTTAATTCATTATTTCTTTAAAGGAATTGGAGTTTTGATGTATTTGATTACGTTAGAAACTGTCCTAGTATATGTGGAAATATGTTAGGATCATTGGGTCGAAGTTTGGTGGACTGTAATGGAGTTGAGGTTTTGTTAATGGAGGAAACGTCGCAACGAAGAAGACAGACTGCGTCTGTCCCTGTTCGATCGATCGATCGATCTCGAACTATCGATCGATCGACTATGTCGATCGATCGAACCCAGACGTCGATCGATCGACGCAAGCTGTTTCCCGAAATTTTGTGTTTAAATTATTCGTTGAGTTCGGGAATGAATGAGTATTCTAGGATTTACATTATACTTATATGGGAGTGAGAATAAGACCAGTAGGTATATTGTTGAGGCCTAATAAAGCCATTGGATGTAGGGCTTGGATTACGGACCGAGGGGAATAATCCGATTTAGTAGAGTATCGGGAACTTCGGAAATTGAGTTACGGGGCGAAGTAAATTCAATTTAAGTAATAGACCAGTAGGGTAAGCGATAACTACTGAAATTATATTTAAGGGGTAACTAGGACCCTTAGAGTTGTGTGAATACTCATATAAATACGATTAATGAAATAAATCGTAAAGTGATTATTGTACGGTAAATATATGAGATTAAAATATTACGTACGTATATGATTAATAGGTCGGGCGTGTACCTACTGAATTATGTGATCTTTTAGGTAGAGAGATTGATACCTAAATTAATTATGTTAGGGTCGATGAGACATTCCGAACTAACATAAAGTTATTATGTGTTTGGGGTCGATGAGAAATGCCGAACCAAACCTTGAACTGGTGTCTCGATGAAAGAGTCCTGAACCAGAATATGTGTATATATATATTTTTAAAATAAACGTTGGGGTCGATGGATAATTCCGAACCAACTCTTACTTGGGGTCGATGAATCATTCCGAACCAAGAGTCCTTTACGTGTATAAAAAGAACAAAATAGTAATGACTGATATTTAGTATATATTGTGTGTGAAATATATATACTTAATGATATTCTACTTCCGTGTGTTAGTAGATTGATATATATTATGTATTTAAAGATACATACTGAATTGGTAAGTTAAGTAGTGAAGCTTAATTACGAAATAAACCTTTAGATAGAGAAAATCTATTTAGTAATTCAAGTGGCGAAACTTAATTACATAAGTGAGAAAGTTAACAATTGTGAGAATTGTAGTAATTTTAGTAAGTGAAACTAAATGAGAAGTCTTGGAAAAAGATAACATAGATTATATGTTACTTGGGATTTAATTAACATACGCGTGATGTTAGAAAAATGGTTGTACTGTATGGGCGGTACTGGAACTTGGGTACAGATAAGTTCAGTTTACTACTTTGGTTTAGTTAGCTTGAGAAGTACGGCTAGATAAACTAAGTGTAGAACGTTAGGTGTGCACAAAAGATGAGAGGTGAGTTAACTCAAGAGAGTGTACGAGAACCTAACATGTGTAATCAATAACCGCATTTTATATTGTGATAAACGCTTGCAAAATATTTTCATAATGTTTTGAGTACTAACTCTTGCTATAAAATATTTTTAAAACCTTTTAGGTGTCCAGCCACAGGGATGCCATGTATGATGATTCCATTCCAGAAACTCGGAGCTGTAGCACAGTGGATGCTTACAGGATTTGACTAGACGATATCTCTCATTCAGATCTAGTACAGGATCTCACATTATTCTATGTATGGACTTGTTGTCCGGTTTTAGTCTCAGTTATTGGTTTCTGACTGGTGGTTACTCTATTGTTGTTTGGGTTTTTCTTTAGCCGATGGTTTATTCAGTAATACTTTTGTTCTGTTGTACTTTTACTTGTTGTTTGAATTATAGTACATGCTTATTTGTACTTTGTTTCCGCATGGTTGATTTATCTGTTTTAAGAAAGATAAAATTTGGCACCGGTCTAATTTTACTTAGGGTATTAGTAATTAAAAAGTTTTCGACAGTGATGCTAAGAATGAACCATTTGAGAAACTTGTTTTAATTTAATAAAGGCCTGATCACCCGATGTTTAAATTAGGCGGGGTGTCACACCACAGTGTTATTTCAATCATCTTGATTTGTTTTGTTTTTTACAAGATAGATACTAACAGTTATATAGGTGTTGATGTTAAAATCTTATAGTTATATGTATTGTGTCAATCAGGCACATAACCAAGATTTCAAATTAGAGGGGGCCAAGTGGCCCAGTGGTTGGATTGAGAGCAGAAAGGTCAGACATAACTAATATTTGTTTATTTTTGTTCAACTTTATTTTATATGTGTGTTTGTATGTTAGATTGAAGACTAACAAAAAAGTTTGATTGAAGACTTTTATTACCAGAAAAATAAAATAAAGAAATAGAGTAATTTGAAAAACATAATAGATCAATATTTTGAATTCATGGATAATAGAATCCATATAATAAAGAGGAATGATTCAAGGACCAAATAAAACGACTCAAGTGAATTTTTTTCATTATTTTCTACTTTAAATAGACCCCGCACGCCTATCAATATACGCTTTTCACATTATATAAGTTCGTCAATTTAGGCAGTCCTATAGCACTTCTCTATCATAAAGGTTGAATTTCAATATACGTATATATAATAATGGCACATGTCAGCATTATAGTCGTCGTAGTCTTCCCGAATGCATGATTTGTTTTATTTTTAATTGGGCTTTTTTTGACTTGATCCTTCCTCTTTAATACGTCATGTGGCTTAACCCTCTTTAATAATCCCTTTAATTTAACCTCTAATTTTTCAACACCATTAGGCATTTTCTCAGAAAGATCAAATTGTGCATAATAATAAGCTTTGAGATATTTGAGAATGTAAATTAAAGGGTACTTTCATCTTAAAAGTTTGAGGTTCTATGTCTAATAATGCATTAATGATTTTTTAACGAATTTAGGTTGCCATCTAAAAAAATGGGTATTAAGTTAAAGGGATTAATAAAGTGAGGGTTAAGTTAAATAATTAAGTGAAAAAAATTATTTTTTAAAAGAAATGATTGCTTTTATAATTTTTATAGTGATATTTTCCATTACAATTTTTAGAGTGATATTTGAAATTAAATTGATTTAGAATCACAAAATAGTCCACAAAAATTCATATTCACTTTGTAAGAAAATTAGTCCGATTATAAGTACTTTTTGTGGACTTTCTTCTTCATTAATTATTTTGAGTCATCCTTGATTAAAAAGAATATGGTATAAACTTTAAAATTAAAGAAGCATGGGTCCTTAATCAATGATTCATCAATACAGGGCTAACCATTTGAAATTCCTAGGGATGGCCATGCCTTAGTTTCGTCACTCGTCTCAATTGTATTTTACGTATTTGTAACTGATTTGATTGGATTGGTTTTGTTTTTTTATAGATACATACTAACAAATACATATTATATACACAAAAGAAATACAAAAGAAATTAACAAATACATATTATATACACAAATACATTATCTTTATTTTTTAATTTTTGTCCTTTATATTCAACTACACACTATTAGGTGATAAGTCATAACGTCAGTGTTGGAGATGATGACCCCCAAATTTTTAAATCTCTCTCTTTTAAGAATATAATTTCAAAGTAAACCAAATTTTAATTTTCACAAAATTAAAATTATACTCAAAATCAAATTTGTGAAGTTTTTGCTTTAAGCCCATAAATTCAATTTAATACAAGTCCTAGAAATTTGCCTAAATCATATTTTCAATATAACCAAATTAGGCAAATTTCTAGGACTCGTATTAAATTGAATTATTGGGCTTAAAGTAAAAATTCACAAATCTGATTTTAAGCAATAATTTAATTATGTGAAATTAAAATTTGGTTTACTTTTGCTTTAATTTGTGAAGAAAGGAAACTTGTTTATGCAGTTGTTTATTTGAACCATCCTTATTCCGCATTCAAAAGGGAAATTATATTCTTAAAAGAGAGAGATTTAAAAATTTGGGGGTCATCATCTCCAACAAGTGGTATCAGAGCTGGAGCGTTAATTAATCGCGTCAAAGATCCATTTTTTCGACTTTTATAATTTTTGTTCTGCTTCCATTTTTAGGGGGTTCATTCTTTACTCGCACTTTTTTTTTGTATCTCTCAATGGGACGTCTTAATGATAATTTGTACATTTCTAATGATAAAGAAGTTTTTTCTATTTGAGAGGAATTTAATGGGCTTAATAAGTGTAATGAAAAATTAAGAGAATTAAATTTGAGATTTGCAAAAAGAATTAAATTTCTTGAAAATGAAAATTCTTGTTTTAAAACTAAAGTTGAGTTTTTGAAAATCTCCCTATCTCAAAAAATATTTTTCATAAAAAGCTCATGGACATAAATCACAATTTATTATATTTTAGAAATGTCCAAGAAAGAGAGTGATAGTCGAGAAAAGACTCTTAGGGACAAGTTTGCTCACATTGAGGGGGAGCGCGATAACCTTCTAGGAGTTATAGAAAATTTAAAGAAGGAGTCCCATAAATTTGAGGAATCTAATTTATTACTTGAGTCCGAAATTTTAAAAATAAAAAATGATTTACTTGACTCGAGTAGTAGTTGTAATGGTGCTATCTCATTTTGTTCAAATACTTCCGTTGCTAAAGCTAAGACCATTATTTGTTTTAGAGGGTCAACTTTATCCGAGGGCTTTAGAAAAAGTCACACCTTAGGTAACATTCCTCGTGTTTACACATGCTTGCATTGTGGTAGGAAAGGTCACCTTAGGTCATTTTGTTTTAATCTTAAAAGAAGTCATAGGAACTCTATGTCTAGCATTTCATTAGTTCCCAAATCCCATCATTTTAAATATACATCTATATGGGTTAGGAAATCATTTTTAGACGTGCTAGATATTAGATTTGTTGATTCTCATTTGCTTTCACATGAAACCTCCCTTGCTAAATTTAAAGGTTGAATGTGGTAGTTTTGTCTGCTTACTCTAGACTTTGTGCTTCATATTATATATCATTGCTAGGTGTATGCATGTTTAGTTATTTTCTAGTCATTTCTTTATTTCATATCTCAAGCTATAAATCATGACTTGTTTATTTTTGTTTTATCTTTTTTTGTAATTCAAGATTAATGAAAAATACAAATGATTTTTGTGTGTCTTTTGAGTGAATATTTTTATTTTTGGTTAAAAATTTTTAAAAACTCAAAAAGATTTTATTTTGTGTGTATTTTGGTTTTATACACATTTTGTGGCATATGTTTGTGTTTGAATCCTCATTTCGCTTCCATGTGACTAGAAATTTTGGTTAGAATTTAATCCTTAAAATGTTTTGTATCATGCTTACATAGAGTAGCTTAATTTTGACTTGCTTAATGGATTCACTTTTATATGCCTTTACACACATGCATGAGCTTTTTGAACCTTAACTTCACATATTATATTTGAGCTTTATGAGGTGTTCTCCTACCAATCTAGTCATCTACATACTATGACCTAGGAGGACTAGTGCATGTCAAAATCCGTTGCATGTGAGATTTGTGAGATATAAAAGATAATATGTATAAATGTGCATTGAGAAGGGCTTCGAAATGAAAAATATTATCCTTTGTGAGTAAGCCACCGTTTGGATTGGACCTAAAAGAAATTCGTGGTCCAAAGGCCTAAAAGAAAATATGGCATTAAAAGAAAAATAATTTTCCAAGGCCTAATTTATTTAGTTGAATTATTCATTCAAAAGAATAATATATATGCTTATTGAAGGAGTTTGAATGATATATCAACGGTTTACACAATGTCCATTTTTCCTAGTTTCGCTTTCAATGTCATGACTATATTGGTTTGTAGAATCATCAACATGCTATGCTTATATGCATTGTATTTGTTTGTTCATTAGTTCACTTTATCCTGTCACATAAAGGCTAAATTATAGTTGATAAATTTTTGCAATGAAATGCGAACTACGTGAACACGTTTAAGTGATTGGGTTTTAATTCATTGGTATCTTGTTCACACACCAACACTTCTGTTTCCATATAACACATTTATGCTATAAGAGTATTGAAGACTCATATTATATTTTGTGTGTCATTTTGGTGTTTATATCTATATATGTGTACTTGTGTCTATTTGTTATATATTATGTATACATATATTTGATATTATTTTTGTTGGTCTTTGCCTGGCTACCTAGTAAATTTATGCTTCAATTCATAATTGGTACCTTGTTTGTTGCATAGTTTGTTTGATATCACATGCTTAGAATCTTATTTGTCAATTTGGTATCATTTGTTTTCGCATTATAGTTGGTATTCATCAACACCATATTCCATAGTCTCCAAAGGTATGAATGCATTTATATATCTATATAGGGAGACTTGGAATAAGTTTATATTGGGTGTATTTTATTTTAAACTAAGGTTTATTTTCAGAAGGTTTCTTTAAAACATTAAAATAAAGTTTGTGGGCTAAAAATGGAATTTTAAAGCTTTATGTTTTTTTCGTTCGAAATTGTCGTTCGAACGAGTTTTTCGTTCAAACGAGTTTTGCCAACGACTTGCCACTGGAACTTCGTTAGATAGTTCGTTCGAACGAAATGTCGTTCGAACGAAAATGTCGTTCGAGCGAGATTTCGGCGGGAACAATTTTCGACAGTTTTTTGGCATTTTCCCACTACTTGTCCCCACTAACTCTTGACAGTTTAAATCAATTTCGGGACCAAATTTTTTCTAAGAACTTTTTATATCTCTTAGTGAGTTTTTGAGAGCTTAATTGTTTCATAAAATGTTCCCTTGGTGTTTGTTATTTAAAGTGATTTATTCAAAGAACAAAACCAAGTTTACACCCAATAAATAATATTTTAATCCAAATTTCTATCTATATATATATATATACATCTTTCTTGGAGAGTTCGTTTGGCACCGGATTCATCTCGACCGTAAAAGAGAGTTTGGGTTTTGCTTCTACATCCTATAAAAGAAGCAGCTTGTTTGCTGTAACATACCCACTTGGAGAAAGACTCCTTTTTTGGGTGACGGTGACCAACAAAAGTCCGATCGGTGGATTCCGAGAATGCGATGGAGCTCCGTGGTTATTCACTAGGCAGAGTTAGTTACAAGAAGATGCGTCGGGTCTTGAAGGAGTCGAGTCGAGTGTTGTAAGCCATCTTGCTTGTAATTATAAATTTCGTACTTAGTGGATTTGAGGATAGGGCCGTCCGAGGTTTTTTTTCGTTGTTGTTTTTTCCTCATACATTGCGGCGTAGTGGTTTGTATTTATTTTATCTTTCACAAATTCACCTTAGATGCATGCTTAGGTCTAAAAGATAAAATTGGTTTAAATCACTACTCTTCTTTAATTTGGTGCTAACTAATAATTTGGGTAAATGTTGATTTAATTCAAGTCATCATTTAATTTGTTAAAATTGGTTTGGCCTAACTTAGTTATATTGCAAATATGGTTTATGCAAATTTCTAGGACTTTTATTAAATTGCTTTAAGTGAAAAATCCATTTGTCGTCTAATTTAATTTCACCTTGAACCTGTTTTATTTTAATTTGAAAACAAATTAAATTTACTTAATTTGCTTAATTGAACCATCTCGCTTCCGCATCTTTAAAAGGAAATTCAAAATTATCTTTTTGGATAAGATCTTAAAATCTGGGGGCCTCGTGTTCCAACTGTCAGTTTCTTTATACAATCTCGAATTAAACCCTATGTATATATAAAATGTGCTATTGAGATGTCAATTTATTAGTAGTTGGATTAAGTTAATCAATCTGGTATGTGAGTTCATTATTAGCAAGTTCAATTTTTAGTATTTTAGGAGAATTTTGTTTTTTGAATAATGATTGGAGCCCTAAATTTCCTTGCCTTTTAGTGTCATTTATAAAAAAGTAGTGATTTTGATTGATTTTGTGGGACATCGACGTGCCATGTCTGTAGACGTTAGTGTAGTGCACAAAAGAGTAAGAGTAATGGTGTAAAACAATTTCACCTAGTCATTGCCTTTTGTTTGATTTTTAATGTTTTGCGTAAAAATTCTTACTTACTTTTATGTGTAATACATGTGATTATGCACCTCGGGAGCTTGAGTTAACATGCATTCATTCTGTCATTTATATTTGGTAATGAAGTTAATGTGTGTCGGCGGTGTTAGTATTACATCATTAATAATATTATTATTGACTTAAACTGAGGTGAATCGTCTAAAACACATGCATACATTTCAAATCAAAAAAGTTTTATATGTTCAAGACTAACTCGATCCTAAATAGTCAATCACTCTTGTGTATCCACAAATAATTTATAGCTCCGGGCGTGATGATGATGACTACACTACTGGATGTTCCGAAAATCATGTTGCCACCAACAGATTGCCTAACGTTGAGTTGATTAATGAAAGTGAAGATTTGTGTGCACGTGTATATTATGAGGGTAATTGGATTGATAATAAAAAAATAAATAGAGTGTTAGTTGTGTTTTCATTATGCTTGGAATTATCTATGTTTAGTCTACATATTATAATTTATATTTTAATGGTTGATGATGATGATCGTTTATGGTGAATATCCTTTGGTATACATAGGCGATGAATTGACTTATAATCAAATTTGTGATCACCATCAGTCTTAAATTTTTTGTGGACAAGCAGAGATTTGATTTTTAATGAAATCAAGCAATTATTTTAAAGTGAATAATTACTTAAGACTTTCTACGAATTGGAAAAATCCACGTGCAACGGAATAATGGTCCTTAATAAACAAGACTTAATAATGGTAGACTTGAACATAAGCAATACTAGAGAAGTTTGAACTTGTTGGTTCTTTGAATGCTATGATAAATGATTATTTAGATTCGTTCTCTGTATTTATATACTAGACTACATATTGTGTATCGTACGAGTCATGTTAGTAGCGAGGTATTGCTTTTACTCGTTAGAATGGGGCTTCGTTGAACCTTAGCCCTGATTTGCACTGATACTAGGAGGTACTCCGAGAATTCTTTTAACTATGCTAATAAAATATTATAATCTTGAAGATTAACTAGAGAATAGCACAAGTTGGGAGTGAGAGGATTACAGATTGCAGTAGCCACATATATTATTGATGGAGAATGAATGGATGGTACAATTGAGTGTGATAACTGTATATATATCCTCACATCAGGGTTATTACAATTCAGTTACAAATTGACAGTGGGAGATGAATTTCATATGCTAGTCGTGTTTGTTTTTCCAATTAGCAAATATCACAAACTTATTGAAATCATGATTAATTCTAGAATTGTAATCAACTAAACATTTCATAGGCAAACTAGAGGGGTGACCGAGTCGTTAGTGAAGAATGACACTCTCTACTAGAGGTGATAATTTATATTAAATTTAGGATTGAAATGCATATGTTTCTTACATTTATATCTGGAATTGGAGTATGGATGCTTAATTAAGAATAAATTTTATTGATTTGTTGGGACCATTTGTTAATACCTATTTTAACTAGTTCTTTATAGTGAATGCACCTCAGTTTTAGTTGTTTTACAGGTATTTATATTTATTACTTGCATGTAATAGTATACATATCCTTAATTAGATTATTCATCAATCCAATGGCTAATTTTGTGGAAAAAACTAGTTTCATATCGATGTTTGATTTTCATTATCGTTATAGAAACATGTAAATGAGATACTGCCTATGAATTACTTATTCCATATTAGTGTTGTTAGTCTGTTCATTATTGTATTATAGTGAAACTAAATAGAAAAATACATTCGGTCACACAAAATAATTGAAATAATAGAAGGATAATAAAGAAGAGAAACTCGATCACACAAAATAATTGAAATAATAGAAGAAGAATAAAGAGGAGCAAACAAGAAAGGATGTTTAATTGTGCCAAGCTAAGGTTCTCTTCCAATTTTTATATTATTTGATATGAAATAAATCAGCTATTACAAACTAAGAACTTGATCTTGTATACAGATGCTTCTTAAGGAATATTTGTATTTTATTTAGTTATAGCATTTTATTTTGTTTTATTTTTTTCTATTTTCCTTAATTTAGAGTCATTAGGGTAGGACGACAGCGATATTACTTTGGAAAATTTTAGTGTCCTACTCCCACTATCCTTTAACCCTCTGCCTTACTACCCCAACCTTTCATACATTTAGAAGTTCACCTACTTTTGAAAGTTATTTAGACCCTCCCGCTTCTGAAAATTACATTTAAAATAAATTCACCTAAAGGAAGTTCATAACATAGGGTCATTGCTTTACATTGCAGTGAGTTTTCTGTACTCTCAATTCAGGTATGTACTTTCAATTTGTGTACTCCTAATTATATTTACCAAAATAAACTAGGCTTTTGCTACATCACTACATATTCTCAAATTATGCATTAGTACAGAGTTATCAAAGGTCCAAATTTCTTATTTTCTAGAAATAAACTATACTTCTTCTACGTCACTACATATTCTGAAATTATGCATTAGTATAGAGTAATCAACAATCCAAAATTCAGCAGTCCAATAACCAATCAACATCATTTCTTTTTTTTTGGTATCAAACCATGTTGTTTAGGTTTGCTTGAGTCATAACTTGTTCTCAGTAAATATTATTATAACTTTGAGGTCTCTATGTTTAATAGTATGAAATTGAACTAAAACATGTCTCAATAAATTTCCTTAGTTTTTTATTCTTTATTTGCTGATTTCATCAATTTGTAGATTAACAATAAGCTGTGGAATTACGGAGATTAATGAGAGCCTGTTCTCGAATATGGTGTTGAAATCTGATCCACCAGTTCTAGATGAATTCATTACCACTTGGTGCGGTCCTTACCGTTTGGTATCTCCATCCATCGACTCGGTTTCACGGGTATTAACATTATCTTCTCTCTCCTCTTTCATTTGATCTAATGTATGCTCAAATTTTACTTCATTTAACAACTAGTAAATAGTATACTAGTAAGGAAGTTGTGTGTTA
The DNA here is from genome assembly GCA_949130495.1 of Sambucus nigra. Taxonomy (NCBI): domain Eukaryota; kingdom Viridiplantae; phylum Streptophyta; class Magnoliopsida; order Dipsacales; family Adoxaceae; genus Sambucus; species Sambucus nigra. The sequence goes on from OX422221.1 coordinate 42,117,435, forward strand.
TAGGAAAACTTTATACACAATACATACTGTTTTACTAACGAAAAAAAAACAAAAGCCTGAATTAATATATTTTGAGCAAACCCAAGGAAAAGTCTCATTAAAATTCAAAAAACTTACTATATATCAGAGGAACAAATTTGAAAAGAGTCCTACCTTAAGTTATATGGAACAAACAATTATTCATTTTTTGTATATATAATTGAATATAAAACTATCATTGTTGCAGTAGTTAACAAATATCATACTTCAATTACATTTGGAGCTCATTTTTTTATATTTTAGTCTCCAGAGTGCATGTCCTTTTAACATGTCAAAACTTGTGCATGTTTAATTTGTTAGGAGAGTGATAGTGGTTGGGGATTCATACCCAACGGTGAATTTTATACCTGCACAACACTAAGCTAGAACCACAAGATTACAATTTTGAAAAATATCTTAGTAGAAGAAATAATTGGTTGAGCTAGCTGTCTGCCTCCGCAAAGTGTATGGAATTTAATGCTGGGGGATCAACTGAAGCGTCCATTATAGAATTCTTATTAGCAACACCCAATAGAGGGAAGCACTAAATGAATTTCAGTGGAAAGGATTGTTTCTGTTAATTGCCCACAACAAAATAAATATTTTTGTGCTCTTTCAGCCATTGGAGGAAAGTGAGTTTTTAATTAGACATTTAAGGGAAGTAGAAGATTATGAAGATGTTTTGGGTTTGTCTGAACCAATATTTGGTAATTGGGAGGTGGTATATGAAGAAATTATGTTCTCAATGCTATATTATTCATTTTCTTAGAGTGCCAAGTTGTTGTTTTAGTCTTAATATGAATTATTTATTGGTGTTGGGGTCATGCTACTGAAGAAAAGAGTTTTTATGGTTAAGTATGAGAGTTGTCATTTGGTTTTCTGGTAAGTAATTTATTAGATGAGCTAACTCACTCTCTCACTGTTTTTTTTTCATTAACTCATTCTTTGTTCCCCTCAATCATATATTATTGTAACTAATTTTCGGAGTAGTTCCTTAGAAGATTTATGTACTATTGATAGTGCTTGGAAATAATAATTTTATTTTTCTAGTTTTCTTTTGCATTTTAAAGTAACTAATAAATTTATTAACTGTAGGAATACACTATAAATCTTAACTCCAATGACCAAGTGGCACGGAGAGAGGCACGAACACCACATGGGGCACAAAAGTAACCAACGGGTGGTGACCACATTCTCATGGGGCTCCCGGTTGAAGAAACTAACTAGTATAGGCTCATTTTGGGGTTCAAAGTGAGCGTTAAGGGGTGGAGGAATTCAAAATAATGACCAAGTGGACCAGTGTACATTAGTTCCAAGTATGGAAGAGAAAACTGTGTCTTTTAATGTCTTTTTTGTTTTTATAATTAATTTCGTGTATGTTATGTAGGCATGGACCAAGAAACCAAAAACTCTTCAATAATCTTATACACATGGAATTCAAGAGAAGATATATGATACACCAGATGAATCGTTAACACCCAAACTCATTTACTTAGTAAAATCTATATGAATCGTTGATGTATTACACAAGTTCTATTTAAGCTTTTATAAGTATTAGGAATGCAAAGTATCAAATTGGAGGCATTTCGGGGAATTCCATTAGAAGATGCATCATTAGGGGCATTTTGATAAATGCATTGCTTTCCACACAATCTCGAGCCCTTCACAAGTGTTATGTACCATCAAGTTAGCTTCACATGGCTTTTTTATAGTTGAAATATTTTATATATTTTTTTATTGGAGACCACAAATGTTATTGGTAATCATAAGAATGTGCAATACAAGCAGCAGTGAACCAGGGGTTCACTAATTTTGATACGAAAAACATTATATCCAGGAAAAAGGAAAAATAGAAACACAAGAGAAAAAAGAAATTGGCTGCATCACCAGATCTGCTTATTTCATTTCGAACTTTCTTTTACATTCCAGTGTCAATGCACTAGTGCCCTTCTCTTGGTGGACAGGTTCATGGAGATACATCAGACACTCATCCTAATTTTTCACTATAAGTGAGAGCCCAATCCATTATATGATTTTGATGTCGACATCCAAATCGAAGCTAAGAATTTGATTCTTTCCCATAAATCCTCCCCAGGGTACCATTCTAGTAAAAATTGCATCATTCCTTATATCCAAACGCAACATGATACCACTAATAGAATACATCTCAATAATGCGCTCCCAAATTAATTTTTCATTGAAATAGTAAGTAAGTCCTTAAATAATCTTCGGACCACTCCATCACTTCAAGATCCGAATTTTTTTCCCACAATAACCTAGAGAAATCACATTGTAGAATAATAAAACTTCTCTATCTATTCATCCTTTAAAGTAGGATACATGAAGACGGGGATAAAGCACGTGTTAGGACCCTTGAGTCGCATCAAAGCAAAAGTATGCACTTTTTTTGCACCGCACACAAAAACTTGGACTATTGAACAAGACCGCCTTTTCCAAATCATACTTAAGACTCCTCTAATGGCAAGCGATCGGTCTCCCACTCATCTCGATCTGATTGTTCGAGGTCCTCACATTCGAAACGGGATGTCAATGGCCTCGGGTTGACTCTCCTCTCCAAAATTCGTTCCCCAAAAGTCACTAAACACGAATATCCATAATCGAGTATGTTGGAACCACTCCCAAACGCTCCTCCCATTGTCCCTTTCATAGTGTTGGGGTTAGATGTGTCTAAAAAAGTGGATTGAGTGTCAAGTGGAACACTAGACTGCGTGATCGTTGGTGGTGGCGGACGATGTTGGTGGTGGTGTGAAAGCTCTAATATGAGGGTGGTTCTCTGTGATGATGGCTAGAAAGGGTGTGGGGAGTGTGCGATTAGATTTCAGTGGCATCACCTCAGCCCGCCTGGACGACCCTTAAGAGGAGATTTACCTTTGTCGGCGATGGCTATCAGACTCTTAAGGGTTTTCATCTCCAATGGTGGGGCAGAAGGTTGGTTCGAGCACAACAGAATGTCGCGACCCTCTTTGGTTTTCAATTAGCAGGGTCGGCATGAAGGGACAACAGGGAGCATCGTCCTAAGGATTGGCTGGCAATGACGACTCCTGTAGGGGTGGTCAGGGCTGTAAGGGGAGGGAATTGGCGGCGCATCTTCATATGGCTTCAAATGGTGCATCATCACCATAAAAAAATGATGAAGATATGACGTTTTTTGTCTCAGAGATTCTAAAAAGAAGAAAAAAGAAACAAATGATCCCCCTCCCATTCCTTTATATATATTTAGATTCAAACCGGATCAATGAAGATGTGTTGGATAGATTCCACTAATTGATTGCAGATATGGCACTTGGATACAACGTTGAAACATTTTTTTTAAAGTGAGTCCATGTTTGGAAGTTTGAAATTGATGGTTCTCAAAATAGAGTGGAGATCTTAGTGGTGTGTGAGGTTTCCAGTGGTGTTTAAACTAGGGCAAGATATGGCACATACTAACAACAAAATGATTTGATTCTTTGAAAGTGAGAGTGATATTGCAGCTATGACACCAAATCAAAGTGTCAGGTGATGGATTAATAGTAACAAAGGTGAAACTTATTTGTATGCACAAGACATGAAATGACTAAGTTAAATAGTTGAGTAAAGCCCATCTTTGGATGCTAATGAACTGGGATACTTTTGTTCTAAGGTGACGGGTATTGAGCCCTAGTATATTAGAAATAGTTTGACCTAACTAATTAGTGTTCTAAAACTTGTTTCTTTATCTATTTCCAACAATCCATTGATCATGTAAATTGATGATTGTAATTCCTTGTCTGTATTATGACCAAATAAAAGAGTTCTTGTAGGCATAACCATGGGATATAATTGAAATATAGATTTTAAAAATTTATTCCAGTTAGAATAATGACTTAAAACCTCTCACCTCTTCTTCAAACTTGATGCTTTATTAAGGGTGTAGATGGGACTTGAACATAATCTTGAGATTAGTGATAATCCCCCCATTTATAACAGTGTTTGGGATTAAGGAAACTCAGCGTGGCAGCCCAGAGGGACCTTCCATCGAAGAAGTTGACTGAGAGAGCTCATCCTTTAGTCTCGTTGATTAATTTAGTCTTGTTGTATCTTGTGTTTATATAGACTATGAGCTATAACGATTGTAAAGATATGATGAGTATAATTATTTTGTGTGAGTTCGAACGGTACTCGCGAGAGACTATACTTGGCAGGGCCTGGGAGACTTTCATGCTCTATCGAACGACCTCGCCGTGGGAACTTCAGAGGGACTTGGTTTGGAGGATTGAGAAGTGAGGCATCATTGGGGCTTGTCTTGACCATCTTAGATACAACTGGTAAAATACCGAAGGACCCTTACCGTGGAACCTCAGGCGGAGCAACTTTGAGTTCCATCGGGCGTTGTGTCGTGAACCAAACAACCCTCTACTTAATGTCACATCCACTTTATCTTATGTCACTAACAAGCTAGGCAATATCAGATCTGCACTTGAGTAAACCACCGTGGTATTTGGGGTTGTCAGACAGTTGGTGAGCCACCTCTGTGATGACAGCCCTCTGATAAACAGTGATCTAGCAAAAGGCATGTCTTGACATTTAATGCTTATGACATATTGATAACTAGTGCATCAGTTATTTAATGTTTATGACATAAACTATGAGGGATGTCTTTCACAGGCATTAATGACTGAGTTGCCTCAGGGGTAGTGTGGGGGGACTATTTAAGGACTCCAACCACCTTTGAGGAGAGATTATGTTATTATTAAGAGTTCAGAAGTTATTACTAGAGAGATTTATTACGAACCAGAGAGTTCACTCACCCACCATTTTCATTTATTATAAAGCCCATGGACGAGATGAGGAAATAAATGAAGAAAGAGATGAGAAAAGAAATGAAGAAAGAGATGATGAAGTTTATGCAAGCCCTCTCGCAATCCGCGGGCGAGGTAGATTCGATCTACGATGATTTTCGAACACCTTACCCCCAGGAATACCACGATGAGCCCTACCCAAAAGATTTTATTCCTCCTATTTTTGAAAATTATACAGGAAAGGGTGAAAACCCGAAGGAACATATTAAACGCTTCATTGAACACTTGGGAGCGCATTGCCATAACAAGAAACTCAGGTTGAGGGAATTTTCTAAATCCTGAACTGATAAAGCATACACTTGGTATTCTCACTTAGCTCCCATGAGTGTTTCCACATGGGAGGAGATGCATGTTTGGTTCGTTCAGAAGTTCTTTCTAGCAGAAGATGAGTTTACTTTGACCAAACTAGGGAGAGAGAAGTAACGCCCCGGGGAAGAAATGGTGGCTTACGTTCGAAGATTCCGGGAAAGTTCCCTCGATGTGAGGGAGGAGGCCAAAGAGTCCAAGTTACTGCAGATCTGCACGGAGGGTCTGCTTCCTGAGTACATCTGTCATCTTATTAATGAGATTCGCGAGGGGACTTTTGTCGCCTTCCTAAAAGGATTAAGGAATATCTCGTTGGTATTATGAACAAATCCAGTGGTGGTGCCCATGATGTTCAGGCAGTCGATACAACTCGTAGGAGAGAGGTCTCATCCCCCGCTGGTGGGATACACCGAAGGAACATGTGGGGGCAAGGTGGAAAAGAGGGACAACAGGAGGAAGTTTAGAAGAGACAAGGAGGACCCACCATCATTGCCTTTAAAATTAGAGGAGGCTGTCAGCTGTTATAACGCAATGGTCCAAGGAGGAACGATGTACGAACCAAAGGTCATTCCCATTAGGTAACCCGACGCTACAATAAGGGCGAATCCCAAAATATTGCCGGATTTATCAAAAGATCCAATATCTAATGAAGAGCTATTTCACGCTAAGAAGAATCATTGATGAGTGTGTGAAGGCAAGAACGTTGAAAATCCCTCTGCAAAACATTAACAAAAACTTACTCCCAGCGCATGGGGCCAATCTGGTGGTGTCCTATGATGAGGAGGCAAAAAGAGGGGAAAAAGAGCTAACGATGAAGCAGGGGGAGTTTGAAGAAGTTTTCGAAGATTGTACTAAGGGAATGCCTAATGCAGTGTTAGTTTACGATGAAGCAATCGCTAAAGATGTGAAGGACGTATACAGCATTGAAGGTAAGGAAGTAGGCCAAGTTATAGAATACTGTGCAGTGTCAAAATCCCCAAAGTTCACCTAGTTCTTCAACCAAGTAGGGATACCAAAGGAGAGTAGATTAGAAATAACCCAGGAAATCCTTAATATTACAAGGAAGAACGCAGTCCCTTCGTCGAAATGGAAGGGACCCATGGCGAGGTTGGTAAAGAGGTTTCTGTCAGAAGTAACTTTCACTGACACAAATAGGGCCTTAAGGTTCCCTCATAATAGGTCATTGTATGTGATCGCCAACGTTAACGGGGTTAGTTTTGCAAGGACCCTTATGTATGGGGGAGCTTCCATCAATATCATGAAAATCAACTCTTTCCACACAACTAATATTTCGACGGAAAGGTTAGTCCCCATGCCTTTGGTGATTTTAGGATATGAAAACCAGTCTTCCAGGTCCATTAGGTAAGTGAATTTTAGGATTGTGATGGGAATTCTGAGTTCCCATATCAAGTTCCACGTAATACAAAGTGAAACTTCCTACTATTAGCTGATAGGAAGAGTGTGGATGCACAACCAAGGGCTAGTTCCTTCGACATATCACCAATGCACCAAGGAGAATATCAAGGTAACAGAGGTGACCATTAGGGCTACGAGGAGATCCTTCGCTGTCGAGGAAGATCACCTGGTAGATGCGGTGTTTTAAACAGAATTGGAGGAGGATGTCCCGGTACTAACGAGAAGAATGGAGGGAGCATGGGTTCCCTCGATCAGAGAAAGGATGGGGCCTTTGAACCAGCAGAATAAAGAGGTTGCAAGAAGCAAAGGAGAGATGGCCAAAGAATCCCATCAAATGGCCCCTCGACCCCAAAGCATTTCGAAACAGATCAAAGACGGGATGAGGCCTAGAGCGGACCCAATGGAGCATGAGGTTCAACGACAAAGCGTGCTGAGTTAATTTTCAGGAGGTATACTTAGTCAGGCTTCTAGAGAAAAGAAGAGGAAGGCAGTGGCGACTACCAGTAGACAGTGTAAAATGGTAGTTATCGAAGAAGGAAATGTGGTTTATCGGTTATAATGGTGGAAAGGGAGATCGAAGAAACTGATAATGAGGTTAACTAAATATATGAGTGTTTTCTGGTAGATCAACGGGGACAATGTATGGTGATAGACAACTCCAACATACAGGAATTTTTGGAAGAAGTCACCGAGGAACCAGATTACATGGCAGATCAACCGAAGCCACAGGCATAAGAGTTGGAGAAGTTGAACCTGGTGAAAGAAGGGGAGGATCCAAGGCCTATTTTTATCTCGAAAGATCTCAATAAAGGGAAACGAGATGCTTTGGTTGAGTTGATTCGGAAGTTCATAGACATTTTTACATGGAAGTACACAGAGATGGAAGGGCTGGATAAGGAAGTAAGATGCCACAAGTTGAACGTGATGCCTTCACCCATTAGAGTGAAACAAGCAACGAAAATGTACAAGCCCGAGCTAGACATGAAAATCAAGGACGAGGTCCAACATTTACTAATGGCAGGGTTCATTAAACCAATACAACACCCACTTTGGCTGCCTAGCATTGTTCTAGTGGGTAAGAAAGACAAAAATAAAATAAGGATCTGTGTGGATTTTAAAGACTTGAATAGGGCTTACCCCAAGGATGAGTTCCCTCTACCCTCCATCGATAGCCTGATAGATGCAACGGATGTTCATGATATGTACAGCTTCATGGATGGGTATGTAGGGTACAATAAGATCAAGATGGACCCTACGGATGCAGAGAAAATGGCATTTAGAACCCCGTTGGGCAACTTTATGTATAAAGTAATGCAATTTGGACTCAAGAATGTCGGGGATACTTACCAAAGAACAATGATGTCCATCTTCCATGACTTCTTTCACAAGTTTGTGGAATTTTATGTGGATGATTTGGTCATCAAGTCGAAGAAGGAAGAGTCCCATCTAAGAGATTTGAGGAAGGTGTTCTCTCGGTGCAGAAAGTATAAACTAAAGATGAACCCACTAAAATACATCTTTGGAGTAACCAGTGCAAAGTTTGTGGGATTTGTGGTTGATCAGCAGGGAGTATAGATGGACCAAGACAAACAAAGAGCAATCTTGGAGATGACCAATCCAAGAATGATGAAGGAACTCATGGGTAAAGTTTCTTACCTTAGGAGATTTTTACCAGATGTACCTTAGAAGATGACTAATCCAAGAATGGCGAAATGACGCAGCCATTCAAGTGGGAGGAGGTTCACCAGGAGTCTATTACGGGACTAAAAAATCTACTCGTTTCACCACAGACCATGGTTCCCCCAATGGAGGGAATACCATTCAAGTTATACCTCACATCCATCATGAGGTTCGTTGGAGCTTTGCTGGCACAAGAGATTGACGGGAAAGAACGATCAACCTACTACCTCAACAAAATCATATATGGGCCAGAGGTCAGATATAGTATCTTGGAAAGGCATTATTTAGCCTTAGTATTTCTAACGCAAAATCTTAGACATTATATGCTATCTTTTACAATTCATATTGTAACCACATGTGGTCCTATTAAGTATTTGTCGACAACAACTATATTAATTGGTAGGGCAGATAGGTGGTTCCTCATTCTCTCAGAATATGGCTTGAAGTGTGTGGTCCCTCACGAGATCAAGATCCAGGCATACGCTGACCTATTAGCAATCTTCCCCTTTGGGACATTTGAGCCACCTAAAAAAAGTATTCCAGGAGATGACCTGTAGGCCAATTGCTTGGATGCAAGTGATGAAGAATGGACGATGCAGTTTGATGGATCTTCGACAGAAAAGAAAGGAAGGGCATGGGTTATTCTTTCAAAAGGAATGGAAAAGATTTATCTGTCCTACAAATTAGATTTCCCTTGTTCTAACAATGAAGCCGAGTATGAATCATTAGTGATGGGGTTGCTGGAGGCCCTTTGAAGGGTAATTCATTCACTTTGCATCAAGGGTGATTCCAATTTGGTGATTCAGCAAGTGAATGGAGAATATGCGTTGAAAAACCTAAGCCTGACACCATACCGAACAATCATTAAGAGGCTCCTCAGCCAGTTCCATCGGACCAAAATTAAGAGACATCCTCAAACGATGAACCGCCATCCAGACGCATATGCCACCATCACACAGAAAATGGTCATGAGGGACGATACAACTACAGTCGTAATTCAATGAAGAATAACTCCTTCGGTAGTATAGTTAATTCTGTCGATGGAGGAGGACGGTGTCTGAAGGGGAGATATTAAAAAGAAACTCGAATCTGGGGAAGGAGAGATGGAGTTAAGGGAACTATCCCAATACTTTACAAACCAGGGAAATCATTACATCAGAAATGCAGGGGGATGGTTATCAAGATGAATTGGCCTAGAAGAAACATAGTGGAGGTTGAAGAAAACACATAAAGAATACTATGAAACAACTGAGATACCTCATTACAGGAGAATTCAAAGGGAGGGTTACTTCTGGCCTAGAGGTACAACAAAAGTGCGCTAAGTGCCAGTTATTCTTTGAGGTAGCTGAATATCATTTCATTGAAGATCAACCAGACTGAAGGCAACCTTATATTGACTTCATTAAAGATGTAGCTGTCCCAATTAAGAAGATTGGTGAGATAGGACTTGAATAAAGGGTCCCAAAATTTTACGTTTAGGAGGGGTAGCTTTATCGAAGGGGCTACTTCAATAGGCCATTACGTTGCATCACGAAGGAAGAAGCAGTCGAAGTCCTCAAACAGGCACACAATACTGCTCACATAGGAGGGGCTAAGTTGTATGACCAATTGATGATATTGGGGTATTATTGGCTAACGATGGAGAAAGACTCTACTGAGTTCATTCAAAAGTGTAAGGCTTGCCAACTTCATGAAAATATGATCCATGCCCCATCGGTGGACCTACACTCCCTGGAAACACCTTATCCTTTTCACATTTGGGCGTTCGACCTGGTAGGGGCAATACAACCTTCTTCGAGGGGGAAGATATGGACAGTAGTAACAATGGAGTGCTTTACAAGGTGGGATGAAGTGATACCACTAAGAAGGGAAACAACAGGGGTGGTGAGTAATTTCATCAGAGAATACATCATTTGACATTTAGTAATTCCAAAGGTTATTCTTTCAGATAACGGAACCCCTTTCGTCAATTCAGAGGTAACGATGCTCACAGATAAGTACTTTATTATTCATTATACTTCAACGGTGGCATACCCAAAGGGCAACAGTCAAGACGAGGAAACTAACAAAATCTTGGTTAATATTTTAGCTAAAACGATAGAGGATTTTCCAGGATCGTGGGATGATAAGATACCAGCTGTGTTGTGGGCCCATTGAATAACCAAGAGGAAGCCCAAAGGGTATATGATTAGGCATAAATTCTTCCCATTTATCCCCTTAATTTAGAGGCTTTTATCTCTTCGCAAAGTGTAATTTGAGTGGATTTATATCATATCATTGCTATTGACAAGTTTCTAATGAATACGCCGAGTTTCGTGTATTTTCCATCCATTTCGCAGGTATTCGGGGTTTAGGAAGGTTCAACATCCCAATTCGAGTTCCGCATCAAAAGCTTCAAAGAAGTACAAGGACGAAAAGTTCTTGAAAATATGGAACCGAATAAAAGAGAAGAAAAAAAGAACCGATCCCATCCTGGGAAAGCTCCTGTAAAGCACTGAAAATATGGAATTGAACCGAAGGAGAGGAAAAACGAACCGATCCTATGCATGAAGAACTTCCTGTGAAAAGTTAACAAGATGAAACCGACTCGAATAAGAGAAAAAAAATGAATTGATCCTATGCTCGAAGAACTTCTTGTAAAGGCTATCAAAGTTGGAACCGAATCGAACCCCTTAATAGAATCGGTTCTGGTTTCAAAAATTCGAACTTATCCACTTGTAAAATTATAATCCTCCATGGTTGAAACTCTTAGAATTCGTAGATTATAAAATGTAAACTCCTCCATGATATGAGTAGGCCTCTGATTCGTTAGGGAAGCTTTGTAATCGGTTTTGAGAAGAAGAACAATAAGAAACCCTAGTTTGCTTCCAGTTGTAGAGGGGACTTGAAGGAAATTTTGAGATTAGAGATAAATCCCCATTAGCAATAGTGTTTGGTGATTAAGGCACCGAGGCAGCTCAAGCGTGGCATCTGAAGCGAGGCAGTTCATCATAAGGTAGTTTAGCGTGGCATCTCATAGCTTTCTATGTTAGTTAGTCATATTGTATTTTTTTTATATTGACTATGAGCTATAACGGTTGTAATGATGTAACGAGAATAATAATAAGTTTTAGTATGAGGTCAAACGGTACTCGCGAGAGACCAGGCTTGGCAGGGCCTGGGAGAGCTTTCATGCTCTATCGAATGACCTCATCGCGGGAACTCTAGAGGGACTTGGTTTGGAGGATTGAGAAGTGAGGAACCATTGGGGCTTGTCCTGACCATTTTTGATACACCCGGTAAAACACCGAAGGACCATTACCATGGAACCACGAGCGCAGCAACTTGAAGTTCCATCGGGCGTTAAATTGTGAAGCAACCATCCCTCTACTTAATATCACATCTACTGTAGGTGATGTCACAGGTCAGATAAACAACGTCAACTCTTCACTTGAGTAAACCACCGTGGTATTTGGGGCTGTCAGACAGTTGGTGAGTCACCTCTGTGAGAACAGCCCCCTGACACACAGTGGTTAGGCAAAAGGCATGTCATGGCATTTAATGTTTATGCCATGGAGACAACTAGTGCATCAGGTATTTAATGTTTGTGACATAAAGTATGATGGATGTATTTCAGAGGCATTAAATGCAGAGTTGCCTCGGGGATGGCGTGGGAGGCTATTTAAAGACCCCACCCACCTCTGGAGAAAGATCATCGTGTTCTTTTGAGAAATCAAAAGTTATTACTAGAGAGAGTTACTACAAACTAGAGAGTCTTACTCACCCATCATTGTCATTTATTAGGAATCTTTTAATAATTGACACAAATTCCTTAGGATGTTTGGCGCATTTTGGTGCCTGCCAAGGTGCATCTAGGATGCTTACTTCTCTCTCCTTCTAACTGAGTTACTTCTGAGTTTATCATTATCTTTTGAGTCATACACGAAAGATTATGAGTTTTAACCCAGTTCATCTTCGGTAAGTTTTGTCTGTATGTTCTATAATTAATCCAAGGTATTACTAGTTAACTTATCATTACCGTACTCAAAAGGGGTTACGCCTCCATCTTATATAAACTACCCTCCTACATTTGGCAACTCTACTAGGGAGGCATTCTTCTAAGTAAGGAGTATGGCGTAAGATAATGTTAATAGAAGGCACAACTTTGATGATATCCAACACAATGAAGAATAGGCGGCGAGAGAACTAGACGATCTAAGGGATGGGTCTCCTCGAATAGAGGTACCTCCAGTTTAGGCAATAACAGGCGGTCCAGGGGTGACACAAGCTTCCATGAGTGCAGGGTTGGGACCCGCTCAGGTGGCACTCCTCATGAGTAAGTTTTATGAGTTTTTACAAACTTCGGTAGCTTCAACGGTGTTGGGAGGATTTGAAGCCAATTCCTTAGTAACACCAGGGGCAACCCCAACGGCCCCACCGAGTGCAGGTGTAACGGGAACAGTCCTAGAGAGTATACCCTCTGTTGTGAATCCAGCAGTGGGAACATCAGGAGTATCAACGGCCCCAATTGTGATGATTGCTCCAGCTGCAACGGTCACTCAGCCTATGGTCCCGTTGGTTGTTATTCCAGTGGCATCACCCATGAAGGAGATGAGGAAGGAGATGCAGAAGGAGATGCTGAAGTTCATGTAAGGTTCCTCACCATCTGTGGGTGAGGTAGCTTTGGTTTATGATGACTATCGAACACCTTACCCCCAGGAATACAATGACGAGCCTTATCCAAAAGATTATATCCCTCTTATCTTTGAAAAATATACAGGAAAAGGTGGAAATCCGAAGGAACATATTAAGCGCTTCGTTGAACACTTGGGGGCACATTGCAATAATAAGAAGCTCAAGTTGAGGGAGTTTTCAAAATCCTTAACCGACAAGGGGTAAACATGGTACTCTCACTTAGATCTCGAGAGTGACTCTATGTGGGAGGAGATGCACATTTTGTTCATTCAAAAGTTCTTTCTGGCAGAGGATGAGTTACTTTGACCCAATTGGTGAGGTAGAAACAACGACCAGGGGAAGATGTGGTGGCCTACGTTTGAAGGTTCTGGGAGAGATCCCTCAATGTGAGGGAGGAAGCCAAGGAGTCCAAGCTAATGCAAATCTATGCAGAAGGACTGCTCCCTGAGTACATTTGCCATCTTATCAATGAGACGTGCGAGGGGACCTTTTCGACATTCCTAAAAGCAGTAAGAAATATCTCATTGGTTGTACGGACAAACTCAGTGGTAGTGACCATGATGTTTAGGCAGCCGATACAACCTGTGGGGGGGAGGTCTCAGCCCCCACGGGTAGGTTACACCGAGGGAACATACAGGGAGGATCCACCACCATTGCCTTGTACAATGGAGGAGGCTGTTAGCTGTTACAATGCAATGGTCCAAGGATGAACAGTCTTCGAACCAAAGGGCATTCCCATTGGGGCACCCGACGCTGAAACAAAGGAGGATCCCAAGTATTTCCAGGTTCATCGAAAGATCCAGCACCCAACAGAGAGCTGTTTCACGCTGAATAGAATCATCGACAAGTACGTGAAGGCTGGGACATTGCAAATCCCTTTGCAGAATGTCAACAATAACCCACTGCCAGCACATGGGGCCAATCTGGTGGTAGCCTATAATGAAGAGGCGGAGAGAGAAGAAAAATAGCCAACGACGAAGCAAGATGAGTTCGAAGAAGATTTGGAAGTCTGTACTGAGGGAATGGATAACATAGTATTAGCCTACGATGAAGCAAGCGCTAAGGATGTGTATAGCGTTGAAGGTGAGGAAATAGAACCAGTCCTAGAGTACTATACGGTTTCAAAATCTCCAAAGTTCACCTGGTTCTTCGGCCAGGTAGGGATACCGAAGGAGAGTAGGTTTGAAATAACACCGGGGATACTTGACATTACGTGGAAGAATGCAATCCCTTTGCTGATATGGAAGGGACCCATGGCCAGGCTAGTAAAGAGGTTTCTGTCAAAAGTAAATTTCAGCGATGCAGATAGGTCTCTAAGATTCTCTCATAACAGGCCATTATATGTGATCGCCAACGTCAATGGAGTTAGTTTTGCAAGGATCTTATGGATGGGGGAGCTTCCATCAACATTATGCCAATAAACTCTTTTCATGCAGCTAATATTTCGGAGGAAAGGTTGGTCCCCATGCCTTTGGTGATTTTAGGATACGACAACCAGTCTTCCAAGTCTACTGGGTATGTGATGGGAAATTTGAGTTCCCATATGAAGTTCCATATAATAGAGAGTGCAACTTCCTACCACCTATTGATAGGAAAAGTGTGGATGCACAACCAAGGGCTAGTTCCCTCGTTGTCTCACTAATGAGCCAAGGAAAATATCAAGGGAACATAGGTGACCATTAGGGCTACAAAAAGGCCTTTCGCTATCGAAGACGCTCACTTGGTAGATGTAGCGTTTTACACAGAGTTAGAGGAGGATGTGTGCGTCCTAATGAGAATAATGGAAGGAGCATGGGTTACCTCGATCAAAGAAAGGACGGGGCCCTTGAACGAGCAGAATAAGGAGGTTTCCAGTAGCATCAGAGCGATGACCAAAGAAACTCTCCAAGTGGTCCCTCGACTCCAAAATATCTCGAAGTAGCTCAAAGACAGGATGAGTCCTAGAATGGATCCGATGGAGCATGGGGTCCAACGGCAAAGCGTGCTGAGCAGATTTTTAGAAAAAAGAGTGGCTGAGGCTTCTAGTGAAAAAAAGAGGAAGGCAGTTATGACCGCTAGCGGGCAGTACAAGAAGGTCATTACCGAAGAAGGAAAAGTAGTATATCAATTATAACGATATGAACGGGAGGCCAAAGAAACTAATGATGAGGTTGAACCGATATATGAATTCTTTCTGGTAGATCAACGGGGATAATGTATGGTCATAGACAACTCCAGAATACATGAATTTGTGGAGGAAGTCGCTGAGGAACCAAATTACATGGTGGATCGACCAAAACCGCGGGCACAAGAACTGGAGCAGTTGAACTTAAAAAAATAAGAGGAGGACCCAAGGCCTATTTTTATTTCGAAAGATATCAATGAGGAGAAACGAAAGGCCTTGGTTGAGTTGATTCGAAAATTCATAGATGTCTTCACATAGAAGTACACGGAGATGGAAGAGCTAGATGAGGAAGTGAGCTGCCACAAGTTGAACCTCAACCATTCTAGTGAAATAAAGAATGAGAATGTACAAGATTTAGCTAGATCTAAAGATCAAAGAAGAGGTCCAACGTTTACTAACAGAAGGGTTCATCAAACCGATACAACACCCGCTTTGGCTATCTAGCATTGTCCCGGTGGGAAAGAAATACAAAAACAAAATAAAGATCTATTCGAACTTAAGGGATTTGAATAGAGATTTCCCCAAGGATGAGTTCCCTCCACCCTCCATTGATAGCTTGATAGATGAAAAGGCTGGTTATGAGATGTATAGATTCATGGATGGGTATGTAGGGTACAACCAGATCAAGATGGACCCCTTGGATGTAGAGAAAATGACATTTAGAACCCCGTTGGGGAACTTCATGTATAGAGTAATGCCATTTGTGCTCAAGAACGCTAGGGCTACTTACTAGAGACCAATGATGGCCTTTTCATGACTTCTTTCACAAATTTGTGGAATTTTAGATGAATGATTTGGTCATCAAATCAAGGAAGGAGGAGTCCCATCTGGGCAATCTGAGGAAGGTGTTTTCCCGATGCAGGAAGTATAAATTGAGGATGAACCCACTGAAGTGCATCTTTGGAGTAACAAGTGGGAAATTTCTAGGCTTCGTTGTTGATCAGAAAGGGGTGCAGATGGATTAGGACAAGTAGCGAGCGATCTTAGAGATGCCAAGTCCAAGAACGGCGAAGGAGCTGAATAGTTTCCCCGGTAAAGTCTCCTATCTTAGGAGATTTGTGCTTGGGTAAGCCGAAATGACACACCCGTTAATGAAACTATTATGAAAGAACACTAAATTCAAGTGGGAGGAGGTTCACAAGGCGTCTCTCGCCGGACTGAAGAAGCTGCTCATTTCACCATAGACCATGGTTCCCCCAAAGGCAGGAATACCGTTGCAGTTGTACCTCACCTCCACCCCGAGGTCCGTGGTAGCTTTGCTATCACAAGAGATTGACGGGAAAGAACGGACAGTCTACTACCTCAGCAGGATCATCCATGGGCCAGAAGTCAAATATAATAGCTTGGAAAGGCATTATTTAGCCTTAGTCTTCGTAGCACAAAACCTTAGACATTATATACTGTCTTTTACAATTCATATTATAACTTGATGTGATCCTATTAAGTATTTATTGCCAAGTTAAAAGTCTCGAAGGCCCCTAATTTTAATCTTTTAAAATCTTTTTACTTCATAAAGTAATAATTTCCTTTTTAGATGCGGAAGCGTAAAGGTGATGGTTCAATACAATAAACAAATTTTAATTTAATCTCAAATTAAAATTAAACACAAGTGAAATATGATGGAATACACACACAATTTAGATTTCACTTAAACCAAATTAATTAATCCAAGTTCTAAAATTTGCCTAAGTCATATTATGCAATTTTATCAAGTTAGGCCTAACCAATTTTATCAGTTAAATTAAATGACTTGAATTAATTAACTAAACATTACCCAATATTAAATAGCCCCAAATTAAACAAGTAGTGATTAAATTAAACCAATTTTATCTTTTTAACTAAGCATGCGTTCTAAGTGAATTTGCAAAAGATAAAACCTCGGATGGCCCTAGCCTCAAATCCACTAAGTACGGAATTTACAAATACAAGTAAGATGACTTACAACACTCGACTCGATCCCTCTCAAGCCCCGACGCGTCTTCTTGTATCAACCTCTGCCTAGCAAATAACCACGGAGCTCCACCGCGGTCTCGGAATCCACCTATCGTACTTTATATGGTCATCATCACCCGAACAAGGATCCTTACTCCAAGTGGGTAAATCAACGCAAACATCTTCTTCTTTGTGGGATGTAGAAGCAAACCCAAACGTCTATTCAAAACGGTAGAGATGAAAAACCGGTGACAAACTCCAAGCAATGTATATATATATGGAAGCTTGGATAAACAAACACAATTGGGTGTAAACAAAGTGTTTAAAGGATTTTTCTTGGAAAAATTGAACACTTAAACTTGAACTTTTTCTTAGGAAGAATTTTCTCTCAAAACTCTCTTTTTGGAGATGTAGAATAGAGAAAAAGTTAAACCAAAAAGGTTGGTTCCCGCACTATTAAGTTCTATCAAAATTTAGTGGGGTAAGGAAGTGGGAAACATGGGTAAAAAGTTCCATAAAATGTTCCCGCCTGAAATCTCGTTCGAACGAGATTTTCGTTCGAATGAAGTCTCATTTGAACGAGCCTTTCTAACGAAGTTCCAGTGGCTTAAAATTGAACTCGTTAGAAATCTCGTTCGAACAGCCAGCTCGTTCGAACGACAATTCGAACGATGTTCTAGTGGCCTATGGGGAAGCTCGTTGGCAGCTTCGTTCGAACGATAATATCGAACGACAAACCAGAAAGTTGAAAATTACGAATTTAGCCCAGAAACTTTATATAAAAGTTTAATAAAATCTTTCTGAAAAATAAACAACAGTTTTTAATTAAACCTACACCCATTATAAACCGTTCCAAGCTCCTATATGTATATATATATATATATATATATATATATATATATATATGTAATGAATTCATACCTTGGGAGCATGGAACCACAATTGATGAAGTAGAAATGAGGCACTTAAACTCGACATTATTATGAAGCTTTATACACTTGGCCGCTACGTCTTCAACAAACACGTCATAGGCTTGAAGGATGATCAATATACTATATCCTATGACTCAAATATTTTTGTCTGGAATTGAGCCAAAACTACAAAGGACTTATTTGGAAATTTGTGTCCTTACTGCAAGAGCTATATTTATTGGTAGGGTAGATAGGTGGTTCCTTATCCTCTCCGAATATGACTTGAAGTGTGTGGTTCCTCGCGCGATCAAAAGCCAAGCGTATGCCCACCTGTTGGCAATATTCCCCTTGGGAACGTTTCAGTTATCCAAAGAAAGTATTCCAGGAGATGACTTGCTGGCCAATCACCTAGATGCAACGGAGGAAGAATGGACGATGCAGTTTGATGGATCTTCGGCAAAAAAGAAAGGAGGATCAAGAGTTATTTTTTCAAAAGGAATGGTGGAGATTTGTCTTTCCTACAAGTTAGATTTCCTTTGTTCCAACAACAAGGCAGAATATGAATCATTGGTGTTGGGGTTGCTAGAGGCTCTTTGAAGAGGAATTCGTACTCTTTGCGTCAAAGGTGATTCGAACTTGGAAATTCAACAGGTGAACGGAGAATATGAGTTGAAGCACATGAGTTTGGCACCATACATGACAATCATTCAAAGGCTCCTCAGCCAGTTCCATCGGACAAAGATCAAGAGACATCTCAAAATAATGAACCGTGATCCAGACGCCTATGACAACATTACCCAAAAAATGGTCATGAGGAACGATGCAACTACCGTTGTGATCCAATGAAGGACGGCTCCTTCGGTATCGATAGAGTAGGATGCGGACTGGAGGGGAGAGATTAGCAAGAAACTAGAGTCTGGCGAAGGAACGATAGGACTAAGAGAATTATCTCAATACTTTACAAACCAAGGGAACCTTTACTTTAAGAAAGCAGGAGGATGGCTGTCAAGGTGCATCGACCCAGAAAAAGCAAAGTGGAGATTAAAGAAAACACATGAAAAAGAGCACTGCGAGACAACTAAG
Organism: Sambucus nigra; assembly: GCA_949130495.1. NCBI lineage: Eukaryota > Viridiplantae > Streptophyta > Magnoliopsida > Dipsacales > Adoxaceae > Sambucus > Sambucus nigra. Next base: position 42,136,460 of record OX422221.1, read on the forward strand.
ATACCTCTCTATCGAAGGATTCAAAGAAAGGGGTATTTTTAGCCTAGAATGAAACAAGACGTGGAAGATCTGCAACGGAAGTGCGACAAATGCCAATTATTCTTCGAGGCGGCCGAATATCATTTCGTGGAAGATCAAGGTGACTGGAGATAGCCCTTTATTGACTTTATTAAAGATGAAGTTGTCCCAACAGAGAAGATTGATGTGATGGGACTAAAGCGAAGTGCCCCAAGGTTCTATGTTTAAGAGGGGAAACTTTTTCGAAGGGGCTACTTCAAAAGACCATTACGTTGCATCACGAAGGAAGAAGCAACTGAGGTCCTAACACAAGCGCACAAACCAACTCACATTGGAGGGTCCAAGTTGTATGATCAGTTGATGATATTGGTGTATCATTGTTCAATGATGGAGAAAGACTCCGCTGAGTTCGTTCGAAAATGCAAAGCTTGCCAACTTCATGGAAATATGATCCATACCCCATTAGTGGACCTACACTCCCTAGCAACGCCTTATCCTTTTCACACTTGGGCGTTCAACCTGGTAGGGATAATACACCCTTTTTCGAGGGGGAAGATATGGTTACTAGTAGAAGAAAAGTTCTTCATAAATTGGGCTGAAGTGATGCCACTAAGAAGGGCAACAGCGGGGGTGGTGAGTAACTTCATTAGAGAATACATCATTTGTCATTTTAGGATTCCAAAGGTTATTCTCTTAGATAACGGAACCCCTTTCATCAATTCAGAAGTAACGATGCATACAGATAAGTACTCCATTGTTCATCATACTTTGACGGTGACTTAACCAAAGAGAAACGATAAGGCCGAAGCAACTAACAAAACTTTGGTTAATATCCTGGCTAAAGCGATGGAGGATTTCCCAGGAGCATGGGATGATAAGATTCCAGCTGTATTATGGGCATATCGAACAACCAAGAGGAAGCCTACAGGGTATTCCCCATTCTCTCTTATTTATTGGGCTGAGGATATCCTCCCAATAGAGTTAGAAGTTCCCTCTGCTCGATATGCATTACGAATTAGTTTGCTCCCTCATAATAGACATGTACAGCTTGAAGCATTAGGCGAACACAGAGATAATGCAATGCAACACCTTCAAATATATATGAAGCAGCTCTCCAGGGCATATAATAACTTGGTGAGACAAATAAAGTTCGTGGAAGGAGACCTCATGTTTAAAGAATCAGTAAAGGACATTAGAGGATTTCTCCTACCCAAGTTTGCAATAAATTGGGAGGGACCTTTCATTGTAAAAGAAGCTCATAACTCGGGTTACTGCCTAATTTCTAGGATGGAAGAAGAAAACCATTCAAAATTAACAATAAATAGTTGAAGGTTTATCATGAGTAAGAAATTATGTTTGGGCCACCAATGTATCTTGTTGTTATGAATATACAAGTTCTTTCTATGACAAATATGCAAATTCTCTTTATTATAATTCAAGTGGAAATGAAAGACCCATAGAGCTGCACAATATACGTAAACAATTATAATACAAAGGAAAAACAATAGAAAACATATATCTTTCTTCATTCATAAACTTTGGGGAATTACAAAATTGGGAGCTATTTCCCATGAATTATATAAGAAGGAGAAAAAAGGAAAAATATATACAAAAGCTGATTTGCTTAGGAAGAACCACAGATCTGGGGCATAGAAAAATACCTAGGAAGCCCTGAAGAAGCTTCTAGGCAAGACCGTTGGGCACTAACAGAAACCTCCAACCTCGTTTGCACTTGTGTGCGCTCGATAAGGAGTTTCTATCGTTTCAGCTTCGCCAGATGCAGAGCTTCTTTAATGTCCTCCACCTCTTTGTCGACAGCTTGAAGAATAGGTTCTAACTCTGCCAACTTAGCTTCCTCAGCCCATTAATCCTCCTGATGTTTCTGAAGTAGTTCTCTCTAGTTGTCCACCCGTTAACTCTTTAAAGTCTTCAAATGCATGATAAGCTTGTCAAAGCGCAAGTCGTCGTGACCCAACTCCCTCAGATAGCCCTGGAATTGGTTAAGGTGGGGTCTGGTAATGTTTGAGGTCGGAGTGTTGAAAATTTCAGCAACGACGGTAGCCATGCCCTGAAGCCCATAACTCATAATAGAGATGTTTAAACGCAGGCAATCCACCATGAACGTTTCAGGATGATGATTTACAAGCTTCTCAACTACCAAATGATGATTGGCAGGCATGTGAGGAGAATGCTAAAGAACCAACATGCAGAAGGCGTGAGGAGACAGATCGAGCAGAGGAAGCTCACAACCAGATTTTCTCTCAGCAGTAGCACCGATGGTGGAACCTTGATCATTATGGCTAGAATCTTCTGAGACGGAAATTTCCCGATGGGGCGAGGCAATGGACGAAAGAATGGGTGGGGAAATCTATCGTGCAACCTGTGAACAGATAGAAGAAATAATGAGTGTATGAACAATCTTAACAAGCATTTTCGTTGTTAAGTCACCGTTATAGATGGAGTTTGTGAAAAATCTTAACAAGCATTTCATTGTTAAGTCACCGTTATAGGTGTAGTTTATAAAATTCTTAACAAGAGGTTTCGTTGTTAAGTCACCGATATAGGTGGAGTTTATGGAAAATCTTAACAAGCATTTTCGTTGTTTAGTCACCGATATAGGTGGATTTTATGAAAAATCTTAATAAGCATTTTCGTTGTTAAGTCACCGTTATAAGTGGAGTTTGTGCAAAATCTTAATAAGCGTTTTCGTTGTTAAGTCACCATTATAGGTGGAGTTTGTGAAAAATCTTATCAATCGTTTTTGTTGTTAAGTCACCATCATAGGTGGAGTTTGAAGGGTTGAGAAATTGTTGGAAACGATAGGACCCCAATTTTAAATAATTACAAAAAGATAATTTCCTTTTAGATGCGGAAGCGAGATGGTTCAATTAAACAAATTACGTAAATTTAATTTCTTTTTAAATTAAAATAAAATAGGTTCAATGTGAAATTAAATTAGACAACAAATGGATTTTTCACTTAAACCAATTTAATAGAAGTCCTAGAAATTTGCCTAAACCGTATTTGTAATATAACCAAGTTATGCCAAACCAATTTTAACAAATTAAATGATGACTTGAATTAAATTAACATTTACCCAAGCTATTAGTTAGCACCAAATTAAAGAAGAGTAGTGATTTGAACCAATTATATCTTTTGGCCTTAAGCATGCATCTAAGGTGAATTTGCAAAAGATAAAATAAACACAAACCATTACGCCGCGATGTATGAGGAAAAACCCACAACGGGAAAAAACCTCGAACGACCCTAGCCTCAAATCGACTAAGTATGAAATTTACAATTACAAGAAAGACGACTTACAACACTCGACTCAACTCCTTGAAGCTCCGACGCGTATTCTTGTAACTACCTCTGCCTAGCGAATAACCACGGAGCTCCACCGCGGTCTCAGAATCCATTGATCGGACTTTTTCTGGTCACCGTCACCGAAACAAGGAGCCTTTCTCCAAGTGGGTATGTCACAGTAAACAAGCTTCTTATTTTATGGGATGTATAAGCAAAACCCAAACTCTCTTTTACGATAGAGATGAATTCGGTGCCAAACAAACTCTCCAAGAAAGATGCGTATATATATATAGATAGACACTTGGATTAAAACATTGTTTAATGGGTGTAAACTTGGTTTTATTCTTTGAATAAATCACTTTAAATAATAAACACCAAGGGAACTTTTTATGAAAGAATTAATTTCTCAAAAACTCGCTAAGAGATAGAAAAAGTTCTTAGAAAAAATATGGTCTCAATATTGATTTAAATTGTCAAGAGTTAGTGAGGACAGGTAGTGGGGAAATGCCAAAAAACTGCCAAAAACTGTTCCCGCCGAAATCTCGTTCGAACGACATTTTCGTTCGAACGACATTTCGTTCGAATGAACTATCTAACGAGGTTCCAGTGGAAAGTCGTTGGCAAACATCATTCAAACGAAATTCTCATTCGAATGAAAAACTCGTTCAAACGACAATTTCGAATGAAAAACCAGAAAGCTTAAAAATTCCATTTTTAGCCCGAAACATTATTTTCAAGTTTTAAAGAAACCTTCTGAAAATAAACCTTAGTTTAAAATAAAATAACACCCAATGTAAACATATTCCAAGTCTCCCTATATAGATATAGAAATTCATTTATACCTTTGGAGATTATGGAGTATGATGTTGATGACGTAGAAACATAGCACTTGAAACTCGACAATGATGAGCTTTTATAAGTCTTGGACGCTACGTCTTCAACTCTAGTAAGTCATAGGCTTGAAGGATGGTCAAGTATTTTATCATATGACTCAAATGTTTTTGTCTGGAATTGAGCCAACACTACATTAAGACTCCATTGGAAATTTTTGTCCTTGCAGAAATACAGAAGAATTAGCAAAATACCTCAGCAAGGGGGAGAACGAGAGTCATCGTGGAGGCCATAGAAGCAGGAACCGTTAGGGATGGGATCATTGCCTCAAAAGCCTCAATGGGGACCTTGGCAGAAGAAGCCTCAACGGTAGGAAAACTTTCATCACCAGAAAAAGATACTAAGGCCAACACAGGCATATCATCAGGAGAAGTCGTTGGACGTTCAAGAAATTCCCCAACGCTAGTTGATACAGAAGAACCATCACGATGAGCAGCAACATCAACCTTAGCCTTAGAAATATACATACCACCAATAGCAGAGGGTGGAGAAAGACTTGGAGAAAGCTGCAGCAATGAAGACAAGTGTTAGAAATGGTGAATACGTAAGAAAAAAGGAGAAATACCTATAAGCGTTACTTACCTCAGTTATAGCCCCAAAAAGGGGAATTACTCTTCAGCAACGGTGGGAAGAAGAATGTTACCTAGAAAAGATTCAATTTCAACCTGGGGCATCCCAACATATCAAAGTTCAGCATGTTGAACAGAAAAAGGGGTGGAAGAGAGAAAAGATGTCAGAAATAATAAGTAATAGATAATATGTTACCTAGGGGGAACGTTCGGTAGCCGGCATCAGGGGCAGAAGAACCTCTGGATGAGGTGCTAATTAAGAAGAAGCTTGGGGAGTTGTCTCTGGTTGGGAAGATATTCCAATAGATTTGACGGTAGCACCCCCCGCAGCAGCATCTTTAGCCCGTTGGGAGGACAAATGGTGAGAGTAGGTAAGACCTATAATGGGCAAAAGGGGATGAGATGATTTAGTTGTAGATACACAAAAGCGTCCTCCCATGAAAGGACTGACCGGAGGAGAATACCCTTCTTCACCAGCTTCCTGATGAAACTAATAAAGAAAGAACAAGTGTTAGAAAAGAGAAGAAAATCCACTAAGTCATAAACAACTAAAGATGGAAAGACCAACCTCATGATCAGAAGAAGAATGTGAGGGTATGATAACGGGATAAGCTGAGGGGACGAGTGAGGACAATCCCTTTCGGTGAAATCAACCACAGTCTCAGGACTGTCATCAATTGGTATAATGGCCTCAAAAGAAGGAGAAGTTGAAGTCCTAGGTGTAGGGGCGACGGTTGCAGGTTGAACTGAATAGGATTTTCTCTTACTTGCCTTGGTGCCCAAAGTCTTCTTCCTTTTTCCAGTGACACCAGCACCTGAAGGCCCCCTTTTTCTTCATGAATCCCCTTCGGTGGGATCCTCCACGATAGTTGGAAATGCCTCAGCAGGAGGAATTACAGGCGCAATTTGGCGAAATGTCTTTTGAAGATGTTCAACCTCTTTTCTAACTGCTTCCTGTATTTCCTCAGGCACATCAGTATTGGGAGGAACATATGCAATGGGAAAATCATCAATAGGTGCTTGGGATTTACGTGAGGACCTGGGCTTCGAAGAGGCCCCACTTTTGGTCTACTTGGATTTTTGGGAAAGGGGTTGCGAGGGACCTTCGCCAGAAGCCGCAGTGGCAGAAGTACCACCAGCTGAAGGATTATGCGTTGAAGCTTTTTTGACTTAAGGGGAAATGGCGGGGATTGCTAGGCAGTAGAGAGGCAGCTTGCTGGGGGGGGGGGGTCATTCAATGTTGTTCTAAGTGGGAACTCAATGCCCAGAATGGAACTTCCTTTCAGCCCCAGCTCCAAGGAAGGAAAACTCTGAACAATGGGGTAGACTGGGGGACTTTGGATGGATTCGTGAATTTTTTATATCAGTCTTGGCTAATACTTCATTGCAAAATCACTAGTCACGTCCCCCTTCCTAGAAAGAGCATGAATGGTAACACAACCACTTATGGCTGAGAAGATCATGGAAGAAGTCGACACGGTGTAAAAGGCACAGGCCTTAGAGAAAGATGCCTTAGGGTGAGAATCTTTAAATACTGGATGAGGAACCCCTTGGTCGTACCCAAACTGACGGCTGCAACGGTTGGGGTTGTAATGTTCAGAGGTATACCCCCAGTCAGTGTAAGAGGGCAAATATCTAGGAGTCAAAGCCAAAACCACGGCAAACGAAGGGTCCTCCGTTATAAGATCGCCTAAGGTAGGCCCCACGACCCTAGATACGAAAAAAAAAAAACAAGTATGGGCAAAAGAATTTTCACTATAACGCCTCATCACGAAACAACTTGTTTTTATAAAAGATACCCACAAGCTCCTTCCTACTCTATTTCTTGTGAAACCAAAAAAGGCGACGGGGTTTGATGATTTTCCCAACAGGAAACGTAGTGTTGTTAACAGATATCTCAAGAAAGTGGAAGTAAAGAAAACCAGTCAGAATAATGGAATTGCCACAATTGGACAAGTTATATCGGCCCAAGGACCGTTCCATGTCTAGATGGGTTATGTCCAACCATGTATAAAGTGACCCCAGGGCCGTGGATGCCAGAGGAAGCTTATACCCCCTGCCAAACGGATAGATAAATTAATCAAGTCCCTACGTGGTTGATCATAGGGCTTGCCAAGCAAGACAAAATGTGACAGAATTACACGTATATATGCTGACAACTCAGGAGATGTACCTTTGTCGGGGCTAAATTTTGTTATGGGGTTGGTACGATAGAAATAATTTATGAGGGGAGTAAAAGTTGCCTTGTTGGAATTACCGATACATGTCCTGAAGATTTGATCTAATTCTACTCGGGCCTTTGTGTCTTCGGCATTCAAAGCCTCATTGTGATAAGCTAAAGTTCCTACGGGCTCAAGCCTAAATAGCTCGCAAATATCCTCAAGTGTAACTGTAAACTCTACCGTGTGTGTTGTGATGTTCCAATGAGAGACCAAGATTTGAAGGGCGACATTGTGTTTAGAAAGAGTAAATTTCCTAAACCAAGCAGCTCAATAGAGACCAACCTTGGAAAGAACATTAGAGTAAGTGGCCTGCATGGACTAGTTCTAAGCAACAAAGTGGGAAGGGGAGCCACCAGGTCCTTCGAATTAATATGGGACCAGGGGAAGTCACCTCTGTCAAGAAGAAATCGCATTGTCCCCTCGGGAGGAAAATGGCCCCAAGAAGTGGAATCTTGGTCTTCATTACCCAGCAGTAAAGCATCGTACTTGGCTGAAAATGACAAGTCCTGCACCCCTTAGAGAACTCATCATCTTTGACAAAGATAGGCGATCATCAGTAAAAATGTAAATATTCTTGGCGTGCTGCCACTAACGCAACGACGTCTAAGGGGGCTACAGGTGGAGCACTAGAAGAATCCATAACAGTGAATGATGGAAGAACAAAATCTTAAAAAAGTGGAGAGGGGCACGAAAATGGAGGAACACAACCACATGTGGTTATGAAAGAGGTGATGAAAGGTAAAGAACTGAAGAAAACTAAGTAAAAGCTTGGCAACAATGGAGTTCTGGCAGAGTTTCTCTCTCTAAAGAGGGCGGGAGCTTGAAGAAGACGAAGAAAAAAGAAGGTTTCTGGAAAAAAAGAGACGTATGAAACCCTTTTTTAACTTTTTTAAACCTGTTTATTTCAGTTTCCCACCACCACACGTGCAAATTTCAAATCAACACGTGGCACTTCGAGAAGTGTTCTGATAGCTGAAAAGATAGCACCACATCATTTACGAAGTGGCGCCTGAGGAATATAAAGGGTTGCCTTCTTAAGCAAGTTTGAGTTTTGGAGCCAAAATTTTTGTCAAACATATCCACTAACCCCTAAAGAAGACACTGCCTCAACGGTTCAAAAAAGCTAGGATGTCCCCTCGCCACAAGTCCAAATGTGGTCTAATGGTGACTCGGTGACATTGGGGAGAATTTTTGCTTTTTTAAACATTGCAAAATGTTATAGGGGAGAATTTCATAAGGCCCAATGATCGGGTCAATCTCAACGAAAGAATCATTGCTCACAACTGTACTCCACAAACGACATAAACAGGAGAATTTCACATACCAAGAGTCAAAATGAGTATCTTAGAAGGTTACTAGGCCTTTAGGGAGACTTTCAAATAACAAATTTAGAACGGTCAAAACTCAGTGTAAGGAAAAAGTGGCGATGTCCCTTCGTCAAAACACCAATAGGCCGTAACGCTTCGGTTCAGAGAAGGTTCATCGGATCGAGAAGTTTCGTGCAGAAATTTCTTATTCCAACAACAAATCTCTCCACGAAGGGGCAAATGTAGAGGGGGCTTGAAGGTAATTTTGAGATTATAGATAAATCCCCATTAGAAATAGTGTTTGGGGATTAAGGCACCGAGGCAGCTCAAGCAAGGCAGTTCAACACGAGGTAGTTCCGCGTGGCAACTCATAGCTTGTTGTGTTTGTTAGTCATATTGTATTTTTTTTTATATTGACTATGAGCTATAGTGATTGTAATAATGTAATGAGAATAATAATGAGTTTTAGTGTGAGGTCAAACCGTACTCGCGAGAGACCAGGCTTGGCAGGGCCTAGGAGAGCTTTCATGCTCTATCGAATTACCTCACCGCGGGAACTCTAGAGGGACTTGATTTGGAGGATTGAGAAGTGAGGCACCATTGGGGCTTGTCCTGACTATCTTAGATACACCCAATAAAACACCGAAGGACCATTACCATGTAACCTCGAGCGGAGCAGCTTGGAGTTCCATCGAGCATTGAATTGTGAACCAAATAACCCTCTACTTAATGTCACATCTACTGTAGGTGATGTCATTATTTAGGTAAACAATGTCAAATCAGCACTTGACTAAACCACCATGGTATTTGGGGCTGTCAACCAGTTCGTGATCCACATGTGTGACAACAGCCCCCTGACACACAGTGGTTAAACAAAAGGCATGTCTTAGCATTTAATGTTTATGACGTGGAGACAACTAGTGCATCTGGTATTTAATGTTTATGACATAAAGTATGAGGGATGTCTTTCACAGGCATTAAATGCAGAGTTGCCTTGAGGATGGTGTGGGAGGCTATTTAAAGACCCCACCCACCTCTAGAGAAAGATCATCGTGTTCTTTTGAGAATTTAAAAGTTATTACTAGAGAGAGTTACTACAAACTAGAGAGTCTTACTCACCCACCATTGTCATTTATTACAAAGATTTTAATACTTGACACAGATTCCTGAGGGTGTTTGGTGTATTTTTATGCCTGCCAAGGTGCATCTATGATGCTTACTTCTCTCTCCCTCTAACTGAGTTACTTCAGAGTTTATCGTTATCATTTGAGTCATACACGAGAGATTGTGAGTTTTAACCCAATTCATCTTCACTAACTTGTGTCTGTATGTCCTATAATTAATCCAAGGTTTTACTAGTTAACTTATCATTACCATACTCAAAAGAGGTTACACCTCCATCTTATCTAAACTACCCTCCTACACCATTTTTGCAATTCAAGTAATATTATTTCAATTCTTATTTTCATATATGCAGTAGTTATTTCTACATAGTGAGAAATTTCATTTTTCATCACCTTCAAGTGTTCGTAAAAATGTTTTCTTTCATCCAAAAAACATTTTCTTCCAGTTTTCATATGTCTAGCTAAATTTTCAAGGGTTGGGGTGCATGAACACCACCCGATGTAATTCACGATAGTGGAAATAGAAGTTGGAATCAAAACATTAGATGAATTGTATCGTAATTCCTACGATACTACTTTATTTCAGCCTTTGCTTACATACTGTGTGGGCTACGATCCCTCGTATGTGTAACACTTAGGAGAAATAAAGACCGAATTTTAATTCAACCTTTTCTTACGTACTGTGCGGGATATGATCCCTCATATATGTAATACTTAGGAGTATTAAAAAGTTGGATTTATTTAAATTTTTAATTCTAAATCTAGTATCTGATGAAGTGAATTACTAGGGTGTGGGGGATTGTAACTTAACCTATTTTCCTCCATTCATAGTTATAGTTTTAGTCAAGTCATTCGAAATTCTGCAGTAGAAAAATTTCATTCCTAATTTCATTAGTTAATCATTTTCAAGAGTTCATATAGTTGTAGTTTTTTCACAAATCAAATCACCTTTTCCTTTTCTTTAGAGTCAAAGTTAGGCTTCCTTCGCCTGTCCAATGTCATTACGACTCCATTCGTCCTATTTCCCTAAGGATCGATACTCGACTTATCGGATTATTACTTGAGCGACAGGCTTGCACTTGAGCCTACATATCACGCACACTCAACACATTTGTGGTCACATTATGTTTTTGGCGCCGTTGTCGGGGACTTAGGTAGACTTAGGATTAGGTCAAGTCAATCTAAAACTTTGGCCAAAATTTGTAAAAATCCAAAAACATAAAAATAAAATTGAAAATACACAAACAATCTTCATCATCTCTCATAAGCCTATTAATGCAAAAACCTGAACTCACTCCAACTCCCCAAAATACTCCAACCAACATTCACAAAAACTTGATAGTTGAGTACGACCCCAACAACCCTCACACTCTAAATGACCCACAATTCTAGGTCCCACCTACCACGCCTCCACACTCCATTGCAAGTAACACTCCGACATCCCTCTTAGGACACCCCACAGAGCACACTTTGAGTATACGAAGTGAGTATATAGATTTTTCAAGTGAGAGAGACATGTCATAACACGGTAGTGTATCCATCGGTGAGGAAGAGGTCCCGTACCGCCCTTTGAGAGAAATATTATATCCCGAGCGAATTGTCACTCCGAGATGCATTTTACTCCCATATAATGCAGGGCAATTTTTCTTTTAGAATGGGATGATCCAGATACTTCCCAACTACCATGGAATGGAGTCTGAAAAGCCATATCTCCACATCAGGGAATTTGAGGAGGCGTACGAGACCCTTAGTGATCAAACTTGCACAAAAGATGTGATCCGCCTCAAACTCTTCACATTCTCTCTAAAGGACAAGTCTAAGACCTGACTATGGTCATTACCTCCAAACTCGATTGCATCATGGAACGAGTTGCAATCTAAATTTCTCAAGAAATTCTTTCCTACACATTGAACGAACTCCATCAAGGCTCAAATTCAAACCTTTCGACAATTAGAAAATGAGTCATTCGATCGATGTTACGAGCGTTTTAATGAGTTAATCACTTCGTGCCCTCATCATGGACTTGATAAACCCCAAATCATTTCCTTCTTCCATAATGGGAAGAATATAAATTCCAAACAACTCGTTGGAACCATGTGTGATGGTCTCTTTGTCGACCTAGATGCCAACGATGCTGAGCTTCACCTGAGGTATGTCGCCAAGACTACCCAAGCATGGGATACATCTGACCCTAGTGCTCATAATTGAACCTTCTAAACGACCACCACTCCATCGGCGTCTGACCTATTTCACATAGCAAAGAATACTATGACGAACAGTCGACTTCATATACTTGAGACAGGAATGCGAGAAATAATTGAGATATGTGAAACAGGACCAACCGGCTCCATCTCGAACCCCAATGAGAATGTGTGTGCTATTTGTGAGGTGGGGCATTCAACAGAGGAATGCCCAGTGATACCCACATACAAAGTTATGCTTCAAGAGCATGTGAGTGGTGTAGGAGGATTTAAGGGTAATTTCAGTTCACCACACGGGAATTCTTACAACCCTTAATGGAAAAACCATCCTGGTTTTAGCTATGGGAAACAAAATGTTGCGATGAATCCTAATTTACATGTTGCCCCTCCTCCACTATCTCACTTTAAACAAGCACCGCACATGCAAGGACATGTGCATGCCCCACCACCTCCATGGCCATATATCACTCCACTGCGGAGAAATCTCGAGGATATGATAAACCAATTCATCACTGCCCAGAATGTAACCACTGCTAGACATGAGCGCATGATCAATGACATAAATGTGAATATTACAAAGTTGCAATCATCGTTGAGTATCCAAGAGAAGGGAAAGTTTCCTACCCAGGGCCAGAGAGACCTCCCCAAGGTCAAACTAGTGTTAGTTCCACGTTTACAGAACATCAGGAGAAATGTCAAGCTGCGACCACTCTTTGTAGTGGGAGAGTCGTTGATTTATCACCTCCTCCACATGATGCAACCAAAGACAAGGAGATTTCACCCGGCATGAAAGAGGCCAAAGATGTCCCCTTGAACGAGGGTGATAGAGAAGACACTAGTGAGCCCGAGGTAGTAGTGAAACCACCCTCCGCGACACCATTTCCTCAAAGATTAGTTACCGACCATAACAGGACAATAATTGAAGAAGTGCTAGAAGTGCTTAAGAACATAAAATTGAACTTAACTTTCCTTGATGCAATAAGGCAAATTCCATCCTACGCAAAAGTCATAAAATACTTAATGACAGTTAAGAGGAGGATGAAGGTAAAGAAGAACGTGTTTCTAGCACAAAATGTGAGCTCAGTCCTTCTTAACGATCTCCCCCCTAAATATAAAGATCTCGGTGCCCCTCCCCCCCCCCCCCCCATTTCCTTCACCATTGGAGAAAACAAATTCGAAAAAGCCTTACTCGATTTGGGAGCAAGTGTTAACATTCTCCCTCATTCGATTTATAGGAAACTTGATATGGGTGATCTTAAGACCATAAGGATCACTCTCCAGTTAGCGGACCAAATTGTGAAGATACAAAGGGGTATAATTGAGGACGTGATAGTCCAAGTGGGTACTTTATACTTCTCGGTAGATTTTGTCATTTGGGCCACGGATTCCTCATTCGCCTCGAAAAATCATGTTCCCATCATTTTTGGACGCCCATTCTTAGCCATGGCTAACGCAGTCATCAATAATAGAAATGGGCATATGAAAATCACTTTTGGGAATATGACTTTGGAAACAAACATCTTCAACATAGCCCAACAAGCAGGGGAAGAAAATGATCTTCACGAAATAAGTTTAATTGAGGAGATCGTATAAGAACACTTTGAGGAAAATTACTGTGGAGACACCTTAGAAGTTTGCCTAGCTGGTAATCATGAGAGTGAGGGAGTCTATACCGAGTTTGAGAGGGAGATAGAGGAGTTGAGAGACTTACTCGATGAGAGAGCATCAAACGAGGACACAAGAGATGTTAATTGGGTTTCTCGATTCGATGAGTTACAACTAAGGGAAACATGCATGGTGCCCTCTAGCGACACATTCCTGACTCTCAAATATAAGAAACTACCCTCCATTGTCAAATATGCTTTACTAGGTGGAAGTGAGACATTTCATGTTATTATCTCCTCTGTCCTAGATGAAGAGAAGGAGGGTAAATTATTAAAGATTTTGAGGAAGCACCAAGATGCTTTTGGTTGGTGTATAGCTGATGTAAAGAGGATAAGCCCCCTAATTTTCTCCCATAAGATTCATCTTGAAGAGGATGTTCAGCCCTCGAGAGAAATGCAAAGACGGCTAAACCCCACGATGCAAGATGTGGTGAGGACTGAAATTATAATGCTATTGGATATTGGGATTATCTACCCAATCTCGGATAGCAAGTGGGTGAGACCCATTTAAGTCGTCCCAAAGTCGGGCATGACAGTGATTGAAAATGCCAAGGGAGAGCTAGTTCCCCAACGTACCACCACTGAATGGCGCGTTTGCATTGATTATCGAAAACTCAATCAGGGAACTAGGAAAGACCATTTCTCCTTGCCATTTATCGATAAAATTCTTGAAAGAGTAGAGGGCCACCCTTATTAGTTCTTCCTAGATGGTTATTCTGGATATAACCAAATTGAGGTAGATATACTTGATCAAGATAAAACAACCTTCACTTGTGCTTTTGGAACATTTGCCTACAAACGTATGCCTTTTGTCTTGTGTAATGCACTGATGACCTTTCAAAGGTGCATGTTGAGCTTATTTAGTGACATGGTTGAGAGAGGTCTATAGGTGTTTATGGACGAATTTAGTGTTTTTGTCAACTCCTTCGACCTATGTTTAGCCAATCTTGAGAAAGTACTAGCCCGATGTGCGAAAAAGAACTTAGTGCTAAATTGGGGAAAATGCCATTTCATGGTAACTAAGGGTATAGTTCTTGGCCACATCGTGTCATCCAAAGGGATCGAGGTTGATCGAGCAAAAATAGATGTCATAGTTGATCTACCCCCACCTAAATCGCTGAAAGATGTGCGCTCCTTCTTGGGCCACAGGGGATTTTATAGACGGTTGATTAAGGACTTTAGCGCCATCACTAGACGCTTAAGCAACTGTCTTATGAAGGACACCCCATTTGAGTGGACGGAAGCATTCCAAAGAGATTTTGAAAAGCTGAAAAACATTCTTGTGTCCACTCCTATTATGCAAGCTCTGGATTGGTCCTTCCCATTCGAGCTTATGTGTGATTCTAGTGATTATGCGATAGGGGCTATTTTGGGCCAAAGAAAAGATAATAAGTCTCATGTCATCTACTACGCTAGCCGGACCCTTATCGGACCTCAACTAAATTACTCCAACAAGGAGAAGGAGTTTCTAGCGTTAGTATTCACACTCGACAAATTTTGGACCTATCTTATCGGTTCTCCCATCACTTGCTTCACCAACCACGCGGCGTTAAAATATCTACTTACGAAGAAGGACGCAAAGACGCGCCTCAAAAGGTGGATCCTACTCCTACAAGAGTTTAATCTCTCCATTAAAGACAAAAAAGGAGTAGAAAACGTCGTTGCCAATCACTTATCACGACTTTTGTCCGACTTACCTAGTGATCCTAAACCCATAGAAGAATATTTTCCGGATGAGCAACTTTTTGGCACCTCTTCTTTGTCCTAGTTTGCAGATATAGTGAACTATCTTGTCACGGGAGTCGTCCCTCCCGATTGGACACCGCAAGATAAGAAGAGGTTCATCACTTAGTCGCGTATGTTTTTCTATGATGACGCATTTATTTTTAAATATTTCATTGATCATATCATCAGATGATGCGTACCGAATGACGAAATCCTAAAGGTAATCCAATTTTGTCATTCGGATGCATGTGGAGGCCACTTTTCCATGAAAACGACAGCCGCTAAAATTCTTCAATGCGGTTTTTATCGGCCCACAATATTCCTGGATGTGAGGAATTATTGTAGATCTTGCGATAGATGTCAAAGGATGGTAGAAATTACCCGACGATACATGATGCCATTAACCCCGATACTCATTATTAAAATCTTTAACTGCTGGGGTACTGACTTCATGGGCCCTTTTCCCCCATCTTTGGGTCTCCTATACATCCTTGTCGCGGTAGACTGCTTTTCTAAATGGGTGGAAGATATAGCTACCAAGACTAATGACAATAAAGTGATGATAAAATTCCTACAAGAACACATACTTTCTCGCTTCGGTGCTCCGAAAGTGATAATTAGTGATAATGGCAAGCTCTTTTACAGCAGGCCATTTGAGAAGCTCATGAGAAAGTATGGCGCCATTCACAAGGTTGGAACGACCTATCACCCACAAACAAATGGACATGTCGAATTGGAAAATCATGAAATCAATCACATACTAGAGAAGACCGTCAATCCCGACCAGAAAGATTGGTCCCTTCGATTGAACAATTCGCTATGGGCCTACCGAACCGCATTCAAGAGCCCCCTCGGAATGTCCCCATTCCACTTTGTGTAAGGAAAGCCTTGTCATCTTCCCGTTGAATTATAGAACAAAGCATATTAGTCCATTGAGATATTAAATTACGATATGGACAAAGCCGGTGAAGCTCGCAAGCTTTAATTGAATAAGTTAGAGGAGATACGCAATGACGTGTATGAGAATGCCAAGATTTCAAAAGCCCGAATGAAACTAGCACATGATAAGATTATCCGACGAAAAGAGTTTAAACAAAGTAGAAAGGTACTCCTCTATAACTCCCAGCTTCATCTATTTCGGGGTAAATTGCGATCCCGATGAACTATCCATTCGTTGTGATAAGCGTATCCCCCCACGGAGCAGTAGAGTTGGAAGATCCAAAAGGGGGGAACGCATTCAAAGTCAGTGGACAGCGCCTAAATCTATATGTTGAGGCGTACGTAGAAGATATCGACACCATCTTGTTATCGGACCCCATTTACGGGGTCGAATGAGCTTGAGTTGAGAGGTCGTCGCACCCCCGACGCGTATGGGGTGAATTCTTATGTATAGTATTTATGTGTCAGTAAATTAGCTTGAGTAAATAGGTAGGTTACGTAAGGTTAGGGTTAGGATCACGCGTACCAATATGCACTTCGTGAGGGATCGATAAATATAAGTGGGAGAATAAGTGAGAAAGTGTCCAGACATTTGAGTGTGTGAGATTCTAGTTCAACATGCTAAGTAAGAGGGTTCTGCCTGAAATGGAACCGAACTAAATCCCCTTAACCAGATCGATTCATTTTTTATTAATAGAAAAATAAAAAGATTCTAGAACCAGATCGATTCACCCTTGAACCAGATCGGCTCGGGTTTTGCAGATTTGGTTCTTCCCGAGGTGAACCCCCTTCCCCCTATCCCCTCATTTCCCTCCATTCCTTCCCATATTTCCCCCCAAACATTCATTCCCCTTTACCCTCCAAATTCCTCCCCCCCAACCCTCTCCACCACCTATAAATTGACCTTCTCCCCTACCATTCCATCCACACCTCCATCTCAGCACACCTCTTTAAACCCTATCTCTCATTCCCAGCTACCAGATATTTCCATGGCAAATCCTTCTCTTCCCGCGAAATAAATGTCCACCGAGATTCTTCCCAACGTCAATTGGGAATATTTCTCCTACATGGAACGCCTATGGTGAGAAAAAATTTCCAGCCTCTCCCGCCAACTGCACATTGAGCGCGTCGTCAACTGGTACGAGCTTCCCCGCTCAGTCACAATTCTTTTCAGTCGAAGGGGATGGACGCAATACCTCCAAGAACCCCACAATGTTGTGTGGGCAGATGAAGTCCAATCTTTCTATGTCTCTCTCGTATGCACGGGCGAGTTTGAGAGCCAAGCTTTTGTCGACGGCCTCCCCCATCCCGTTTTCCTTGGCCACTCTAGCTCGCAAAATTTATACCAAGGGCGTCCCCCATCCGGACATCTATGACTACACAACCAATGCCCCCACCATCCCAAAATAGAAATGCATCGATTGTCTCGCACCCAATGAGATTTGGGAACAGGGAATCTTCCTTGTGGGACGTCTAAATGATAAGGCGTGCATTACCTTCCATATTCTGTGCGCCAACCTTCTTCAAACCTCAAATAACTCGACGATGCGCCCTCACCAAGCTACCCTCATGTACCACCTTTTCTATCCAAACTTCACTCTCAATCTCGCCCGCATGCTTTACACTGATATTCTTTATGTGACCTTGGAGCAAAAAGGTGCGGTGCCCCTCCCTTATGAACGTCTCATAACCTCCCTCCTTACCGATGCCGGTATCCAGCAACCTCACGCTTTCCCTTGCCTCCCGGAACCCATTGGGAATGTATCACGCACTAGGGGTGCCCAATAGAGAATTTCCCATCGAGCAGCCTAGGTGGTGGTTGATGTAGATGTCAATGAGGAAATCCATGTTGAAGAGCTCGAGGCTGAGGATGTCGAGATGGGCGGGGCAGAAGAGGAAGAGTACGACGAGGAGGATGACTCGCTCTTTAAGCCACCGGGTGCAAATTTTGATAGCCTCCTTTCAGCTATCAAAAACTTGTTTTGACTGGTTCATCAAATTATAAAACAGGGACCAACCGGCCTATCAACGGGATCAAGAGGCCTACTGAAGGGACACAAGCATGATGCATCGTCTCTAAGCGCACTTACACGAGCTCAACTTCGGCAGACCGCCCCCAACTTTCTTCTATGATCCCTATGATCCCAGCACACCCGGACCCTCAAATCCGCCTCCGCAATGATGCCCTTGTCTGTTGTTTGTTGTTTTTGTGTTTGTGATGGTTGTTTTCATATGTTAAGTTGTGTGTTCCACCCTCTCTTTTGTAACACAGGTGTTAAGTATCTATAAAAAAATTTAGCATTTTTTTCTCATTTGTTTGTTTTATTTTCCTGCACTTTTAATTCGCTTTGAGTGAGATTTTAATACCTTTTGCTTCAGGAAAATGCAAAAGTCTAAGTTGGGGGGGGGGGGGGGGGGGGTCATAAGTGCGCCTTTCAAAAACTTCACAGATTTTAAAAAAATGCCCAGAAATTTAAAAAAAATTGAAAAATTTTGAAAAAGCCAAAAATATTTTCTTCAAAATAAATAAAAATTGGAATTCAAAATTTTCAAAAATATCATTAAAAGTCGGTTTAAAGTCTCATATTGTAAAAACATAATACACAAAGCCGAAATTGACCAAAGATGGAAATTGAGCGAACATAGACGACTTAACGAATAAATGTGGAGATTAACAACTCCTGTGAGATTCGAGCCTTTCATTTTTGCAAAATTTATAAATCAATTCGAGTTATTTGTTAACTCAAAGTTCTTTTTAGCTTTTAATAATTCGTCGAGGATCTCAATCCTTTCACTTTTATCGGTTAAGGAAAATGTGTGTGATATTGCCTTGAAAAACGTTCCAAAATAGACCTCTAAACTTAATTCATCTCGAAACGCATATGGTAACGCAATTAGTAATTGGACAATGAAGTAGGCCCTCGTTTGTCACCCAAAATTATTGGTCAGAAAAAGTAGCAAAAAATTATCCCTTTTGTAAACCCAAATTGAGCCGAATAAATTTTTCTCTTTCGTTTGACAACTCGAAAAAAACCCCAATTTGGCCCGAAATTGTGAAAAGTGATAATCCCATAAATTAAGTCCGAAAAGTGTATGAAAAGGGGCCAGAAAAGAATAGAAATGCTCAACAAAAATAGCAAGAACAGAAAAGCGTGAAAAATAAAAAAATAGAAAAGTAAGAAAAAAATGAGCAAAATCCCGGAAAAGCACTCATGGACATCTTAAGAATAGTTTTCACTTCCAAATTTTCCAAACCCATTTCTTTGTACCCATTACACCTTAAAACCCGAAAAAGTCCTAACCAAGTCAAAATTGCGAAATTGGTTACCGCGTGGAGAGCAAACACACAAAATGATAACAAAGGAGATCAAATATATAAATTAGAGGCAATGTTCCCGCTTTCATATAACTGTAATCCGATGATGAGATCCGGTTAACATAAAATTTCCGTCTTTCTTCTTGTATTTGTGAACTTGGTTCCAATACCTTTACTCTTATAAATCACGCATACCGAGAGAATAGTCACATTTCGAGTGATTCGTTTGTGAGAGCAGTCTGTGAGATTTTGAAATCAAAACAAATTTTTGGATAAGTAACGTAGGGGTCAATCGGTTGAAATTCGCGGTTAAATTTCTAGCTTCGCAGACACACACTATAATTTGAGACTCTTAAACATGAATTGATGATGACTATTTTCTGGAAAAGTTTGAATTATATAATTTTTGCGCATTTTGTGTTTTCTTTGAGTCGAATTTTGTGGGTATATTTTCTGCAAACCCTCACGAGACACAACTCGTCCTACTAGGGTAACCTAGGGGTTTAAAGGCTTGTTGCATATTCTAAATGCAATCGTTGGTCCACGAAAGAGGTATTCTATCCGTTTTAGAGTTAGACCGTGTTTTGATTCATTTGCATTGCTCAGGACGATCAAAGTTCTAGGTTAGGGGGTTTTATTAGGAATAAATTCATCCCATTAATCCCCTTAATTTAGAGGCTTTTATCGCTCTGCAACATGTAATTAGAGTGTATTTATATCATATCATTGCTATTAAAAATTTCTAATCAGTATGTCGAGTTTCGTGTATTTTCCATCCATTTTGCAGGTATTCAGGGTTTAGGAAGGTTCGACACCTCAATCCGAATTCCGTATCAAAAGCTTCAAAGAAATATAAGGAGGAAATTTTCTTGAAAATATTGAACCGAACCAAAGGGAAGAAAAAAAATAACCGATCCCATCTTGGGAAAGATCCTGTAAAGCACTGCAAATATGGAATCAAACCGAAGGAGAGGAAAAACGAACCGATCCTATGCTCGAAGAACTTCCTGTGAAATGTTAACAAGATGGAACCGAACCGAAGAAGAGAAAAGAAAGAACCGATCCTATGCTCGAAGAACTTCCTATAAATGCTGTCAAAGATGGAACCGAACCGAACCCCTTAATAGGATCGGTTCTGGTTTCGAAAAATCAAACTTATCCACTTGTAAAATTAGAATTCTCCATGGTTGAAACTCTTAGAATTCGTATATTATAAAATGTAAACTCCTCTCAGACATGAGGAGGCTTCTGATTTGTTAAGGAATCTTTGTAATCAGTTTAGAGAAGAAGAACAATAAAAAACCCTATTTTGCTTCTAGTTTTGCAATTCAAGTAATATTATTTCAATTCTTGTTTTCATATATGTAGTAGTTATTTTATAATGAGCAATTTCATTCTTCATCACCTTCAAGTGTTCGTAAAAATGTTTTCTTTCGTCCAAAAAATGTTTTCTTCCAGTTTTCATATGTCTGGCTAAATTTTCAAGGGTTGGGGTGCATGAACCCCACCCGATGTAATTCACGATAGTGGAAATAGAAGTTGGAATCAAAACATTAGATGAATTGTATCGTAATTCATAATATATAACTTTATTTCAGTATTTGATTACATACTGTGCGGGCAACGATCCCACATATGTGTAATACTTTGGAGAAATAAAGAGCGAATTTTAATTCAACCTTTGCTTACGTACGGTGCGGGCTATGATCCCTCATATATGTAATACTTAGGAGTATTAAAAAGTCGGATTCATTTAAAGTTTTAATTCTAAATCTTGTATCTTACGAAGTGAATTAATAGGGTATGGGGGATTGTAACTCGACCTATTTTCCTCCATTCATAGTTAAAATTTTAGTCAAGTCGTTCAAAATTCTGCCGTAGAAAAATTGCATTCATAATTTCATTAGTTAATCATTTTCAAAAGTGCATATAGTCGTAGTTGTTTCGCAAATCAAATTACCTTTTCCTTTTCTTTTTCGAGTCAAAGTTAGGCTTCCTTCGTCTGTCCAATGTCGTTATGACTCCGTTCGTCGTATTTCCCCGAGGATCGATACCCAACTTATCGGATTATTACTTAAGCGATAGGCTTTCACTTTAGCCTACATAGCACGCACACTAGAAACATTTGTGGGCGTGTCAGTATACTCCGTTCTCCCTTGTTTATGGGGCTGAGGCAATTCTTCTAGTAGAGTTAGAATTTCCCTCTGGTCGATATGCCTTGCGAAGTAGCATGCACCCTCAGAATAGACACGTGCTGTTGGAAGCATTGGATGAACACAGAGATAACGAGATGCAGAACTTTCAAATGTATACAAAATAGCTCTCCAAGGCATATGATAACTTGGTGAGACCAAGGAAGTTCATGGAGGGATACCTCGTTTTAAAAGCAGCAGTAAAACACATAAAGAGTCTTCCCCTACCTAAATTTGCAGCGAATTGGGAGGGATCTTTCATTATAAAATAAGCTTATGATTCAGGTTATTGCTTAATTTCTAAGATGGAAGAAGACAAGCCATTCAATAATAATAATAAATGGTTGAAAGTCTATCATGTGTAAGAAATTATATTTGGACCGCTGCTGTATCTAGTTGTTGTTATGAACATACAAGTTCTTTTAATTATAACTCTAGTGGATATGAAAGAATTATAGAACTTCATAATATACGAAAAAAGTTGTAACATGAAGAAACGACATAGGAAAACACACATCTTTTTTATTCATAAACTTTGAGGAATTACAAAATTGGGAGCTATCACCCATGAATTACATAAGAAGAAGAAAAGGAAAATGTTTATAATAATTCATTGACCTAAGAGAAACCACAGATCTAAAGTAGAGAAAAAATCTCCACGAAGGCCAGAAGAAGCTGCTAGGCAAGACTATTGAGCATTTATAGAAACCTCCAATCTCATTTGCGCTTGTTTACGTTCGATGAGGAGTTTCTCTCATTTCAGCTTCACTAGACGCAGAACTTCTTCGACATACTCTACCTCCTTATTCAAAGCTTCAAGCAGAGGTGCTAGCTCAGCCAACTTAGTTTCCTCAGCCCATTGATCCTCCTGGTGTTTCTGCAGCAGCTCCCTCTGACTATCCAGCCACTAACACTTCAAAGTTTTTAGGTGCACAATAAGAAAGTTAAAACGGAAGCCATCACAGCCTAACTCCCTCTGATAGCCTAGGAATTGGTTGAGGAGGGCTCTGGTAACGTTTGATGTGGGAGTCTTGACGGTATCAGCAACAATGGTCTCCATGACCTGAAGTCTGTAGCTCATCATGGGGATGTTGGAACACATGCAATCCACAGTAAAAGTCTCAGGATGGTGGCTAGCAAGTGCCCAACTACCAAGCGATGGCTGGCAGGCATTTGAGGGTAACGTCGAAGGACCATGAGGCAAAAGGTGTGAGGACCTAAGTCAGGCAGAGGGAGCTCACAACTAGATTTTCTCTCAGCAGCAATGACAATCGTGGAACCTTAATAATTGTGACTAGAATCTTCTAAGATAACGGGTTCCCGATGGGGCGGGGCGATGGGCAAAAGAACTGGTGGGGAACTCTCCCATGCAACTTGAGAACAGGTGGAAGAAATAATGAGATAAATAAAAAATCTTAACAAGTGTTTTCATTGTTAAGTCACCTATATAGGTGGAGTTTATGAAAAATCTTAACAAGTGTTTTCATTGTTAAGTCACCGATATAAGTGGAGTATAGAAAAAATCTTAACAAGTTTTTTCATTATTAAGTCACCGATATAGGTGGAGTTTATGAAAAATATTAACAAGTGTTTTCATTGTTAAGTCACCGATATAGGTCGAGTTTATGAAAAATCTTAATAAGTGTTTTCATTGATAAATCACCGTTATAGGTGGAGTTTATGGAAAATCTTAACAAGTGTTTTCAGTTATAAGCCACCATTATAGGTGAAGTTTGAAAGGTTGAGAAATACAGAGAAAACTAATGACGTACCTCAGCAGTAGTGGGAGCGAGAAGGGTACTAACCATGGAGGCCATAACAGTAGGAACCATTGGGGGCAAGCTTATTGCCTCAGAAGCCTCAACGGCACCATCGATTGAAGAAGACTCAATGGTTGGTAAATCTCCCTCGCCAGCAAAAGGTACCAAGGCCAGTATATTAGTTTCACTGGGAGAAGACGATGGACCCCCAAATGATGTCCCAACATGGGTGGGTATAGAAGAGCCACAACGCTGGGCAGAAGCATCAACTTTGGCCTGGGAAAGATGCAGACCACCAAGAGAAAAGGATGGGGTAAGACTTGGATAAAGTTGCAAAAATAAATCTAAGTGTTAAACATGAGGATTAAGTACACAAGAAGTGAGAAATACCTCTAAGTATTACTTACCTCAACTAAGGCGTCAAAAATGGAAACTGCAGCTAGTGGTCTCGTCAGCTCAGGGGGAAGAAGATTCTTAGCTAACAATGATGACATTTCAACCTAAAGTATTACAACATATCAAAGTTTAGCAGGCCAAATAGAAAACAATAATGGGAGAGAGAAAAAAAAGAGACGTGAGACCTAACAAGTAATGTCTAAAAGTTACTTTAGGGGCACTTTTTGAAACTAGAACGATGGGCAGAAGGAACTCGTGCTGAGGTGATAATTCAGTAGGGGATGGGGGAGTTCTCTCCGATTGAGAAGATATGCCCATAAACTCAACGGGCTCACCCCTATAGCTTCATCCTTCTCACGTTGAGAGGTCGAACGACGGGAGTAGGTAAGCCTGATCATGGGAGAACAGGGATGAATTACATTGGCCTGAGAGGAGCTGAAATGTCCCCCCATGAAAGGGCTCACGGGGGGTGGGGGGGGGGTGGGTGGGTTTTTCTTGTCTAACTTCCTATACCAAAGTGATTAAGAGTTAAACAAATGCACCCTTAAAAAAAATACGAATAAAATCAACAACACGCATACATACCTCGAATTCAGAGGGAGAATCAGAGGATATAACTACTGGTGAAGGAGGAGAGGAAGAAGCACTAGAGGGAGCTGGGGAGAGATGTCCATCTAAAGTTCATTTCCTCTAGGACTTGGTACCCCAGAGTCTTCTTCCTCACACCCATAGTGGTAGTACTGCGAGGAACCTTGGCACTTTTCTTCCTTTTTGACCCTGGTTCCATTGGATCAACCATGATGGTAGTGAACTCAATATAAGGAGGAACGATAGGAGCGCATCGTTAAAACTTGGCATTTACTCGTTCCGCCTCTGCCTGAACCTTCCTTCACAGCTCTTCACTTACCTCTGCAGACATGGGAGGGGAACGGAGGCGATGGGAAATGCCTCCAAATGGGTTTGTGGCTGAGTTTGAGACATAGATTTTGACGAAGTACCACTTTTGGACTTCCTAGTTCTTTTAGCTGGGGGCTGGGAAGGCCCTTTGCCAGTGTCTACTTCGGTTGTAGGGGCATGGTGTTTGGGGTTTTTAATGACCTTGTGTTTGGGCCGGCAGTAGGGATCATTGGGAAATAAGGGGGTAGCTCGAGGGGAGGGTCTTTAACGGTTTTACTCAGAGGGACATCAACTCCAATAATGGAGTTGCCTTTGAGACCCAGCTCCAAAGTAAAAAAGGAAAGGACTGGGTGATGCTGAGGGGAACTCTGTACTAACTCAAGAATCAGGGTCAATTGCCTCAAATATAACTTGGTGGCATAAGAAGTAGATACATCCCCTTTCCTAGTGTCACTAGGAAAGGTGACTCGACCATCCATAGTAAAAGTCACACTAAGTACTGCAACTGTAAGATAAAAGGTACACGCCTCAGCAAAAGTATCCCTTTGATTGCTCAGTTAAAACATAGGTCGAGGAGCCACTTGATCAAACCCGAACTGACTCCTACATTTATCGGGGTTATAAGGTTCAGAAGTGTACCCCCATTCAGTGAAGGAAGGAAAAAACCCAAGAATGAACAGAAGTACCACGATCTGCGAAGGATCTTATATAATTGGAATGAAAGTGACCGTTGAAGTTATAGAATGAAAAAAGTCCAAAGTATGGGTAAAGGTAGACTCATTGTATGGCCTCATGACAAAAGAATCAAAACGATCAAAAATCCCATTATCTCATTTTAGCTGTATTTTTTATGGAAACATAAGAGGCGTGGAGGCTTAATGCCTTAACTCATAGGGTAAGGAATAGACTTAGGGGCAATGGCAGGAAAATAGGTATAAAGGAACCCTGTTAAGATAACGGTGTTGGTAAAGTTGGTTAAGTTATAATGACCCAGGGATCATGCTATGTCAATATGGGTTCGATCCAGCCAAGTGTAGAGGGACCACAAAGCAATGGCGGCCAGAGAAAGGTTGAAACCCCTGGCCAAACGGATGGAAATGCTTATAAGGTCCCTCCTAGTTTGGTCGTTGGGTTTCCTAGTAAAAAAGAAACATAAAATCATCATAAGAATGTAGACTGGTAGTTCCAAAGATGTATCTTTACCATGGACCATTACAACAGTGACATCCTTCGGAGTAGGATCTTTGAAAAAAATAGTTGATAAGGTGAGTGAAAGTGGCCTTGTTTGAAGACCCAGTGCAACGACGACAGATTTGATCAAGCTCAGCTCGGTCAGTAGTCTCTTCAGCATCCAATGCCTCATAATGATATGTAAACTCACCCATGGGCTTAAACCAAAGCAACTTACAAAGGTTCTCCAACGTAATGGTGAACTCCCCCATGCAGAAAAGAATGTGTGAGTTGTAATGTTCCACCTATAAATAAATACTTGGAGCGCAGCGTTGTGCTTAGAAAGAGTGAACTCCCCAAACCAGCTGGCTGGATGAAGACCAACCTTTGCAAGAGTTGCAGCGTGAGAGCTCTGCATGTGTTCATGCTAGGCAGAAAATTGAGCTGGCGATCCCCCAGGTGCCTTGAAATTGATCTGAGAGTATGGAAAATCACCACGGTCCAACCGAAAGGGTAAAGTCCCCTCTAGAGGAAGAAAGCCCCACTTCGACGAGTCCTCATCTTCATCACCCAACAGTAAAGGATAATAATTAGTCGAAAAATAATAGGTCTTACATGCATTAGAGAACTCATCATCTTTGCCAAAGATGGGAGATCGGCGGTAAAAACATAGTTGCTCTTGACGAGCAACATCTAGGGTAGCAGCGACGCCAAATGTGTCAGAAGGGGAGTTTGGCTGAACAATGGTGGTGATAGCTTTGGAAACACTTGAAGAAGCCATAGTAAGTGGAGATGAAGGAAACATCTTGGTAAAGAAGGGCTAGGAACAATAAAGGGATGAGCGCAACCATAGGTGGTGGTGTAATAGACGAGAGGAAGAAGAAAATTAGGTGAAAGCTTCGTAACAATGGATTCAGGCAAGGTTTTTCTCTCTAAAGCAGATGGAAGCTTAAAGAAGACGAAGGAAAGAGAAGAGTTTGAAATATAAACATTTGATATCTTTTAAACCTTTCTGTTGAGTTTCCCACCACCACACGTGCAAAGTCGCCTATAATCATTTCAAATGGACACGTGGCACTTCAGGAAGTGCCCTGACAGTCAAAAAGACAGCGCCACATCATTTGAGAAATGACACATGGGGAATAGAAAGGGTTTCCTTGCTAGGAAAGTTTGAGTTTGGGCACAAGATTTTTTTGTCATACATATCCAATAAACCCCTAACGAAGAAATTATCCCAACGGTTCAAAAAAGCTTCGATGTCCCCTCGCCACAAGTCCAAATGTTGTTTAATTATGACTCAGATACATCGGGGATAATTTCTACTTTTTTTAACATGGTGAAACATTACAAAGGAGAATTTCACAAGTCACAACGATAGGGGAAGTCCTAGAGACAAAATCACTGCCTATAACTATACTCCACAAACTGAACAAACGGGGGAATTTCACTACCCCAGATTCCAAACAGGTATTTGAGAAAGCCAGCATATGTTTCGAGAGAATCCAAAATTTAGTCGTTAAAGCAAAAGATAGAACTGTTGAAATTCAGTAGCAGGGTAAAGTGGTGATGGCCCTTCGCATACCGCCGACAAGCCATAGTGCTTTGACTCAGGTACATCGGGGAGATTTTTTTTCCTCACACTAAGACGATTCATCTGATTGAGAAGTTTTCATGCAGACATTTCTTGTTCCCACAAGAAATACATCCACGAAGGGGCAACTGTAGATGGGTCTTGGAGATAATCCTAAGATTAGAGATAATCGTCCCATTTATAATAGTGTTTAGGATTAAGGCAACTCAGTGTGGCAACTCAGCGTGGTAGCCCAGTGGGACCTTCCAGCGAAGAAGTTAACCGAGAGAGATCGTCCTTTAGTCCTGTTGATTAATTTAGTCTTGTTGTATCTTGTGTTTATAGAGACTATGAGTTATAATGATCGTTAAGATGTAATGACCTCGCCGTGGGAACTTCATAGGGACTTAGTTTGGAGGATTGAGAAGTGAGGCACCGTTGGGTCTTGTCCTGACCATCTTAGATACACTTGGTAAAATAACGAAGGACCCTTACCGTAGAACCTCGAGCGGAGAAGCTTTGAGTTCCATCGGGTGTTGAGTCATGAACCAAGCAACCCTCTACTTAATGTCACATATAATTTATTTTATTTCACTAACCATCTAGGCAATGTCAGATCTTCACTTGAGTAAACCACCGTGGTATTTTGGGCTGTCAGACAATTGGTGATCCACCTCTGTGACGAAAGCCCCCTGACACACAGTGATCAGGCAAAAGGCATGTCTTGGAATTTAATGTTTATGATGTGGAGATAACTAGTGCGACATGTATTTAATGTTTGTGACATAAAGTGTGAGGGATGTCTTTCACATGCATTAATGACTGAGTTGGCTCGTGGGTAGTGTGGGGGGCTATTTAAGGACCCCAACCACCTCTGAGGAGAGATCATGTTATTATTGAGAGTTCATAAGTTATTACTAGAGAGATTTATTACGAACCAGAGAGTTTACTCACCCACCATTCTCATTTATTACGAAGCTTTAATATTTTGCAGAGATCATTGAGGGTGGTGAAGGTGTTTTGACTGCCTGCTAAGGTGTATCTAGAGTGCTCATTTTCTCTCTCCCTCTAAGAAAAGTTTCGTCTAAGTTCATTAGTACCTTTCTGAGTTATACACGAGAGATTTGTGAGTTCAAACTGAATCTATCTTCATTGAGTCGTGTTTGTATGTCCTAAGGTTAATGAATAGTGTTGATGTTTAACTTATCATTATTGTACTCAAAAGGGGTTACGCATCCATATAATCTAAACTACCCTCTTACAAAGGGCCACAATAATTATACAGCCAAGGACACCTTTATATTTAACTATGCAAACATTTTTCTATAGGACTATGATAAGAACATTTTTGTAGATCTTACCAATATAGAGAAAAGTATAAATCCATCCTTAAATGGTTTAGGTCAATAGTATATTATGAAACTATAAAGTATGTGGGATGGGAAATAATTTTGACAAGCTTAGTTCTATGTGGATGAGAATGGAATTTTCCATATATTCGGCTCTGGTTATCAAAAGGAAATGGTATGATCCAAAAGAATATTAGGAAGTCATATAGTTACTACATTATTGTGGGAAATTTTGCTAGGAAACACCGACACTTTTCTACTTTATGTACACTAAACTAATAACAATATTTGTTTTTTATTTATTTATTTATTTTTGATAAAATTCCTATGATAATGATAATTATGATATGAAGATAATTTTGCTAAGTTAGATAAATGGAGGTAGGCATGAAGTCTTTTGATTTTGGAAGAGGAACTTTGCGGAACCCCTCATGTCTAAGAGCGGATTAAGTTGTTATCCGCTTTTCAGGATTCAACTGATGGTGCACTGGGTGTGATGTAAAAATAATTCAAATTCACTTCAAATTTTCATTTGATTTGCTTCTATTCAAATTCTGATTACGTTTGTGAATTTTGTAAAAGTACAATTAAGAGTGTTGATTCAAAATCAAGTGATTCTACTAGTTTGATAATTGAAGATAGTTTTTTTTATCAAGAGCTCAAGCGTAAGGTGATCATAATTTCTTCATTTTATGCTGATACGTATTGAATATATAGTTTTGATTATAAATCTTTCCTTATCAGTTTATTAACTGTTTTCGATTGAATTTGTCTTATATTTTGCCGAATTTGAGTTTGAATTAGATCGTAATGAAACTGAAACTAAATTTCACATTTCCATTGTGTTTGATTTAAATTTATAGTTCGATTATGAGTTTGTTCTTATGTTAAATTGTTGATGAAGCTAAACTTCATTGAATTTACATGTTTATGACTGATCAAGCATTTTGAAAAAAGAATAAGAAGGCGAAAACAATGCCTTCATCGCAACAGGTGATAAAAATAATGTTGGTCAGCACAATCCATGGCTAGGAGGATTCAACTAGCCTCTTCATTTTGCATTTACCAGTGGCCTCCCAAGCTCTTTAAAAAGTTCAGGTAAACGATCAAAAACTTCATTTGGTTTAGATTTACAAAATTTTGAAATTCGGTCACTCTATCTTGGGCTACCTTTATGTTTTGCTTGTGATGATAGAGGAATTAATTTGATAAGTCCCTTGATGGAAACAATCTAATACTGGTGAATTTCCCCCCGAGAGTATCTATGATGTTTTCTAATCATATGGTTCCAATTATGATATTAATAATTGTTTAACTGTTCCATTTATATTCAACTGTAGTAATTCAGAACTGTTGATCCACCATTATCTTTCATATTTTTTATATTAGTTTCTTTATATCTGTGAAATTACAAAAGATGAGTGGATGATTTATGTCTGGGATGGAATTGACACTACACCAGTTGCTATTCAAATGAAGTGAGGGTTAGTTCTTGTGTTTTTTTATTATTTTTACAGGGAGACTTATATATTAAATAGGCTCGAAGGTGTTGTATGTAGCCATGGCACAAAAGAAAGTCGAGCGTGAACAGATTTTGCATTCGTAGTTTTGAGGACCGAAAAAAGGAGCAAATCATGAAATACTAGGTACTATAATTACCCACTTTTCTCCTCATAGATTTTTCCTTATTTTAGAAAATGATGATTAATTATTTAACTTTCAGTGTAGGACTCAAACATATATGTTAAGAACATTGCTGATGATGTTACTGACAACGCTCTTTCGTTATCACTGAGGTTGGTGATTGATGGAATACTCATCAACGTTGTTTCATTGTCACTGGGGTTGGTGATTACTGTGGATGAGAAGAGCTCATTGACTAAGTAGTGGTGCAGAGAGATAGAAGACTATACAAACCATGTCCCAATCGCCGTCTACAAAAGCGAGGATGTTGTAGGTGTAGTAGGTCGGTGGTTGGAGCCTTTGAGCTGTCAATACAATTTCACGAAACTCAAATAAAGAGCGACACATATATGCTTGATTTTTAGATGTATATTTTTTTGGAGACATTTTTTTTAATGATGTACATAATGGGCATATGTAGCTATGATACCTATAGTAGGTCATTATCTTTTTGTGGATAATTAATGTAGATGATGGATATATCTATTTGTCTCCCACTATTTTTTTATATGGACAAATGACTTGGTTGGTGCATTTTAGGTGTACGTGATTTCAGATACAAAAAATTTCAAGACTGTTTTTATGTTATTGTAAATTTTGATTTGTGTTTACATTTATTTGTCAACTATGACATTAATATTGGTTACTATTTTTTTATTATATGTTTAATTTTTGACCGTTTATATTTAACCCTCATGTGATGAAAATTTTTATGACCTTTTTAAAATTTTGAAAATTGTTTCTCATGACATTTTTGAAATCACATATGACATCTTATAGAGTATATTATGACCCTTTTTGTAATGGATATGACAGTTTTGAAAAAAAAGTCATATATAACGGTTACTTAATATGACACTTTTTATGGGTATTAATTATGACACTCAAACTTATGACGTTTTTTATTGAAAAAGAAAGTGCCATAAAATGTGTTTTATGACAATAAAAAAAGTCATAAAAAGGCTTTTTTGTTGAAGTGCGTGCACTCAGAATTGTCATCTGAATTACTTTTTAACATTCTCAAATTTTGACCCCAAATTACGACACATGTGAATTTTCAAAAATAACCCGAATTAAATAAATCTTAATTCAACAAATTAATATGAATTATCCAAATTAAATAATTTCTCCAAATCACCAAATTAATTAAATTATCCCCATTTATTAAATCTTTTATCAATTCTCTCGATTAATTAAATCTTCTATCACCAAATTATTTAAATTATGTGTCCTTAGAAATACGGGGTGTTACATACTTCCCCCCTTACAAAGAAATTTCGTCCTCGAAATTAAGACAGATCTAGTACTCCAAGCCTCGAATACTTCCTCACTCACATTCCCTTAAGATCGCTACATATATTTCAACCTCTTCTAAGTGCGAATTATATTAAAATTAAATTAATTTTCCAGGGCTCCCATACACCCTATACCCATGCATAATTGCACAAAGATTACCCGGCTCCACTAACCTCAAATTGTAGTAGAACTTTTGACTTACAATTATAACTACCTTAATGCATAATAGCCAAGGTACCAAACTATTCATAATAACTGAAGGGGTCGATCAATTAGTGAATTAAGCTGATCGATCGATCCACTAGATATGAGTCATCTTACCCGACTGCTTTTTCAAACTTTTTAAAACTCCGAAGCTTTCCAACTTCAATCCAGACCTCAACTACTTTATCTCCCATATTTTTTTCATCTATAAAATTGTTCAAACACTAATACATATCATTAATCCTGAGTGATGTTCATTAAAATTATAGGGTTCATAAATTGGGTTTTTCTCAATATCCCTTAAATCACAATTCTCAATTCGATTCAATAATCTGAATTCAACAACAATTTCTGTAAGTTTTCGATTCTAAATCATGTTTTAGCCTCATATGATATTATTCTCAAATTAATTAAACAAGAATTTCTCCCTTAATGCTTAAATCCCCAAAACCCAGATTTAACATGTGATACCCACCCTAAAACAATTTTTGCTATAATAAGTCCTCCCAAAATTGGGTTTGCACCCACCACGATATGAATCGCAATACCACAATTTAAATGAAAGCAAGTTTAACTACTTGCCTGGATAATTTTGTAGGGTCTGATTTCTTTTGTTGTAGACGAATGTTTGATGAAGAACACACTCCACTTCCTTTAGTTTGGCTCCCAAAAGTTCTTCAATTTCTTTCATTATTTTCCTCTGCAACTATAGGGTTTCTCTCCTTGACTTATGACTGACCCAATTCCCTCAACTAGGTTTTATTTCATTAATCCCGTTTTTAAGCTTATGGGCCAAATTAAAATGGCCCAAACACTCCCGTGTGGGCCCTGTTATGCCTAAAATTGCCCCGAGACACAATTCCTACCCTAAGTACTCTTTTTTTACTATTTCGACTTATCGGGAGTCAATCGTTCACTCAGAATTGCCACTCAAATTACTTTATAACATTCTCAAATTTTGATCCCAAATTACGACACATGTGAATTTTCAAAAATAATCCGAATTAAATAAATCTTAATTCCCCAAATTATATGAATTCTCCAAATTAAATCATTTCTCCAAATCACCAATTTAATTAAATTCTCCCAATTAATTAAATCTTCTATCACCGAATTATTTAAATTATGTATCCTCAGAAATATGGGGTGATAGTGGTGGTTACATGTTAAGGAAATTTTTGGAGGACAACATAGAGTATGGGATTTATTGTGATGCGTAGGATAATAGGGTACTACCTATTTTACAGTGTACGGTTGTTCAGAAGGGGGTATCCACAGATGAAAGCTTAGGTCAAAGAGGAAAGACCCAATTCAGTAATAATGGGACGCCTTTTATAGACTTAGGAGGTAGAGGTAATTTTTCTCCTATTTATGTGATGGCTTCTAATTTTGCCCGATAAAGTTAATATAGCTCCTGGATTTATTATTAGTCCAAATTTGGTTTCTAACGTCCGGAGAAAAAATTGGCTATCAATACAGAAGAACCTTTTGGTTGAATGTCAATAACAAGGGGAGGGGCGTGAACATGTGCTTAATTTTAATTTGAACCCTTCTGACCCTCTAATTTTTGCTAGAAAAAATGGTCATAAACAGTTTTGTTACGGTAAGTATTTAATTGGTCTGAAGAACATCAAGTCATTTTCGAATGCAGGTGGAAACTTCTACAAAACGTGTTTAGTTAGGGGTAAATCCATAGGCAAAAAAATTTAAAAGAGATATCCATTTTAGGAAGGAAAGGAGGGGTGGGGATTCGAAGTTGGGGGTGATAAAAATTTGGCGATATTAATGGTAAGCGAGAATATTAGTAAGGGTTTCATGAGGGGAATTACACTAAAAATTCTATAACGTAATCGGGTGAGGGGGTGGTAGGAGAGTTGGCAGTTCTTCTTCAAAATTAAATGACTCCAAATTATGGGTGGAGATTAGAATTCATGGGAAGTTAGATGTTATTCACGAGATGAGGAGGAGAAGTGGTTAGACGACCCAGAAGAGTGCATATAAAGTACACTTTTATTGAAGGAGGAGGAGACTGGGAAGGGTTTATTTAGTGCCTCGAGTGTGTCTTTGAGTGGGAAGAATTTGATGGGAAATATGGAAAGCTCGTCCCCTAAGTTAGGGGATGGGCCTAAGGGCTTGAAGGGGGAGGGGGAGGGGGAGGTCTCGGGGGTAGGAGGAATGAGATGACCCTTGAGGTTGAGTGGGAAGAATGGGTTTGTAGTGTAATAGGAGTGTTTAGTAAGTTTTTAGGGACAACATATCTTGGGAATGGGAAGGAGGCGCTTAAGTTATTCCATCGAATAGAGGACATGTTCAAAGATAGGGAGAAGGTTGTATAGGCGGTGAGGGAGGGGGTAAAAGTGGTCATTGATGAAGTTACGCATTATTTTCTCGAATCTGCGGGGTTCGAATGACGTTAGCAAAAGGGGAGTGATTAGTGGAGCCATATCGCGGTGGAGGCGGAATATTGTTTGTTTATAGGAAACTAAGTTAGTAACTATGGATAGGGAGATGGTGTGGTCTATCTGGGAAGGTCATATTATAGAGTGGTGTTGCCTGTATTCGGAGGGGGCATCAGGATGGATTATTTTTTTATGGGATAATGGAGTGGTGGAGAGAATTGATTTGTTAGTAGGGTGGCGGTCTCTTTCATTTTTATCCAGGAATATATAGGATGGGTTTATCTGGAGTTTTTTTAGGGTTTATGGGCTAGTGGAGGATTTGGTTTATAGGGAGTTGTGGGAGGAATTGGAGAGGGCAAAAAATGTCTGGGGCGTTCTGGGGAATTCCATGGTGTACTGGGGATGATTACAACATTGTTCGATTTCTTAGAGAGGTGTGACGGGGAGAGATCGGATTCTTTTATGTGTTATTTGTCTGATTTCATTGGTGAGTTGGAATGGGTGGATCTTCTTTTAGAGGTAGGGTCCTTCACCTGTTCCAGTCATAGGGATTACCCCTCATTTTATTTTCTTGATCAGTTTATACTTTCTAATGAGTGGGAGGAGAATATTACCAGGGAAATTCAATCTCTCCTTACCCTAGTTACTTCTTATCATTCACCTAACCTCATGTAGTATGGTAGGACGACCCCATTCAGATTTGAGAATATGTGGCATAAGGTGGGATGGGGGGCTGTGTTAATCGGGTCTAGGAGTGGTGGCGTGGGCATGAGGTGGAGGGGAATGTGATCTTCAGAATGTCATATAAATTATTTTCTCTCAAAGGGGATATTATTTGGCAAAACCATGATGTGTTTGCAGTGGGGTGGGGGTGATGGAGAAGATTTTGGAGGATATACAGGGTCTTGACGAGGATGAGAGGGTAACTAGGGAAGAGAAAAAAGGGAGGTGGGGAGGAGGCAGATTCAGGAGGATATTTATTGGAGGCAAAAGACTAGGGCTATTTGGTTTAAGGAAGGGGATAGCAACATTTAATTTTTCTATAAAGCAGCTAACTCCCATCGTCATGTTAACCATATTGGGAAGGTAGTAATAGGGGATGTGGATTACACCGAGGAGAGTAATTTTCATAGAGAGATCAGTCATTTTTACAAGAGATTGTATATAGAGGAGGAGTCCTGCCATCCCAAGATGGATGAGCTCCTTGTGGCTAGAATTTCGAGGGATGATGCGGTTTAGTTGGAAAGGTTGTTTATGGAGGAAGAGATGGTTCAGTTTTTGAGTTCGATGTGCAAGGATAAGGCTCCCAGTCCGATCAGGTTCACTATGGATTTTTTCCCTAAGTGTTGGGCGGTAATCAGGGAGGATGCGATGGCTATTTTCAACGAGTTCTACGATAGTGGGTACTTTTTATGGAGTTTGAATTATACTTTAATTACATTGGTTTTTAAGAAAAGTGGAGCGACGGATGTGAGATACTTCAAACCCATCAACCTCATTTGCAGCGTGTAAAAACTCATATCTAAGGTCTTATTAGTCAGGCTTATAAAGGTGATTGATTTTCTCGTGTACGAAGCTCAGAGCACTTTTCTGGGTGGCTATTAGATTCTTGATGGGGGGGTTGGTGGCGAATGAGTGCATCTAGTCTAGGTTGAGAGGTGGGGTCCCGGGCATTATCTGCAAGATTGATGTTAAAAATGTGTATGATCATGTGATCAGGGACTTCCTTTTCTATCTACTAAAGACGATGGGGTTTGGGGACCGGTGGTGCAAGAAAATGAAGAGGTGTGTCTCCTCGGTCAATTTTTTGTCTTGGTGAATGGGGTTTTTGAAAGGTTGTTCTCTAGATCTTTAGCTCTTCGATGAGGTGACTCGTTGTCCCCTTTTCTCTTTATATTAGTTATGGAGGCACTTTGTCGAATGATGAGTCATATAATGGAGGATGACATGGTCTCTAATTGCTCGATTGGGAGACTTATTCCCCATCCTATGGAGATCTCTCGTCTCATCTGTTGTTTGCAGATGATACTATTATTTTTTTAGGCGCGACATGGATGAAGTTGGAACATTGAGGTTGCTGGTGGTGTGTTTCGAAGTTGTGTTTGGACTTCGTATCAACTACAGGAAAAACGAAATGATTTTCATTGGAGAGGTGGGCAGTGTAGGTTATTTGGCTGGTGTACTTGGTTGTAGTGTAGGCTTGCTACCCTCAACTTAACCTAGCCTCCCTTTGGGGGATAATTTTAAGTCTTTGATGATATGGGATCTGGTCCTTGAGAGGTTCCAGAGGAGGTTTGAAAGTTGGAAGTATATCTACCTTTCCAAAGGGGGAAAGTTGACGTTAATCAGAAGCGCGTTATTGTGCCTTCCGACATATTTTATGTCTATTCCCCCTTTAACTAGATCTTTCGGCAAGAGACTCGACAAGTTTACGAGGGAATTCTTGTGTAGTGGTCTTGATGATCAGTTCAAATAATGTTTGGTGAGTTGGGACGAGGTGTGCATGCCGTTGAAGGAAGGTGGGGCAGGGGTGAGGAGTTTATCCCATTTTAATATGGCTTTGATGGGTAAGTGGTAGTGGCGATTTAATAAGGAAAAGGGAAGACAATGGACGAAAGTGGTGATGGCCAGGTATGGGGCTAGTCAGTTTGGGTGGGGTCCCACGGTGGGGCGGTCTTCACATGGGGTGGGTATGTGTAAGTGCATTGTACGAGGGTGGGAAGATTTTTCTATGTTTACTTCCTTCCAGATCGGGAGAGGGAATCGATTCAGGTTTTGATACAATAGATGGGGTGTAGGTGTCTCTCTGAAGGATCTTTTTCTAGGGATGTATTGGATTGGGGGGAGGGGGATATGGAGGGATCAATTTAGGATCGTAGGAGGAGGGTAGGGAGCATGTGGTGTGGGATCCGAAGTTTAGGTGGGAACTTTGGTATTAGGAGCTGGAGGAGGAAAATGAGTTCTTTGAGTGGTTTCATTTGGATCCTATTCTATCCTTGGGGGATAATGTTTTGAGGTGGACGAGCTTTCAGGATGGTCTTTTCTCAATTAAGAAATATTATATTGTACTAAGGGGTAATGGGAGTGTTTCTCTTCAATGGAAGTCTATGGAAGAGCCATGTGCCCCCTTAAGGTTCTCTTTCTTATGTGGACCGCGTCCAGATAGGCCATCTTGACTACTGAGGGGTTGTAGATCATAGGGATGAGGTTGGCTAGCAGATGTTAGTTGTGAAAGAAGGAAGCAGAGACAACCAACCACCTCCTTCTCCACTATGAGGTGACTCAGAGCCTTTGGGATTTGATTTTTTTCTTTAGGTCAGATCTTATGCATTATGCCTCGGACGATGATCGAGGTGATGGAGGCTTGGAGGAAACCCAGGGGTTGAATTAGGATAAGGAGAGTTTGGAAGATGGTACCTAATTATATCTTTTGGACTATTTGGCAGGAGAGGAATCGGAGATGCCTTGAAGGGGTTAAGATGGATCCTTCTCATATTCGTTACTGCTTCAGAAGACTCCTTCTCTGTTGGCATCGAAAAAGGCATGATACGGTGTTGTCCCTCTTCCTTGATTTCTGGAAGAGTTTCGGGGGTTAGGCTAATATAGTTTGGGTTCTGACCCTTATTTTTCGATTTTGTACACTCCTTGTATATGGGTTTCTTCCCCTTTAGGTGGGTCTGTTTAATGATCCGTTTACTTATAATATATATATTGAGATTATTCACCTTATATTATGCATAATAGTCAAGCCAAGAATGAGAGGTGAATAAAGATAGATAGGATATAATGTCCAAGTATACTATCACCTAATTCACTCTAATCCACTATATGGAAAAGCATCCTGATCATATCATGTATACAACCAATTAGATAATAATTAAAAAATAAATTGTGTTTAGTTTATATCCAATATTAATAAATCTAATGTCGATGGTACTATGTCAATTTGCAGTATTGTCAACAAAATAAGAAGTTGAAGTATAAAGTTTCCTAATTAAAATAGGCATCAAAGTGACTTAGAATCCGAAGTTCAGAAGGAGGCTTTGGGACTAGGAGATTCAGGAGGCAAACATGTTCTATCAGTGGTTGGGTTATTCCCCCCGTCCAACGGTTAGGTAGGATTCCTTACAGTGGAAGGGGGGAGGGGCACGGGTGTTCTCAGTCTGAGGTTACTACTTGATCCTGAGCAGTAGTGGGATTCCCAGAGACTGTTTCCTTGGAAGATTATTTGGAAGGTCAAAGAGCCGTCGAAGGTCATATTCTTTGTGTGGTAAGTGGCTAGAAAGGCCATTCTAACGCTCGTCTGTCTAGTCGTTATTGGTTATGCAAGGATGATGAGGAGAAGACCAATCACCTTCTCCTTCACTGTAATGTAACGAGAGATTTGTGGGACATTTTCCTTGTCCGTACTAGGACCGCATGGGTTATGCCAAGGTTTGTGAGGGTGCTCTTAGAGGGGTGGAGACCCCCGTGGGGGTGGCTGGGTGGCCCCCGTGGGGGTGGCTGGGTGACAGGATTGTGTGGCTATTAGTTCCTCACCGCATTTTTTGGACGATTTGGAATGAGAGGAATGTGAGATGCTTTGATGGCATCGAGACTGTGCCCTCGAGACTTCGTTATGTTTTTTTGAACTCTCTTTTTAGTTGGTTTAAGGGGAGCCTTGCCGTCATGACTCAGTAATTTCATTAGTTCGTCGAGGAGCTCCACTTGGTTTTGTAGTATGGTTTTCTGGGTGCCCGAGTTTGTTTGTTTTTTATACTTTTAGTAGGCTTGTTGCTTGGTATACTTCCTGTATACGTATTCGCTCCCTTATGGATGGGTTTGTAATAACATTTATTTACAATATATATATATATACAATTTTGGTGGTTATTTGAGTAGTTCTTAATATTTTCTCTCATGCAGGGTAATAGGAATTTGAGAGAAAGAAAAAGCAAAATAAATCGAAGAGGGTAGAGCAATAGTGATTTATTTAATAAAAATAACTAAAATAAACAACTTCCAGTGGTTTAATATTTAAAACTATCTAAATTATTGTTCTACTTGAATATAGTTTTTTTTTTTTTTAATTTTCAAAACCAAACTGCTACAATGTATAGATTTTAAAAGTCCAGGTAGCACAAAATGCCAAAAACACCACTAAAATATTTAAACATTCTGATTGTACTAAAAGATTGTTAAATGTACAAAACATATTGAAATGTGTATTTATGTGATAATTTGTTAATAATTCTGACGATCCAGCACATGTTTGATAGATAACACGTGGGCATTGTTCCTCCACTAAAAAAAAAGCACTTTGCCTCATTTAAAATAGGCATTCGTATATTTTATATTTTTTTACCTATAATGTAAATGCAATGTGTTTTCTTCTATCAGATATTTTATAATAAATAGGGCCGTTAATTGTGACATGTTCAAATAATGATATTTTATAAATAAAAGAAAGTCACACAAAATTTAGTCATTTTTTTAAGAGATCCCTACGTAATTATTATAATAAGTGAGAAAATTTTATACATTTATATTGGAACGCCTAATTTAGATTACATAGTGACAAATCAAACCAGATAATTCAACAACATAGCCCCATAAAATTTGTTTGTACATTGTCATTGACTAGGTGTGAATGATTAATCTAAATAGTCATGATCCATTAAACAATAATAATAAAATATTATATACATGGAAAATAAATATATTATTATAAAATGAAAAAATTATAAAAATCATATCAATGTTATTTTGAAGAAGGCAAATAGGAAATTTTAAATATTTGGATTTTTATTCAATTTTATTAGGAAATTCTAAAACGGAAGTTTCAAAATCCAACTTTTAATATATAAAGGCAAAAAAATATAACTAATCAAAAATAAAAAAACTCTCTAAAGGTAAAAAAAAAAAAAGGGACAAATATATGTTTAGTCGGTGAGGGAGGGGGTAAAAGTTGTCATTGATGAAGTTACGCATTATTTCCTCGAATCTATGGGGTTTGAATGACGTCGGGAAAAGGGGAGTGGTTAGTGGAGCCATATCGCGGTGGAGGTCGGATATTGTTTGTTTACGGAAAACTAAGTTAGTAACTATGGATAGGGAGATGGCATGGTCTATCTGGGGAGGGCATATGATAGAGTGGTGTTGCCTGGATTCGGAGGGGGCATCAGGAGGGATTATTATTTTGTGGGACAGTGGAGTGGTGGAGAGAATTGATTTGTTTGAAGGGCGATGGTCTCTTTCATATTTATTCAGGAATATAGAGGATGGGTTATAGAGGATGGGTTTATCTGGAGTTTTTTTTAGGGTTTATGGGCCAGTGGAGGATTTGGTTTATAAGGAGTTGTGGGAGGAATTGGAGAGGGCAAAAAATGTCTGGGGCGTTTCATGGTGTACTGGGGGTGATTACAACATTATTGGATTTCTCGTAGAGGAGTGATGGGGAGAGATCGAATCCTTTTATGCAGTATTTTTCTGATTTCATTGATGAGTTGGAATGGGTGGATCTTCTTTTAGATGGAAGGTCCTTAACATGTTCCAGTCATAGGGATTACCCATTATTTTCTTTGCTTGATCGGTTTATACTTTTTAATGAGTGGGAGGAGCTTTTTACAAGGGAAATTCAATCTCGCCTTCCGCGAATTACTTCGTATCATTAACCTATCCTCCTGGAGTATGGTGGGAGGACCCCGTTCAGATTTGAGAATATGTGGCATAAGAAGGGGGGCTTTGTTGATAGGGTACATAAGTGGTGGCGTGGGCATGAGGTGGAGGGGAATGTGATCTTCAGAATGTCATATAAATTATTTTGTCTCAAAGGGGATATTATTTGGCGAAACCATGATGTGTTTGGGAAGGTGGGGTGGGGGTGATTGAGCAGATTTTAGAGGATATCCGGAGTCTTGACGAGGATGAGAGGGTGACTAGGGAAGAGAAAAAAAAAGAAGGTGGGGAGGAGGCGGATTCAGGAGGATATTTATTGGAGGCAAAAGGCTAGAGCTCTTTGGTTCAAGGAAGGGGATAGCAACATTAAATTTTCCTATAATGCAGTTAACTCCCATCGTCATGTTAACCATATTGGGAAGGTAGTAGTAGGGGCTGTGGATTACACTGGGGAGAGTGATTTTAATAGGGAGATCAGTCAGTTTTACAAGAGATTGTATATGGAGGAGGTGTCTTGGCATCCTAAGATGGATGAGCTCCCTGTGGCTATCATTTAGAGGGATGATGTGGTTTAGTTGGAAAGGTTATTTATGGTGGAAGAGGTGGTTCATGTTTTGAGGTCGATGTGCGAGAATAAGGCACCCAGTCCAATCAGGTTCACTATGGCTTTTTTCCATAAGTGTTGGACGGTTATCAGGGAGGATGCGATGGCTATTTTCGGCGAGTTCTATAATAGTGGGTACTTTTTACGGAGTTTGAACGCTACTTTAATTACTTTGGTATTTAAGAAAAGTTGAGCAACGGATGTGAGATACTTCCGACCCATCAAACTTATTAGCAGCGTGTATAAACTCATATCTAAGGTCTTATTAGTCAGGCTTAGAAAAGTGATTGATTTGCTCATGTCCGGAGCTCAGAGCACTTTTCTGGGTGGCCTTCAGATTCTTGATGCGGGGGTTGGTGGTGAATGAGTGAATCTAGTCTAGGTTGAGAGGTGGGGACCCGGGAATTATCTGTAAGCTTGATGTTAAAAATGCGTATGATCATGTGATGTGGAACTTCATTTTCTATCTACTGAAGAGGATGGGGTTTGGGGACCAGTGGTCAAGCGAATGAAGAGGTGTGTCTCCTCGATTAATTTTTCTGTCTTGGTGAATGGGGTTTTCGAAAGGTTGTTCTCTAGATCTTGATGTCTTCGACGAGGTGACTCGTTGTCCCCTTTTCTCTTTATATTGGTTATGGATGCATTTTCTCGAATGATGAGTCATACAATGGAGGGTGGAATGGGCTCTAGTTTCTCGACTGGGAGAACAATTCCCCATCATGTGGAGATCTCTCGTCTCATCTACTGGTTGCAGATGATATTATTATTTTATTAGGGGTGACTATGGATGACGTGGGAACATTAAGGTTGCTGGTGGTGTGTTTCGAAGTTGTGTCTGTACTTCGTATCAACTTCAGGAAAAGAGAAATGATTATCATTGGAGAGGTGGGCAGTGTGGGTTATTTGGCTGGTGTACTTGGTTGTACTTGGCTGTAGTGTAGACTCACTACCCTTAACTTATCCTGGCCTCCCTTTAGGGGCTAATTTTAAGACTTCGATGATGTGGGATCCGATCCTTGAGAGGGTCCAGAGGAGGTTAGAAGGTTGAAAGTATATCTACCTTTCCAAAGGGGGAAGGTTGATGTTAATAAGATGCGTGTTTTTGAGCCTTCCGACATATTTTATGTCTATTCATCCTTTAACTAGATCTTTCGGAAAGAGACTCAACAAGATGATGAGGGATTTCTTGTGGAGAGGTCTTATTGATCAGTTCAAATACTGTTTAGTGAGTTGGGATGAGGTGTGCATGCCGTTGAAGGAAGGTGGAGCAGGGGTGAGGAGTTTAGCCCATTTAAATATGGCTTTGCTGGGTAAGTGGTTGTGGTGATTTAATAAGGAAGAGGGAAGACTGTGGAGGAAAGTGTTTATGGCCAGGTATGGGGTTAGTCAGTTTGGGTGGGCTCCCACGGTGGGGCGGTCTTAACATGAGGTGGGGATGTGGAAGTGCATTGTTCGAGGGTGGGAAGATTTTTCTAAGTTTACTTCCTTCCAGATCGGGAGAGGGAATCGATTCAGGTTTTGGTACAATAAATGGGGTGTAGGTGTCACTTTGAAATATATTTTTCTAGGGATGTATTGGATTGGGGGGGATATGCAGGGATCAATTGAGGATCATAGGAGGAGGGTAGGGAGCGTGTGGTGGGGACCCGAAGTTTAGGAGGCGACTTCGGGATTGGGAGCTAGAGGAGGCAAATGAGTTCTTTGAGTGGTTGCATTCGGGGCCTATTCCATCCTTTGGGGCTGATGGGTTGAGGTGGATGAGCTTTCAGGATGGTCTTTTCTTGGTTAAGAAATATTATATCGTGCTAAGGGGTAACGAGAGTGTTTCCCTTCCATGGAAGTCTATATGGAAGATCCATGTGCCCCCTTAAGGTTTGCTTTCTTGTGTGGACCGCGTCCAAATAGGCCATCTTGACTATTGAGGGGTTGTAGATAAGAGGGATGAGGTTGGCTAGCCGATGTTAGTTGTGAAAGAAGCAGGCATAGACAATCAACCACCTCCTTCTCCACTGTGAGGTGACTCAGAGCCTTTGGGATTTGATTTTTTTCTTTAGGTCAAATCTTATGCGTTATGCCTCGGGCGATAAGTGAGGTGATGGACGCTTAGAGGAACCCCATGTGTTGAATTAGGATAAGGAGAGTTATGGTCCCTAATTGTATCTTTTGGACTGTTTGGCAGGAGAGGAATCGGAGATGCCTTGAGGGGGTCGAGATGGATCCTTCTCGAATTCATTACTACTTCAAAAGACTCCTTCTCTCTTGGCATAAAAAATGGCATGATACGTTATTGTCTCTCTTCCTTGATTTCTGGAAGAGTCTCAGGGGTTAGGCTAGTATATTTTCGGTTATGAACCTTGTTTTTCGATTTTGTACACTCCCTATATATGAGATTCTGCCCCATTAGGTGGGTTTGTTTTATTGATCCGTTTACTTGATATATATATATATATATATATATATATATATATATATATATATATATATATATATATATATATATATATATTGAGATTATGCACCTTATATTATGCATAATAGTCAATGAGAGGTGAATAAACATAGATATGATATAATGTCCAAGTATACTATCACCTAATTAACCCTAATCCACTATATGGAAAAGCATCCTGATCATATCATGTATATAATCTATTATATAATAATTAAAAAATAAATTATGTTTAGTTTATATCTAATATTAATAAATCTAATGTCGATGGTACTATGTCAATTTGTAGTATTGTTAACAAAATTAGAAGCTAATATAAATTTTCCTAATTAAAATAGGCATCTAAGTGACTTAGAATCCGAAGTTCAGAAGGAGGCTTTGGGACTAGGAGCTTCAGGAGGCAAACATGTTCTATTAGTGGTTGGGTTATGCCCCCCCCCCCCCCCCTGGTCCAACGGTTAGGGAGGATTCCTTGCGGTGGAAGGGGGGAGGGTCACGGGTGTTCTCAGCCAAAGGTTACTACTCGATCCTGAGCGGTAGTGGGATTCCTAGAGCTTGTTTCCTTGGAAGAGTATTTGGAAGGTCAAAGCGTCGTCGAAGGTTAAATTCTTTGTGTGGACAGTGGCTAGAAAGGCCATTCTGACGCTCGAGGGTTTACAGGAGATAAGTCTG
Organism: Sambucus nigra; assembly: GCA_949130495.1. NCBI lineage: Eukaryota > Viridiplantae > Streptophyta > Magnoliopsida > Dipsacales > Adoxaceae > Sambucus > Sambucus nigra. The sequence continues at coordinate 42,181,040 of OX422221.1, forward strand.
GCTAGTCGTTGTTGGTTATGCAAGGATGATGAGGAGAAGACCAATCACCTTCTCCTTCACTGTAAGGTAACGAGAGATTTGTGGGACATTTTCCTTGTCCGTAGTAGGACCGCATGGGTTATGCCCGGGTTTGTGAGGGCGCTCTTAGAGGGGTGGAGACCCCCGTGGGGGTGGTTGGGTGATAGGCGATTAGTTCCTCACCGCATTTTTTGGAGGATTTGGAAGGAGAGGAATGTGAGATGCTTTGATGGCATCGAGACTAGGCTTCGTTATCTTTTTTTGAGCATTCTTATTAGTTGGTTTAAGGGGAGCCTTGCCATCACGACTCGGGAATTTCTTTAGTTCGTCGAGGAGCTCCACTTGGTTTTGTAGTATGATTTTCTGGGTGTTGGAGTTTGTTTGTTTTTTATCCTTTTAGTAGGCTTTGTATACTTCCTGTATACGTATTCGCTCCCTTAGCGATGGGTTTATAATAACATTTATTTACAATATATATATATATATATATATATATATATATATATATATATATATATATATATATATATATATATATATATATATATATATATATATATATATATATACAATTTTGGTGGTTATTTGAGTAGTTCTTAATATTTTCTCCCTTGAAGGGTAATAGGAATTTGAGAGAGAAAAAAAGCAAAATAAATCGGAGAGGGTAGAGCAGTATTGATTTTTTTAATAAAAATAACTAAAATAAACAACTTCCAATGGTTTAATATTTAAATCTATTTAAATTCTTGTTCTACTTGAATATAGTTTTTTTTTATTTTAAAAACCAAACTGCTACAATGTATAGATTTTAAATGTACAGGTAGCGCAAAATGCCAAAAACACCACTAAAGTATTTAAACATTCTGATTGTACTAAAAGATTGTTAAATGTACAAAAGATATTGAAATGTGTATTTATGTGATAATTTGTTAATAATTGTGACGATACAGCACATGTTTGATAGATAACACGTGGGCATTGTTCCTCCACTCAAAAAAAGCACCTGGCCTCATTTACAATAGGCATTGCGTATATATTATATATATATATTTTTACTTATAATGTAAATGCAACGTGTGTTTTCTTCAATCACATAGTTTATAATAAATAGGCCCTTTGATTGTGACATGTTCAAATAATGATATTTTATAAATAAAAGAAAGTCACAAAATTTTGTCATTTTTTTAAGAGATCCCTACATAATTATTATAAAAAGTGAAAAAATATTACACATTTATAATGGAACGCCTAATTTAAATTACATAGTGACAAATCAAACCAGATAATTCAACAACATAGCCCCATAAAATTTGTTTGTACATTGTCATTGAATAGGTGTGAATGATTAATCTAAATAGTCATGATCCATTAAACACTAATAATAAAATATTATATACATGGAAAATAATTATATTATTAGAAAATGAAAAACATTATAAAAGTCATAAATTCATATCAATATTATTTTGATGAAGACAAATAATTTTTTTTAACTATTTCCTTTTTTATTTTATTTTATTAGGAAATTATAAAAATGGAAGTTTCAAAATCATAATCTTAATATATCAAGCCAAAAAAATATAGCTAATCCAAAATAAAAAATTCTCTAAACATAAAAAAATGGGACAAATATGTGTTTAGTCTGCAGGAGGTAAATATTTTTCACTTAGTTAACTTTATTTTTTTTTTGTTCCAAAAATTACATTGTCAAATTTGGAAAATTTTTATTATGATTTAGGATAAGAGACGAAATTATATTTTTGAGTATTATATATGGAAAATGACTGTCTGGAGCAAAATAAAATTATTCAGACTAAACATTAATTAAATAAGTATAGAGGTACGTTTCGCCGCATGACTAAAACAAATTGCACCCCTCCTTACTAGTTAATACATAGAGAAAAAAACTACCATCAATAAAGAGTCCTTCACCCATTAGTCCCTCAACTCAACTTATCAAAGCATGTTTCCATTCCGTTTAGTGCTCATAGAATTCATATTTATAAGGATCTGGCAAAGTGTTATACTAACTGTCAGCAACTTAACGCAACCTTCTTTCTTTATCCGAACTTGAGACCGGCATTGTCTAAAAAAATAACAAGAAGTTAAGCATGACAAAAACGGAGTTACCCATTAGTCCCTAACACCATTTAAAAAGTAAAAATAAAAACTAAAGTAAAGTCCAAGATTATTTCGTTCTCCATGCAGCCTTTCCTTTTCTCATTTTACTCAATATGACATTGTACCAAATGAGAAATATAATCTACATTATCTCTATATACTATAAAATGCAAAACAAGGCATTTATTATTCTCTGCAATTAGACTATCCACGTGGCACATCTCTATCTAATCTATGTATATCTAATAAAAACTGTAGACCCAAATGGTGTGAGGGTGTCACGTGGCATCTCATTCGATGTAAGTTATTAGTTGTTCCTAAATTCGTTTCTCTCTTCTCTCAATTCCCACACCCATTAATCTTTCATTTAAACCCATTCGTTTATCTCTCCCCTCAATACCAATTCCTCACCTCTATTCATTGAACCTATACACACATTGACCTTCCCTCTTCTTTTAAGTATTAATCCTCTTCCTTTTTCCATCTTTTTATTGTAGGCATCAATGCAGAAGAGTCGAGGCAAGTCAACCAAAATGGTATCCTTCATGGCTGGTTAACTGGTTATATGTGCTATGGTTTTTTCTTCTGCATTAACGGTCTGCTATGGTTTTTTCTTCTGCCATGCTTTTTTTCTTTTGCATTTTTTTTTCTTCTGCATATAGGAATACTCAAGAATCTTAAACAAATTATAGTTAAAGATGAGTAGTAGTAGTAGTAGTAGTAGTGGAATGTTCCTCAGTTGGAAACCTCAAGATGGTTCCATTTCTTGGTGATGGTGTCGATGTAAAGAGAAGCTTTTCTCTTAATACCAGGCTCGGCAACCCACCGGTCTCTATCTTCATCGCTTGGAAAAGCTTTGTAAGCCTTTATAAAGTCGTCTTGATCTGTTTTTCTACTAACCCCTTTTTTTGAAGATGTTGAAGATAGAAAAGGGTGAACTAGAAGACTTCTTCTTTTGCATGTTGTTTCCTCCCATGGTAGAATGGTCTGGGGCTTCAAATGTCACAAGAAAGGTTGTGGATCTAAATATTGATTACAAGTTTATATGTATTTCTATCTATTTGTAGATTTGGATCTATAGAAATCATTGCAGATTTGATGGGGGGAATATATCTGTTTAAGGTATAATCAAGGGGGTTCTGCCTTAAGCTAGATCCAATTTGCACAAATAGTTAATCTCAACTCAAATCAACAGATGATCCAATAGCTAAGTGGGTGGGCAAAATTCCTTAGTTTTCAGCATGATTCACCTCTTTCGCTTGGCGCCGACACCGAATCAGATTTGATACTTCCTTGAATCGTCTTGGGCGATTTCATGAAATCATCTAAACCTCGAAATATCCCTAATTTTACGGTTGCTTTTTCTTTCTATTTATAATAATATTTGGTGTTGAATGTGATTGTGATTGTAGCCCATATTTCCGTATCTAGATTTAGATATAAAGTATTTCCATTTAGTGATATTGAACCATAACGCTACTAAAGATAAAGTTACTGTAGAAAGTGCTGAAGCCACTCTAAGGGATATTGAACTTTTTATTTGTAACTTTGATGTTTTTTTTAATTACGTGTTAATAGTGAAACTGCACTTTGGCTTATCTGATTTCTGCATTCTTTTCCCGTTTTTAAAAAAAATATATACAAACATACTGGGTTTGGTTAAACATTTTCGACCTCTTTATACATGCAAAAAAATTGTACATTCGTGTTGAATTGTGATTTAAGTATATCATAGGAATTTTATGTATTTGTGTATTTGGATCTGGTTTTTTATTTTTTTTAAGTGGGATTTTTGTTTCATTCTATGCAGCTTTATATGTCTATATGTGTGTGTGTTTGGATTATGATTGTACTGCATGTTACAAGTTACATCTGTACAATTGATGAATATTTTTGTGCTTTTTACGATTTGGGGTTTCTGATAGGGGGAGTTTTTGGTCCCAAATCACCTACCTATCTATTATAAAGGACCCTCAGAAAACTTAAAATGACGATTGTATGGTTCGGTGAAACAGGTCATTATAACTATCATGATAAAAATAATAACAATATTTGAACTAACCAAACTTACGTAATATATTTTTGTTGTTTTAATTTTTAGAAAATCAAAAAGGTTCAAGAATATCATTGATTTGGAGAGAGATAAGGAGAGAGTTTTCAATAAAACTTTACAATTTAATTACAGTAAACCAAAGTATAATATGAATATTTTTTTCAGCTAAATTGTCCCCAAATAAACTCTATAGTTTTTTTTGGACTTTCCCTCTTATGTTTATTTTAATGATATATCTTTCAAACTTTTAATAAGTTAGGAGTTGATTTTGATAAAAACTTACGTTATTTTAGAGATGGTTTGACATTTCCATTTCAACTTTAAAATTTGAATGTCAAAACTTGGTTTTCTTCACGTATTTAAAAATACCAAATTAACAATTTTTATCTCACAATTTTTGTTCTAAAAATGATTTATAGTTTTAATGGAAATTGAGTTTAATGTATTCTCAAAATAAAAATATCGGTTGCACTTATTGAATGTCATTCATATGACTTTTGATATTAATTTACAATTCACTCTTCTTCTCCCAAAATCGGGTATGACGTTTTTTCTATTTTTTTATATAAACAGATCCACATATATAATTGTATATCTTTATTTGGCCACGCATCCCGTGGTCTTCATGCTAGTATTATTAGAAAGGGGAGACCACATATTAAGACAAATAAGCTAAACCGCATACTAAACAACACCTCAATTAATTTAAAACCTCAAAATACTCTACCTTAATCTCTTGATAAGGGCAGAGGTTAGTCCATCTTCACATCTCAACTCATCCGGAACCTTAATAACAACATCTTGTAACACCAAATCATTAATAATAGAAACACTAGCATGATGAACTTCCAAGTCTAGTTCACATAAAACCCCCATCAATTTAGCCACTGGATAATTAACATTTTCACATTGCACCCTTATCGTAGCCTCTTTACCCAACATCTTAACCTCAATTTCCAATTTGGAAAAGCTAGGACAAGGCCTTTTTTGGTCAACCAAATTGCTATTCTGTCTTCTTTGAATCCCAAGGTGAGATTTTAACTCATCCACTTTAGATTTGAGCTCGTTTATGTAGTCAACTGCATCAGCTAAAAGTGAAGCTTTATCCACCCCTGAAACGTTGGGTACAACTGACCTAAGGTCATAAAACCGGTGGTTTAACTTTTCCCTCCTTTGTCTCTCCGCCTCAACATGGGTGAGATTAGTTTCAACCTTTCTCCCCCTTTTCTTCACTTGTTTCTTTTGAATGTCATTGAAAGAAATGACCCCGTTAATGAGATCACACCCAAACAAGGCCTTAGCTTGTTCCACTAAAGCATAGTCATGTTCTATAACAACATTTGAACCTAGCTCAAGTACTCCACTAGATGTTGGAACGTAAACCAAGGTTTCAACACCATTAATTTGAGCCTCTTTAGCTCTTTCACAATTGAAACTTTGGAGTTGATGGCTACCCATTAGCCAAATAAGCTCACCGGATGTGAAGCACCTTCCGGGAGCGCCGACGCCTACGGGGAACATACGCATTAGCGACATGACGTAAAACCAATCTGCGTCGGCAACCGAGGTGTCATCAACGAACAAAGGGTTGTTTTCTTTGTTAGTGTTTTGAAAAAAGCCATCTCCCCATGTTAAGTAGGTTTGGTCATTGGATGTTTGCCAAAAAATGGAGTAAACCCATTTGTCAGGTTGGTTTTGTATTATGGATTGGAGCCTTTGTTGGAGGAGTGTTGGGTGGTCTTGAGAGAGGGAGAGGAGTGAAGAGGAGGAAGAGGAGGAGACAAAAAAGTCATCCATTGAGGTTGTTGTGGTGAGAAAGACAAATAAATGGGGTTGAAGAGAATATGTAGGCTTTGAGTGAGTGAAAGAATTTGAGGGGTGTAACAATAATGAAAAAAGGTATGTTTTTTATAATCCTCTACGTCTACGCGAACGACCCCATTAGACTCCACCATACAAGTTAATTAGGAGGGATGGTGGGGCAAAAGCCATCCTAACACACGTTCTATTTCAAAGTCCGACTGGTACCCGCTAGGAGGTTCCAAACTCGTGACCTAAAACCATTTCAAGTAACCAAAATAGGGAGGATAATAATCGTGTAATTATTATTATTTGATTTTAATCGTCATTTTATTTGTTTAGACTTTAGCATCTGTTTTGACATTTAATGATGTTTTTTTCACTATTTGCGATGTTTTTTTGTCATAAAAATGTTGAAATAGGTGGTAAAGATTAAAGAAAAACTAAATGGAGGGTAATGTCAAATAATGCTAATTACAAGATACGTGAAGTCAAATTAATCCATAGTAAAATTAAGGGATATTTTGAGTATCCCCCACTTTAATAATTAATTTTACAATAGACCCACATTTAAAAAAATTGTAATCACCCTCATTCTGTAAGTTGTCCCATTGTGATAACTCTTCATCCAGACTGTTAGCGAATAATTATGTTTACTATTGACATTTTGAGTTTCCCCCCACTACTATGAGCAGTTTTGTAATAGACCCCCAGTTTAAAAAAAAATGGCAATACACTGCCAATCTTTTAACTCTCCAATTTTTTAATAGATACGTTGCTAGGAGGTATATGTGTGTGTGTGTGCGCGCGCACGCATGTGACAACCAGTTAGAAGTTGAATTAGAATTGAAATGGTAAATTTCATTCCAATTTCAAGGTAAGGAGTTGATGTTTTTAGAAATAAAATGCCAACGTAAATTAAGGTGTGTTTTGGAATTGAAATTTAATAAAGAAACTTTTAATATTTTAATCGTAAATTTTTTAATTTTATTTTCAGGTCATAGATATGGGATTTTCAAACGTACCCTAAACAAATGGGAAGATAAAATTGGTAATTGAATTGACAAGATAAAAACATATATTCTCGGTTGGCGTCAAGACAAATGAAATGACTTGGTAGCATTTCAAGTAATGGATGAGTGGGAAACTTTTTCTTTTTATTTAATGTTCGTATTAGCAAATCCAATGGAGCTCAAGTGTCACGCCAATTGCCACCGTTGTTAGTTAAACGTCTGATACATTTATTGAAATACACATGTTGTCATTTTTTCTAAACATAAATGAGTCTTATGTAGCAAGATACAACCGTACAATGTTCGGAGAAAATCTTATAAGCTCAAATTAATTAAGGTCATGGCATTGATTAACACTAAAAGGCGCGCTATACTTAAAACTTAAAACGTCACAATATTTTTTTTTTGGTTACTTCAAACATAAATGACTCACCAATGGAACTCGCATTTTTTAATGAGTTGTTCATATTTTAACCAATAACATGAGATGGTCATGTTAATCCTCCTAAAAAATGGTCAATAAATCTGGACTTTGCATCTACATCCGGAGCAATTTTTATTTTGCCTAACGACAATTTGTCAAAATACAAATTTGTTCTAGTTATTTTTCCCCGCTACATCTGCAATTGGTTTTTTCTCTTATGGAATCCTATTATTGGATCGTGTTACCACCTTGTATCATAAGGTGAATATCACATATAAACATAAGAAATATTATTAGAAAAATTAAATAAAAATCACAAAAGAAAAGACAAACTCATCCTTGTAAACGGGAGAAACATTAGTCCAACTAGGTAAAACGATGAGAACAACATGAATGAGAGGTAAATAAAGATAGACATAATATTGCAACAATACACCTTATATTATGCATAATATTCATGCCAAGAATGAGAGGTAAATAAAGATAGGAACAATGCTACATTCACCAGTTTTGTGCACCTATTTAGTGCACCGGGTGCACAAAATCACTGTACATTTGACTAAAACAATACATGTTTTATTGTTTTAGTCAATGTACAATGATTTTATGCACCCGGTGCACTAAACTGGTGCACAAAACCGGTGTAAGTATTATTTTTCTAAAGATAGATATAATACGATGTCTAAGTATAATAATCACCTAATTAAATATAATCTACTATATGGAAAAGCATACCGATCAAATCATGTATACGACCTATTATTTAATTAATGTAAAAAAAATTGTGCTTAGTTTATATCTAATATTAATAAATATAATTTTAATGTACTATGTCTTTTTTTTTTTTACTCTAATTAAAAATTTCAATTAAAATTATATAATTTATTAAAGATGAGCTATACAAATTGGGGCTATCCCTTTTCATTGAAATATACCCGATGGGGATTTTTGAAAAAGATACCACAAGAATTTTCTCAGACAAAGGGCAATAGGAATTTGAGAGAGAAAAAAAGCTAAATAAATTGGAGAGGGTAGGTCATTAGGGATTTTTTTTAATAGGAAAAACTAAAATAAACAACTTCTAGTGGTTTAATATTTAAAACTATTTCATTTCCTGTTCTATTTGAATTTAATTTCTATGATTTTTAAAAACCAAACTGCTACATTGTATAGATTTTAAAGGCACACGTGGCCCAAAATGCCAAAAACACCACTAAGATATTTAAACATTTTGATTGTACTAAAAGATTGCTAAATGTACAGAAGATGCTGAAATTTGTATTTATGTGATAATTTTTTAATAATTCTAAGGGTCCAGCACATGTTTGAAAACAAGTGGGCTTTGTTCCTCCACTCAAAAAAATCAGCTGCCTCATTTAAAATAGTTATTTCGTTTATATTATATTTTAAAAATTTGTATTTATGTGATAATTTTTTAATAATTCTAAGGGTCCAGCACATGTTTGAAAACAAGTGGGCTTTGTTCCTCCACTCAAAAAAATCACGTGCCTCATTTAAAATAGTTATTTCGTTTATATTATATTTTAAACCTACAATCTAAATGCAACGTGTGTTTTCTTCAATCACGTAGTTTATAATAAATAGGTCCTTTAATTGTGACATGTTCAAATGATGATCTTTTTATTAAAAAAAAATGTCGCACAAAATTGTGTTATTTTATGTTTTAGAATCCAATATATAATCAGGGGCGTAGCCATGTGAAGGACTGGTCGGGCTCAAGCCTGAGTCACTTTAAAAAAAAAAAAAATTAGTGTAAATTTTAAGGTCTAATACATCACAGCGCACCCAATAAATAAAAAAGTTAGTCCGTCCAAACAATCAAACCTCAACGATCCACTTCAAAAACAAAAAAAAAACTATATGAACCATTATTTTGGGCATTATTTTGCGCCTATATTTTTTAATTAACATTATTTTTCATTATTTTTAAGTAAATACTGAAAAATAACCTCAAAAAAAATCGGCTCGGGAGCTCCCGCCCCCGAACCCCTACAAATCAATGTTAAATCAGCCCACCCATATATAAATTCTTGATTACACCCCTGTATATAATTATTATAAAAAGTGAAAAAATGCTACATATTTATATTAGAACGCCTAATTTACATTACGTAGTGGCACCTAACTGAATATAATCATAGCCCCACAAGATTTGTTTGTACATTGTCATTGAATAGGTGCGAATGATCAATCTAAATAGTCATGATCCATTAAACACTAATAATATAATATTAAATACATGGAAAATAAAATATATTATTATAAAATAAAAAAATTATAAAATTCATAAAAATCATATAAATGTTATTTTGAAAAAGACAAATAGGAAATTTTAAACATTTCGATTATTATTCAATTTTATTAGGAAATTCTAAAATGGAAGTTTCAAAATCCAACTTTTAATATATAAAGGCAAAAAAATATACCTAATCAAAAATAAAAAAACTCTCTAAAAGTAAAAAAAAAAGGGACAAATATATGTTTAGTCTGTAGGAGGTAAATATATTTTTCACTTAGTTAACTTTATTTTTCCATGTTCCAAAAATTAATTGTCAATTTTTGACATTTTTTATTACTGTTTAGGATAAGAGAAAGATAGTATTTATGAGTATTTTATATGATGAATGACTATCTGGAGCAAAATAAAATTATTTAGACTAAACATTAATTAAATAAATATAGAGGTTCGTTTCGTCGCACGAAATGGAAAAAATTGCACCACTGTTAATACATAGAGAGAAAAAATAAAACAATTACCGTCAATAATGAGGCCTTCACCCATTAATCCATCAACTCAACTTAATAAAGCTTTTTTTCATTCCGTTCAGTGCTCATAGGATTCATATTCATAAGGATTTGACAAAGTTTTACGCTGATTGTCAGATACTTCACGCAACCCTCTTCCTTTATTCGGACTTGAGACCAACTTCATCTAAAAAATAATAAGAAGTTAAGCACGATACAAACGGAGTTACCTTCTAGTTAATGAGAAAACGAATGACCCGCATTCTTTAAATAAGAATGCGGGTCATTCGTTTTCTCATTATGGAATAGAAAAGAGTTCATTTAATCATTCTTTGAACTTCTGCACTAGTCCCTAACACCATTAAATAAAAAAACTAATGTAAAGTCCAAGATAATTTCGTTTTCAATGCCGCCTCTCTTTTTCTCATTTTACTCAATATAACTTTGTACCAAATGAGAAACATAATCTACATTATATTATTAGAAAGGGGAGACCACATATTAAGACAAATAATTTAGGGAGACCACATATTAAGACAGACAAATTAAATGGCATACTAAACAACAACTCAATTAATTTAAAACCTCAAAATATTCTACCTTAATCTCTTGATAAGGGCAGAGGTTAAACCATCTTCACATCTCAACTCATCCGGAACCTTAATAACAACATCTTGTACCACCAAATCATTAATAATAGAAACACAAGCATGATGAACTTCCAAGTCCAGTTCACGTAAAACCCCCATCAATTTAGCCGCTGGATAATTAACATTTTCACATTGCACCCTTATCATAGCCTCTTTACCCAACATCTTAACCTCAAGTTTCAATTTGGAAAAGCTAGGACAAGGCCTTGTTTGGTCAACCAAATTGCTAGTCTGGTTTATTTGAACCCCAAGTTGAGATTTTAACTCATCCAATTTAGATTTGAGCTCGTTTATGTAGTCAACTGCATCAGCTAAAAGTGAAGCTTTATCCATCCTTGAAACATTGGGTACAACTGACCTAAGGTCATAAAACCGGTGGTTTAACTTTTCCCTCCTTTGTCTCTCGGCCTCAACATGGGTGAGATTAGTTTCAACCTTTCTCCCCCTTTTCTTCCCTTGTTTCTTTTGAATGTCATTGAAAGAAATGACCCCGTTAATGAGATCACACCCAAACAAGGCCTTAGCTTGTTCCACTAAAACATAGTCATGTTCTATAACAACATTTGAACCTAGCTCAAGTACTCCACTAGATGTTGGAACGTAAACCAAGGTTTCAACACCATTAATTTGAGCCTCTTTAGCTCTTTCACAATTGAAACTTTGGAGTTGATGGCTACCCATTAGCCAAATAAGCTCACCGGATGTGAAGCACCTTCCGGGAGCGCCGACGCCCACGGGGAACATACGCATTAGCGAGATGACGTAAAACCAATCTGCGTCGGCAACCGAGGTGTCATCAACGAACAAAGGGTTGTTTTCTTTGTTAGTGTTTTGGAAAAAGCCATCTCCCCATGTTAAGTAGGTTTGGTCATTGGATGTTTGCCAAAAAATGGAGTAAACCCATTTGTCAGGTTGGTTTTGAATTATGAATTGGAGCCTTTGTTGGAGGAGTGTTGGGTGGTCTGGAGGGGGAGAGAGCAGTGAAGAGGAGGAGGCAAGAAAGTCATCCATTGAGGTTGTTGTGGGGAGACAGACCGAAACAAATGGGTTTGAGAGAATATGTAGGCTCTGAATGAGTGAAAGAATTTGAGGGGTGCAGCTATAATAAAAATGTTATTTTGACTTTTAACCACCGTCTAATTATTATTATTATTTAACTTTACTTGTCGTTGTGTTTTTTTAGACTTTACCATTGATTTTAATATTTAACGATGCTTTTTTCATTATTTGCAATGTTTGGAGGGTAATGTCAAATAATGTTAATTACAAGATGGATGAAGTCAAAATACCCCATAATAAATAAATGGTTATAAACCAACAATTATGTTTACTATTTATATTTTGAGTTTTTTTCTACTTTTATGATCAATTTAATAATCGACCCCTAGTTTCAAAAAAATTGAAATACATCGCCAATCTTTTAACTCTCCAAAATTTTATTTTTATTGAAAAAACTAAATTAGCATATAATAAATATATTCAATTTTGTTTTTGAAAAAGTTGAAAAAATAAGAAATTTGAGTGTATTGAAAAATTGTGAGTTTTTAACTGTATGCTATTTAGAAAACAAAATTTAACACCTTTCTATAAATAAAAATATTATGTAACGGGTTCTTTTTTTTATCTTTTTTTTGGAATTTGTCAAATTTTTTATAAATGTTTTCAAACTTTTTTTAATATATTCCGATTAAGTTTTTATAAACAAAAATAATTTTTTTTGGAGTTAATAGGTTAGGGGTGTAGTGCATTTTTTTTTTTTTTTAAAGTTGGATATATTACAAAAAATTATCATAGAAGGGGTTGGAGGGAATATGTTGGTTGTGAATGAGGCAATGATAGTGAAAGTGTAAGGACATGATTTTATAAATGTCCATTATCAATTTAGTATGTCGTATACCAATACACCGTCGAAGAACGTTCAAGATCAAATATGCATCGAGACGAATCCGAATATCAACTTCTTTAATAATCAAGCTCAACAAGGATGAATTTGGTAAAATGTGTTTACAGTTCAATTTACATTTTACATTAAAAGTGTTTGGATATTTTTGTGAAAAACAAAATATTTTTCTAAATTTGAAAAATAATTTTTGAAATGTCTTTAAAAGATTTTAATATTGTAAAAACATTTTATTTCTGGATAAACTTTGCTAATCTCGTAAACAGTCTTAACAATTGAGGTTCCCAAGTTTTATAAAAGACTGAAGGATTTTGGGAAACGAGCATGATGTAGTTCGAACGACATCGTATCTCGTTTGAACGAGATAGCATCTCGGTCAAACGACATCGTACGTCATTCGAATGAGAACAGTTTTTACTTGACATGTCACCGCTTGAATTTTAGTATTTAAAGGGTGTCAGGCTACTGCTTTTCGTGTGGAGAAATAGTGATTTTCACAGAATACATTTTTCTATTCTCCAACCAATTTTTAAGAGTTCAATCTCTTGTTTTACAATTCACAGTATCCCGAGTACTTTAGTGTGAGTTGGTTTGGAACCCAAGAATACTACTTTGCTACTGTTTAACTCATTCTAGAGAGGATAAACCTACACCGGACTGAGATCAAAATTAGGAAGTGTTGCGGTGTTCCTGGGCTGAAGATAGGACTGCGGTTCTTGTGGAGCTTCTGCGGTTATTCCATTGCTCACGACTACGAACCGACACCTGTGGGTATTTCGTAAGTCAATTGTATTTTCGTTGTAATTCGATTGTAAACCGTTACTTTACAAATTATAGTGGAAATAAAAAGGTTTTTCCCCTTCAGGGATTTTTCCTGAAATTGTTTCTTTCCTTTGCATACTTATTACTTTACGATTTCATACCACTTAGAAGCATGTGTTATGACTGAATTAAAACTTGTGTTTCAGTAAGACTAGTTTGGTTGACACACAATTAAAATTGGTTTATTTGATAAGTCGCATTTATTCCGCTGTAGCGGCTCTTTCAAGTTTGTATCAGAGCGGGTATTGCTAATTTATTGCGTTTGATCCTATCTTCGAAAATTGTGTTGTAAAATCATTTTTTGATCGTGTTTTTCTTAAAAGTGGCTTTCGGTGGTTTTGGTGATTTTCGGTGTCAATTTTTTAAAAAATATGATTGGAAAATTTACTCGAACTCTTGTTTTAAATCTTCCGTTGAAAACGATTATGAGAGGTGTTCGAGTTGTGAGGGTGTTGGTCACACGATAGAAGAGTGTCCCACAAATTTACGGAAGAAATTGAATAAATCGATATCTCATGTTAGTAACAGTGATTCGAAAGAAGAAGTCTTTTATGCTTCTAGGCGAGAGTTTCCCATCCGTGTAATTAGTGATGATAGTAAGGGTGATGAGTGTGAGGATGGAAGTGTAGATGAGCATGACTTGCAAACAGCTTTCAATGAAATTTTTGCCGCAGCTTTAAAAATAAAGAAAGAAAATTTGAAATTGAAAGCCCAATTGCAAGAGCGTGGCTTAAAAAATGATAATGATGTTTTAGTTAAAGATCTTAGGGCACGTGAGAAAATTTTGAGAGAAAAGCTTGAGTACGTCGAGGGAGAGAGATGATCTTCGAGGAGTGATGGAAACTATGAAAAAGGAGCTTCTTGATTTTGAGAACTATAGGAGCTTACTTGAATCTATGATAGATGAACTTGAGAAAAGTTTGAGAGATTCGAGTAAAGTAAAATTTGATTTGGAGTCCCGGTCCAAAATGCTTGATAAGATTTTAAGCACTATCGAGATCAAAAAGGATATGGGTGAGATTGGCTTTGAAAAATAGGTTGCAACCATTCCCACATGTGTGAGAGAGCCTCCTAGGATTGGTAAGAAAGAGGTACCTAAGTTTGTTAGGAAAGAGTCCCCTAGGAGCATCGTGAGAGAGCCTCCTAGGATCATTAGAACAGAGCCACCTAGGCAAATTCGGAGAGCGCCACCTAGGAATTTGAGGCGAGAACTACCTAAGAATTTAAGGAGAAGGCCGCCTTTAGGTAACACTCACCGCCCGATTTACACTTGAACTCATTGTGGTAGGCAAGGTCATCTTAGGCATTTCTGATATAAGCTTTTGAATGGACTTATTTATTGAGTTTTCTATTTCGCTACTGTTTTGACAATGTATTGGATCTGCCAGACCCTTCGTGGTATCGTTTTAGAGAAATTTTTGCACTGAGAAACTCTGTTTAATATTCTCGGGAAAATTGTGAAAGTGTTGTTTTCTAATTCGAGCGAGATTTAATGTCACGGGAAGATGTCGTTTGAACGACAAGCATTCTCGTTCGAGCGACATTATACATCGTTTGAACGACATGTTTAGTGTTCTGTACTTTTCTGTTTATAGTACCCTGTGTTCACCTGCTTAGGTTTTTGGTACTGCTAATTGCTTCTGGAATAGTTTATATGCAATTATTCTTAGATTTCCTAGTTGATTGCTAATATTGCATTAATCGTTTAATCACACCTGCTTTGACTGATGTATCATTTGTATAATTTATGTTTTCTAGCAGAGGAGGTTTCGCATGCCAATATTATGCCTATTGTTAGTTTGTACCATGTTTGTATGTATGGTTTTTTTTTGAAAAGTTTTGGAAAAATAAAAAAAGATTTTCATTTTTTCGAAAAATTAAAAAAATTCAAAAAGAGTTTTGTATTTTGTTTTACACCAAATATGAATGGACATTTAGGATGACCAAGTCACAACTTCATTTCATTTATCCATGTGACTATTTGATAGTGTTTTGAGACAATATATCATGTCATCCACATGCTTTACAATTTTTGGATTCATTGAGATGTTATTAGTTGATACTTCCTACATGTTTGACTCATTTGCCCTGTATTGCACATGTGCATGGATTTGTTTGATTATTATTTTTATCTATCACATGTTGGTCGAGTGTTTTCATCTCAATCTTGTCCTTAAAATGAAACTGCAATAATACTAGAGTAATAAAAGTAGTGCATGTAAAAACCATTGCGTGTGAGAATTTTTTTTAGGACCTAAATAAGTGAGGAATTGAAAATTATTCGGGGTCCAATAAGGTTGGAAAAGAGCCTGAAAAAATTGAATGGCAATAAAAATAATATTATGCCAATAATGGGCCAATAGGTTTTCTCTATGGTGAGAATTTAGTACCTCATTAGATATAAAAATCTTCATTACTTTAATGAGGAAGTTTTGGTTGAAAAGTAATCAATGGGTTTACACATCCTTTGAAAATTTCTGGAAACGACACTAAATTGTTTTGGACGTTAGTGGTGTGAAAATCACTTAGGCTTTGATTTGTTGATTTGATTTAGTCGATATCATCTAAATTCAACAATTTTACACCGAAGGATGTTTTTTATGTTCATTCGATAGGACTACATATATGCACCATGCACATATGCTTGATTGAGTTTTATAATCTATTGAATTTGTTCACACCCATTCATTCCATATCCGCGATTTGGTTATCTTAGTGAAAATTCATGATGTGTGATTGTTGCAACATCATTTTTGTATTTTTGTATGAAAAATATGAAAATTCAAATATAGTTTATTTGCCTTGATAATCGTGACAACTCCATGATTTACTCTGTTTATTCTTTTACTTGTCTATTTTGAATAAATAAAAAGGAGGATAATGAATTACGGGGGAGTTTTTGAATTATGGGGGAGATTTGAGATTTTATATATGTTATGATTTTATGTTTACCTCATTTCAAACTTGATATATCACGAAGGTATTTGCTTTGTCTCATGTGTGAAGGTACAAATTTGGAGATTATTAGATTGCACACCCTGATAATAAAAGCTTTGATATTTGAAGATTTGATGTTGAAGACTCTTGAAGAAAAATTGAAAGACTTTCATTTCTAGTACCTTTTCACTTTTGAGCTCATGGGAGGGTATTAGATTTGTATAGGTATTTTAGTTTTATTATTCGAATATTTTTTATTTTGTACCGTCATACACATAGGGGGAGATTTATATGGACATGATTTTATAAATGTCCATTATCAATTCAGTATGTCGTATACCGATACACTGTCGAAGAACGTTCAAGATCAAATATGCATCGAGACGGATACGAATATCAACATCTTCAACAAGGCCAACAAATATGAATTTGGTAAAATGTGTTTAAAGTTCCATTTACATTTTACATTAAAAGTGTCAGGATATTTTTTTATGAAAAATAAAAATATTTTTCTAAATTTGAAAAATAATTTTTGAAACATTTTAAAAAGGTTTTAATGTTTCAAAAACATTTTATTTCTCGATAAACTTTGCTGATCTCGTAAACAGTCTTAACAATTGAGGTTTCCAAGTTTTATAAAAGGCTGAAGGATTTTGGGAAAAGAGTATGATGTCGTTCGAATGACATCATATCTCGTTAGAACGTGATAGCATCTCGTTCAAACGACATCGTATGTCATTCGAACGAGAACAGTTTTTACCTGACATGTCACCACCTTGAATTTTAGTATTTAAAGGGTGTCAGGCTACTGTTTTTCGTGTGGAGAAATACTGATTTTCACATAATACATTTTTCTATTCTCCAACCAATTTTTAAGAGTTCAATCTTGTGTTTTACAATTCACAATATCCCAAGTACTTTTGTGTGAGTTGTTTTGGAACCCAAGAACACTACTTTGCTATTGTTCAACTCCTTGTAGAGACGATAAACCTACACCAGACTGAGGTCAAAATTAGGGAGTGATGCGGTGTTCCTGGGCTGAAGATAGGACTGCAGTTCTTGTGGAGCTTTTGCGGTTGTTCCATTGCTAACGACTACGAACCAACTCCTGTGGGTATTTCGTAAGTCAATTGTATTTTCACTGTAATCCGATTGTAGACCGTTACTTTACAAATTATAGTGGAAATAAAAAGGTTTTCGCCCTTTGGGTATTTTTTCCTGAAATTGTTTCTTTCCTTTACATGCTTATTACTTTACGATTTCATACCACTTAGATGCATGTGTTAGGACTGAATTAAAACTTGGTTGTCAGTAAGACTGGTTTGGTTGACACACAATTAAAATTGGTTTATTTGATAAGTCGCATTTATTTCGCTGCAACGGCTCTTTCAGAAAGAATTTGAGAGGGGTCATAATAATAAAATTAGTGAAAGTAGTTATCCATTAAATCATTACTCTCTTATTAGTTTCATGTCATGGTTTATATACATGTTTATAACTATGTATAATTGATTTTGTTTTGTGTTTATAATGCGTATCCATTCCATTTAGCGTGTCATTGTTATACATAACTAGTTCGAAACATGCGCGGTGCGCTGGCTATAAGGCAAAGTAGGGCATAAAAAGTGTTCTATGATCTTGACTAAAAACCTCTGATTATTAAGTGATTCCAAAATATCCAAAACAAATATAACGACATAACATCACGAAAAGAAGAGTAAATTAAGCACTTATATAAGTATTTACAGTATCATCAGTTATTTGCAAATCATTTGGATCTTCTATTTTATTCTCATAATGTTTAGAAGTAATCCATTTTAGATATAGTGTCAATTAATTTTCCCTTTGATCAGTGTTCCTGCAATTACGTTATGAGAAATTTAAATTAATAACATATTTAAATAATGTATGAAATATGTTATTGAAAAAAATTGTAAAATTTTTCTAATTGCTTTACAATTTTCACATGTTTTGAACATTGTTCATCATTGGTGTCATTCATATCACATGTGCTTTTTATGGAAGGAAAAATTAGAGTTGATTGTGGAATTCCTTGACTGTTACTTTCACCTTCGTCGAGATTGATAATGTCGGGCTATAATGTCAATAATTGAATTAATGGTTATATAATTAAAAACATATTGGACAGTCTTATTTCTATATACTTGAAAAATAATTTGTTATGAAATATAAATTCTAAAAATAAAACATATCAAATGAATAAAAATAATCATAAAAAGCTTAACAAATAGATTAATTTTCAAAAAAAAAAACTACCTAAATTAAAAGGCCAAAACATAAGCACGCTTCTAAATTTTCAGAAACCGATGAGTCATCCACACTCTTTTCTTTTTGTCACTGATAAGTGAGAGCCTCCAAACATATCTTCCATTATATTTACACATTATATCCTTATTAAAGTGCTTTGATAACTTCCTTCATTCGTAAGGATTTCTGAAGTTTTTGAGAAGGCCTGGAATGTCGTAGCGAAGCATGTCATCTACTGCTTGAATCAATTTATGTTTCATTTTCTCATATTTATTAATATTATAGACATTGTGCACCTCCTTGAGCTGTCTCTTACTTGTTTATAGAAAATACTTATGTTTCTATGTAGAAGTAGATAGTGATGGTTCATATTTAAGGCTTTTGAGGGAGAGGGACACAAAGAGCCAAGACTATTGGTTTTCTCGATAGAATAGGTGGTGATGGATGTGAAGGGTCCCGTGTATTGAATAGTTTAATTGCTGAAAAAGAGGGGGTTTTCAAAACAATTAACACGTGGATACTTTAATAACAAAGCATAATTAATACTTGTTGTGCATTTTATAGTAATCGTATAGATGAGTTCGTGTCACTTATTTATACAAAGGTTTTTATCTTATCAAGATTAAAGTTAAACTCGATAATCTCTTTTGTCAATTCCGCAAGTGATGCGTCCAATACTATTAGATTTAGTTTATAATTTAAAAAAGACATGGGATAAAATTTAATGTTGTCATATAGTTGTATGATATATAAATGGTTGGGAAATATTCTTTATTTGGCTAGTAGGGAGAGTTTATCAAGCCTGTCATCACTTTTATGTTGGTACACAGTTATATGATATATAAATGTCCCTCCTATCTTATGAAGAAGATAAATAAATGGCCCAAAAAATTTCTTTGGTCTGTCATTGTCTCCTCCTCAAAGCCTATTATTGTCTCTTGGGGAAAGGTTTGCAAGGACAAAACAAATGGAGGCTTGAGCTTTAAAAATTACTACATTCTTAATAGATCTATGTTGATGAAACATGTTTAGGATATCATTTCTAAGCCCTCTATCTGGTCTAATTTCATCAATCTGAGATTCAACCCACTAAAAGATCCTTGTTCTAATAAAATCAATTATATATGGACTAGGTTCAAAGAAGCCTTCTCTTACATCAGTTTTCATGATCAACAGATTTTAAGGGGTAGGAATTCAATGAATTTATGGAGTGACAATTAGCTTGGGATTTTTGCTGCCAACATGATTGTAAGGAGTGGGAATTCAATTAATTTATGGACTAATTAATGGTCAAGCATTGACTCTTGTTGACTTAATCTCATTCTGAGTTCTCTCACTTCTAATGGTCATTGAGATATTCCTCCCGATTTCTCATCTTCTTTACCCGACATTACTACCTAGATTACTTCAATTACTCTGCCTTCTTACCCTTCTAAGGATAAACTCATTTGGAATATCTCTAAAAATGGCGATTTAATAGTTAAGTCGACTTATCATCTGCTGTTGAATAATACTAAAACAGATTATCGCTTCAAATGTCTTTGGAAACCATTCATCCCTCCTAGAATTTCCATCTTTTACTGGAGGCTTTTTTATAAATAGTTCCTACGCATAATTATTTCCAAAGTAAAGGTATCAACATTGTAACAACCCCTACTTTCTCACATAAAGGATGGTCAGGCACAATACGCCCAAGATGGGGTTTATCGATCAATTAATACCATTCTCAGAATAACGTAATATAAATATTGTTATTTTAATCACCAAAACTATATGAATATTTCAATGACAATAATTAAACTCAAACAACCATCAACTAAATAATAAATCCAATGACAAATAGAATCACAACTCCAACATAATATAAATAATTAAATACCGGGCCTTTGCCCTTACAATTGTTTCCAATTAAAATAACTGAACTCTAGCAGAAAAGCACCTAGGCAAGAGTCAATAAATTTGAAAAATGCTAAGCATGAGATATCGGAAGGCTGGTATAGAAACAGTCCCGTTATCCCTATCTAGAAGTAACCTGGAAGGAAAACATTTAAATATGGGTCATAGCCGGAAGTATGCAGGAATCAACTTAATTAATATATGGTGCAACAATACAATCGATGCAAAATAAATATCCCCCATTCGTCACTCGCATGCATTTAACACCTCACCCCTGATATAAGTGTGATATTAATCGTATCCCATTGCATCCCAACTAATGAATTATGACATCGCTTCAAATTTATAAAAATTGATATATCGATAATTAATTATTTAAATGTATTCACTACACTTAATTGCCAACTCCCATTTATTCTAGTCTCGTTAGTATATATATAAGGCATAAACATCTATTATGCATTATATGGTCAAAATAGAATTATTTTCCAGATTCTTAGACAAATAAATTCAATCCATTCATGTCCGGGTAATTATCCATATATGTCCTTCCATATATTTGACACTAAAAGAAAAATACTATTGCTGTCTAATTCATGCTCTATCGGCAAGTCCGGGGGAATTCCTGATTCTTAACATACATCACCAAATACACATAAATTGGGGGTGGTCCTTACGCAGGACACCTGAACAACACAATATATTGGGGGGGGGGGGGGGGTACTTACCCCAATCCCTCACCGCAATAACTTTACTAGGATCTACCGAAATACCCTCAGCTGTCACAATGTGATCTCAAAACTGCACTTCCTATAGCCAAAAACCGCACTTCTCAAACTTGGCATATAACTTATGATACCGTAACGTTTGCAGGACCAACCGTAAATGCTTAGCATGATCGGCTTCAGTCTGAGAATAACTAAGATGTCATCAATAAACACGATAATAAACGGATCCAAGAAGTCTCGAAATACTCTATTCATAAGGTCCATAAATACTGCAGGAGCATTGGTTAGCCCAAAAGGCATGACCAAAAACTCATAGGACCCATATCTGGTTAAGAACGCAGTTTTGGACACATCTTACTCTCGAATCCACAGCTGATAATACCCTATCCTAAAATCTATAGTAGAGAAGTACGATGCTCCTCGAAGTTAATCAAACAAATTATCAATCCTAGGTAGTGGGTTTTTGTTCCTAATGGTAACCTTGTTCAATTAATGGTAATCTACACACAAACGGAGGGAACCATCTCTCTTCCTCACAAACAATACAGGAGCTCCCCATGGTAACATACTACGCCAAATAAACCCTTATTCTAACAACTTTTTAATCTGATCTCTTAACTCCATCATCTCCACAGGAGCCATACGGTATGGAGCGCTTGTAATTGGCCGCGTTCCCGGTGCTAAATCTATCACAAACTCAATCTCCTCACTTGGGGGTAAACCCAGTATCTCCCGAAAAAATCCTCAAAGTCTCTCACAAAGGGAATTGAATATAGGGAAACAACTATGTCACGAAAAGTCTCCTTCGCAATGCAATACAAATACGTGCTAGAGCCTCCCTCAGAAAGAGGCATAGCCACAAGAAATATCTCCTGCCCTGGAATGGCAAAGACTATACTCTTCCCATAACAATTTACTATCGCATGATATTTCACTAGTCAATCCATACCTAGGATTACATCATACCCGAACATATCTAGGACGAGTAAATCGGCCTCAAAACACAAATTCCCAAGACTTATTTCTACTTGCTTACAAACAAAGAAAATGACCGAACCATCACCTATAGAGGATTTGCCACTAGTAAAGGTACCTTCCATAGATTTAATTAACTCCGTCGATTGAGAAAAACTTCTAGAAATAAACGAGTGCGTCGCACCCGTATCAGACAACACACGACCCATATGCCCCTGAATGGGAAACTTACCCTCGATAGCTAGCGACGCAGGCGGGGCAGGAGGAAGTAAAGCATCCTGAATATGGTAAACAGGTCCATAATATAATTTCCCCAATTGTGGATGGGCGACTGGAATAGGTGGTGGTGGCGGTAGATGCGCCTGCTGATGCTGTGGAACTCTAGTCAACTATCCACTAATGAACTGGGGACAAGCCCTCTTAAAGTGACCCATTTCCCCACAGTGGAAACAACGACCCGCCATATTTTCCTGATCCCTATTATTTCAGAACATCCCCAAGCCTTGACCCGAATGACCTCGACCCCCATTATTACCCTGACCTGCCTGACCTTGCTGGCCCACCTGTCGCTACTGCTACGGGGCACTCTGACCATGCCTGAAATCGCTACCACCAAAATTAAACCCCTCAAATTTCTCTCTCTTGGATAGATCCCCTTACAGGGTGTCCCTTTCCTTCTGCTTGCTTCCCGATGGTTGGGACGAGGGTAGTGATCCTCAGCACCATTTCCTCCCTGCTTACTAGGTTGCCCCGACACTAAAACCTTTTTACTCCTTTGTACATGTAACCGATGATATTCACAATGAAGCAATGCGGCTTTCATCATATCACTAAATGTTTGTAAAGATGGATTTCCTAGCAATTATTGTCGTATTCTCTAATGCAAACCTCCAATAAACTTTGAGATCCTCCGAAACTACCTCATCTGGCACAAAACTAGCCAGATGAGTAAATTCCTCCTCATACTCTGCCATAGACCGTTCACCTTGGATTACATCTTGAAGTTCCCTCCTCATCTCCCTTTGGACGGTGCGAGGAAAATACTTTTGATCGAACGAAACCCAAAAATCCAATATAGTCATAGTTTCTCTTTGTTCCGGCGTGCATGCAAAGATGAAGTTGCATGTCTACCATGCGAAGATTTTCTTCCGTTCCTCACTATTGTCTACCATGAGAAGATGACGCTGCATGTCCTTCTTCTATTGGTTTGCGACTATTACATCAGAACCATCCTGGAATTCTGGCTGATGACCCTTGAAGAAAGATTCTTTTACTCTTTCCCATAGGGAAGGTCCCGCATTGGCTTACACCTCCTGTACTCTCGGTTGTTGGGATTATGAAAACTGTTGATCCATGGCAGCCATCGCAGCATTGACTGCCTGGGCGACAATATTAGCTACCTCCACGACATTAATAGTTCCTTGCTGTGGCGGTGGAGGCTCTACATTCGCTTCTAAAACTCTACTTCTCCTCACTGGGCGACCTCTTTTGGGCGGCATTTGAGACGAAAAAATAACTAAATCAGAATACAATTTAAAATAATTTATCTTTGCAAAAGATCGCAAATATATACAAATAAAATAGTCCTAACAATAGGGGTATTTATCAAAGAATGTTACGGTGGAACGTGACATGTCCGCATAGATCCTAAGAACTCTATAACCTGATGCTCTGATACCATCTGTGACACACCTCTTAATAAAATAAGAGGTGGCCAGCTCGATATTCCCAATAATATAAGAATCATAGATGGTACATTCTTAGCATTACTGTCGTTAAAATAATTATTCGAGATAACCACCAATTATTTTAGAAAACGGATGTCAAAATATTTGTAAGATTAAAGAAAATTCTTTAGAAAGTCCAATTTAAAGAGGTGGATGAAAGACAAGTAACAATTACATACATTCACCATATAATAACCGAATAAGCTAGCGATTTACAGCCCAAAACAAACATGTTACACCGAGTATTAAAATGAACATCACAATATATTTAAAAAGTACAACAACTTGGGCGAGACGACCGAATGTGTAAACTGATCATAGCTAGAGTACCAAAAAATTGAAGCGTCTATAACAAATATCCTACAACATCCGTAAAATGCTATAGCTCCGAGACACTTGGATGGAAGGGTCATTACGGGCGTCCTTGCGGCGGAGCACCTGGGCGTGAGGAGAATTCTTGCAAAAATAAGGGATATAAACGGGTCAAGGCCTGATTGATATGATCATCATGTGAATAAAATGCATGACAGTTATGAATGTCACTCATCATGAATAATCTTATCTCGCTCTCCACAATAAATAATAATAATCCTCACCTCTCAATCTAAATTCATAACCTAGCGTAATTTCAATAACAATGATGCGTATTTATATATTCAAGAGAATATAATACAATTTCACTTGATAGGATTCCATTTCCATTTAGCACATTGTGACTTAACAAGTCTATTCCTCAATAGGAACTTATTTCCAACCCAGTTAATTTCATAAAATGTTTCACCATTTATAAAATACCACTTTCATAAGAATAGTTATACTCACAACATATAACGATTCTAAGACCATCCTTTCGGGAGTCACCCCACTGGATACGCCCCTAAATAGCTATCATCTTACAGGTCCTATTGTCAAGACAACCTGGGCATCCTAAATTGCGTGATGTTGGGAAGCGGTCATAAACCTTCGACAGTGAGTCATAACCCTACCCGGAATTAACTCACTTCGAAAAATAACAACACAATATATTAACGAGTCCATGGCCGAGGACTATAATTACCCTGCATTCACTAGCCAGGGAACTTCACCTCATGCGCGTAACTTCCCTTATGATAGCATTTAGAGAGGTATGTATATACAATTCATCATTCACAAAACATGCCAATTTAGAATGTGCATTACATTTTGTCCGGAGACAAAAGCGTTTAATGTTATAACTGTAAACCTCATTATTTAATTATCCACATATTAATCCCTAAGAATTTTCGATAACCCAATAAGCCATCAACTGAGATTACTCATGCCAATATCTACAAGTCTAAAACTATGTAAACTTACTTTTCTCTAGTCTTAGGTTAGTTTACTAACTTAAGAAATTACCTCACACCCGATATATAGCCCCCGAAGTAAGCCCGATAACCCCCATTCTAGTCTAGAGTATTCGAGATCCTAATATAAGACTCTAGTACTCTATTTTACTTCATACTAGAAGGTTCCTAGGCCTTAAATCTAGAAGAAAATGGTTAAAAACTAACCTAGCAAAAACACCATAAAATAACAAGATTCTGAATCAATTCACCCTTAAAAGCGAATCGATTCGGCTGAGGAAACCCGATCCCCTGTCCCATGCCGAATCGATTCGGCCTTAACCCGAATCGATTCGGCCCACCATACCTATACCCACCCCTGTAGGCGAATCGATTTGCTTGGAAGGGCGAATCGATTCGGCGTGGCATAAATGCCAAGCTTGGGGCTATGGGTTAAAATTTCCCAAAACTCAAACTTCTCTCCTCAAATCTCTACCAAATCAATTCATATCAACCCCAAATCATTTCTAAACAAAAAACACCTACTAAAACCAAATTAAATAAAATCTAATACCATTTTCAATGGTTTGAAAACTTAAATTTCTCAAAATCCACATTTTTTTCCATTCTTTCAATTTCACAACCATTGATACAATTTATTCACATTAAATCATACACTAGCAAGTTAGAAACTTGCCTTAAGGTTATATTCTCAGATTATAGTTCTGTTGATTTATGATGAATCTCAATTTCTTCCCTACTCCTGCTTTCTCTTCTTTTTCCCCAAATTCTCTTTCTCTTTAAGTTTTGAAAGCATAGAATTGAGAAATAAGAGGGTTGGAAGACTTAAACGTCTACTAACACTAAATTCAGTCTTTAAATGTTACTACAGCATTAAAATGACTCGTAACTACCTAATTAAGTCATAACCTTTCAAAAGCATCCGGAACCCAAAAATACACTATGGCACTTATTTTGACTAAATCAATCATTTCAGGACTAACCGTGCCCTTTAAATTGGCATCTGGAATAACATAAAATATTTTATATTCCAACATCATTATAAACCATAACTATCATTTAAAGCACAACGACGAAATAAAACATAACATGATGCTATTTACATTCTCTTAACAGTAAATATGCAAAATTTCGTAAACATTATCTTTTAAATCACTTAAAATAGTATTCACTCCAACTTCCATCATTTTATATAATTACCTCACATGGAAAATTTATATAAAAAAAGTTATTAAAAAATAAGGGTTATTACATACTACCCCCTTATAAGGAAATTTTGCCCTCAAAATTTAAGCATACCTTGTAAAAAGAGATGTGGATATCTCTCTCGCATATTGTCCTCATGCTCCCACATCGACTCATCAACATTGTGATGCCCCCATTGGAACTGGACCAAGGGCACCACTCTGGTCTTTAGTCTACGCTCATCGTGATCTAAGATTGCAACTGGTTGTTCCTCGTATGAAATATCGGGCTCCAATGCGATATCATCTAAAGGAATGTTCTAGTGGGCTCCTTCACATTTTTTGTACTTTTCAAGGAAGAAAAATGAAACACATCATGAATATGTTATAGGCTTTCTGGCAAGGTGAGCTGATAAGCTACGAGGTCTACTCTGGAAATAATGGGAAAATGGCCTATATAGCGTGGCGCAAGCTTTCCCTTCTTCCCAAATCGCATTATACCCTTCATTGTCGACACCCATACCAAAACTTGATCTCCAACTTCCAACTCCATATGCCTTCTATTTGCATCGGAATTACTCTTTTGACGATCTTGAACGATTCGAATGCGGCTGAGAATAAGCTCAATCTTAGAAGAAGTATCTTTGATCATTTCGGGTCCAAGAAAATTATTATCCCCTAGTTCCAACCAACAAGTAGGTGATCTATAAGGCCGGCCATATAATGCTTCATAGGGTGTCATACCTATTGTGAACTGATTCGAATTATTATAGGCAAATTCAACCAAGGCAAGGTATTGTTCCCAACCTCCTTTGAAGTCAAGTACACACATTCTAAGTATGTCTTCCAACATTTGGTTGACTCTTTCCGTTTGTCCATCTATTTGAGGGTGATAAGAGGTACTCAACTTCAATTCGGTTCCCATTGCTTCTTGGAAACTTTGCCAAAAGTGGGAAATAAATATCTTGTCTCAATCGGAGACTATATTAATGGGCACCCCATGGAGTCTCACGATCTCCGTAATAAATAGCCGGGCATAACGAGCTGTATTATAGTCTGTACGTACTGGTAAGAAATGTGCCGACTTGGTTAAATGATCAACGATAACCCAAATGGAATCATGATCGCTTTGTGACATTGGCAATCCCATGATGAAATCCATCGAGATGATTTCCCACTTCCATACCGGTATTTCTAAGGGTTGTAGCAATCATGTCAATCACTGATGGTCTACTTTCACCAACTGACAAGTAGTACATTGGGAAACAAATTCAGAGATATCCCGTTTCATACCTGCCCACCAATATAGACGGCGCATGTCTGGGTACATTTTGTATCCCCCAGGATGTACTGCAAATATGGACCCATATGATTCTGTCATTACGGCACGTCTTAAATCCCCCTCATCCAGGACGATGAGTCTCTCGTGGAAGCGTAACCCACCGTCTAAACTTATAGAGTAGAATTTTTCTCCCTCGGTTAGTAACTGGCATAGACGGTTGTGGCAATCATTGTCCCTTCCTTGAGCTTCTACAACTCTTTCCACTAGCGTAGGCGTAACGGTTAATACCGACATGAACGCTCTCGCAACAACATTTTCCTAGCTAAGTTCTATCCATTTAGCATTCCATACCCATGCTAACTCCCCCTCGATTTTTTGACTCAATGCATCTGTCACTACATTAGCCTTACTCGGGTGATAATAAATACTAAATTGGTAGTCTTTCACAAACTCCACTCACTGACGTTTTCGCATACTCAAATCAGAATAAATATTGTAAAGATTTTTGGTCCGTGAAAAGACTAAACTTCTCTCCCAGGAGGTAATGTCTCCAAATATTCAAGCCGAATACCACTACAGCAAGTTCCAGATCATGCACTGGATAATTCTTCTCATGGGTCTTTAGCTTGAGAGAAGCATAAGCACTAGCCCATTGCTCTTTCTGTAACACACCTCCCAACCCTTGTAGAGATGCGTCAGAAAAGACCAAATATTCCAGCTCCGCCTCGGCAACGCAAGTACTGGAGCTGAAGTCAACTTACCTTTCAAATCATCAAAAGCCATTTGACAAGAATCATTCCATATAAACCTCACTCCATTCTGAGTCAAATTTATCAAAGGGCTAGCAATATTAGAAAAACCCTTAATAAATCGGCGGTAATAGCCAGCTAAACCTAGAAAAACTGTGAATCTCTGTAGGTGTCGTGGGATGACCCGAATCCCTCACTGCAACAACTTTACTAGGATCTATTGAAATACCCTCAGCTGTCACAATGTGACCCCAAAACTGCACTTTCTGTAGCTAAAAACCACACTTCTCAAACTTGGCATATAACTGATGATCCCGTAATGTCTGCAGGACCAATCGTAAATGCTTAGCATGATCGGCTTCAGTCAAAGAATAAACTAATATGTCATCACTAAACATGATAACAAACTGACCCAGGAAGTCTCAAAATATCTACTCATAAGGTCCATAAATACAACTGGAGCATTGGTTTGTCCAAAAGGCATGACCAAAAACTCATAGGACCCATATCTAGTTAAGAATGAAGTTTTGGACACGTCCTGCTCTCGAATCCGTAGCTGATTATACCCCATCCTCAAATATATCGTATAGAAGAGCAATTTATTCTAAGTTGATCAAACAAATCATCATTCCGAGGTAGTGGGTATTTGTTCCTGATGGTAACCTTGTTCAATACGCGGTAATATACACACAATCAGAGGGAACCATCTCTCTTCTTCACAAATAATACCGGTTCTCCCCATGGCGACGTACTACGCCTAATAAACCCCTATTCTAACAACTTTTAAATCTGATCTCTTAAGTCCCTCATCTCCACAAGAGCCATACGGTATGGAGCCCTAAAAATTGGTCGCGTTCTCGGTGCTAAATCTATCACAAACTCAATCTCCCGTTTTGGGGGTAAACCCGGTATCTCCTGAAAAACATGCTCAAAGTCTCTCACAACGGGAATCGAATCTAGGGAAACAACTATGTCATGAAAAGTCTCCTACGCAATGAAATACAAATACGTGCTAGAGCCTCCCTTAGAAAGAGACATAGCCACAAGAAACATCTCCTACCCTGGAATGGAAAATAATATACTCTTCCCATAACAATTTACTACCACAAGATATTTCAGTAGTTAATCCATACCCATGATTACATCATACCCGACCATATCTAGGACGAGTAAATTGGCGTCAAAACACAAATTACCAAGACTTATTTCTACTCGCTTACAAACAAAGAAAATGAGCGAACCATCACCCATAGACGATTCGACATTAGTAAAGGTACCTTTTGAAGATTTAATTAAGTCCGTCGATTGAGAAAAACTTCTAGAAATAAACGAGTGTGTTGCACCCATATCAAACAACACACGACCCATATGACCATGAATGGGAAACTTACCCTCGATAGCTGGTGTCGTGGGCAGGGCATGAGGAAGTAAAGTATCCTGAATATGGTAAACACGACCATATTGTAATTGCCCCTACTGTGGAGGGGTGCTGGAATAGGCAGTGGTGGCGGTAGATGTGCCTTCTAATGTTTTGGAACTCTAGGAAACTGTCCCCCAATTAACTGGGGACAATCCCTCTTAAAGTGACCCATTTCCCCACATTGGAAACAACGGCCCGCCATATTTTCCTGATAACATCCCCTATTATTTTAGAACTGATCCAAGCCTTCACCCGAATGGCCTCGACCCTCATTATTACCCCGACCTTCCTGGCTCGCTGGACCACCAGTTGCTACTACTGCGGGACACCCTAACCGTGCCTGAAATTGCTAACACCAAAATTAAATCCCCTAAAATGCTATTTCTTGGACAGATCCCCTTGTTGGGTGTCCTTTTCCTTATGCTTTCTTCTTGATGGTTGAGACGAGGGTAGTTCTCCTCCAGCACCATTGTCTCCCATCTTACTAGGTTGCCCCGACACTAAAATCATCTTACTCACTTCTACATGTAACCGATGATCTTGGAAATGAAGCAATGCGACATTCATCACATAACTAAATGTCTGTAAAGCTGGATTTTCCAACAAGTGTTGCCGTATTATCCAATGCAAACCTCCAATAAACTTTGAGATCCTCCGTTCCTACGAAACTACTTCACCTGGCACAAAACTAGCCAGACGAGTAAATTCCTCCTCATACTCTGCCACAGACCATTCACCTTGGACTTCATCTTGAAGTTTCCTCCTCATCTTCCTTTGGAAGGTGCGAGGAAAATACTTTCGATCGAACATAATCAAAAAATCCAATATAGTCATAGTATCTCTTTGTTCCGACGTGGTCACCGACTCCCACCAGTGTAAGGATGTTCCAACGAGTTTAAAAGTTTCAAGAATTTGCTTTCGTTCCTCACTACAGTCTTCCATGCGAAGATGACGCCGTATGTCCTTCTTCTATTGGTTTTCGACTATTACATCAGAACCACCCTGGAATTCTGAGGAATGACCCTTCAAGAAAGATTCTCTGACTCTTTCCAATGGGGAAGGTCCCACATGGGCTTACACCTCCTATACGCTCGGTTGATGGTCTTACAGAAACTATTGAGCCATGGCAGCCATTGCAGCATTGACCGCCTAGGCGACAATATTAGCTACGTCCACGGAATTAATAGTTCCTTGTTGTGGAAGTGGAGGCTCTACATTCTCTTCTAAAACTCTACTTATCCTATCTGGGCGACCTCTTCTAGGAGGCATTTGAGACGAAAAAATAACCAAATCAGAATATAATTTAATACAATTTATCTTTGCAAGAGATCGCAAATATATACAAACAAATAAGTCCTAACAATAGTGGTTTATATCAAAGAACACTACGGTAGAACGTGACAAGTCCGCATAGATCCTAAGAACTCTAGAACCTGATGCTCTGATACTATCTGTGACACCCCGCTTATTCAAATAAGAGGTGGCCAGCCCGATATTCCCAATAATATAGGAATCATAGATGGTCCATTCTTAGCATCACCGTCGTTAAAATAAATATACGAGATAACCACCAATTATTTTAGAAAATGGATGTCAAAATATTTGTATGATTAAAGAAAATTCTTTAGATAGTCCGATTTAAAGAGGTGGATAAAAGACAAGTAACACTTACATACATTCACCATATAATAATCGAATAAGCTGTCGATTTATAGCCCAAAACGAGCAGGTTACACCGAGTATTAAAATGAACATCACAATATATTTAACAAGTACAACAACTTGGGCGACACGCCCTAATGTGTAAACTGATTATAGCTAGAGTACCAAAAAATTGAAGCATCTATATCAAATATCCTATAACATCCGTAAAATGCTATAGCTCCGAGACACTTAGATAGAAGGGTCATTATGGGCATCCTTGCGACGGAGCACAGGGCATGAGGAGAATTCATGAAAAAATAAGAGATATAAAAGGGTCAGGGACTGATTTGATATGATCATCATATGAATAAAATGCGTGACAATTATGAATGTCACTCATCATGAATAATCTTATCTCGCTCTCCACAATTAATAATAGTCCTCACCTCTCCATCTAAACTCACAACCTAGTCTAAAACTGTGTAAACTTACTTTTCTCTAGTCTTAAGTTAGTTTACTAACTTAAGAAATTACCTCACACCCGATATATAACCCCCGAAGTAAGTCCGATAACCCCCCTTATAGTCTAGAGTACTCGAGATCCAAATACAAGACTCTACTACTCTATTTTACTTCATACTAGAAGGTTACCAGGCCTTAAATCTAGAAGAAAATGGCTAAAAACTAACCTGGAAAAATCATTCTAAAACAACAAGATTCCGAATCGATTCTCCCCAGGGGCCGAATCGATTCTCCTCAGAGAATCTATTCGCCCTTAAAAGCGAATCGATTCGGCTAAGAAAACCTAACTCCCTTTCTCATGCCGAATCGATTCGGCCTTAAACCGAATCGATTCGTCCCACCAGAACTGTAGCCACCCCTCTAGCGAATCGATTCGCTTAGGAGGGAGGATCGATTCGACGTGGCAGAAATGCCAAGTTTGGGCCTACAGGTTATGAACACTAAAATTTACCAAAACTCAAACTTCTCTCCTCAAATCTCAACCAAATCAACTCATATCAACCCCAAATCATTTCTAAACAAACAAAACATACTTAAACCAACTTAAATCAAATCTAATACCATGTTCAAAGGATTGAACACCAAATTTATCAATACAAACAATTTGTTCCATTATTTCGATTTCACAACCATTAATATAATTTATTCACATGAAATCATACACTCGAAAGTTAGAAACTTGCCTTAAGGTTGTATTCTCGAATTCTCTTTCGGTAGATGCAAGATCAATCTCAACTTCTTCTCTTCTCCTTCTTTCTCTTATTTTTCCCCAAATTCTCTTTCTCTCTAAGTTTAGAAAGCATACAATTGAGAAATAAGAGGGTTGGAAGACTTAAATGTCTACTAACACTAAGTTCAGTCTTTAAATGTTACTACACCATTAAAATGACTCTTAACTACCTAATTAAGTCATAACCTGTCAAAAGCGTCCGAAACCAAAAAATACAATATGACACTCATTTGGACTAAATCAATCATTTCAGGACTAACCGCGCCCTCTAAATTGGCATCCGGATTAACATAAATTATTTCATGTTCCAACATCATTCTAAACCATAATTGTTGTTTAAAGCACAACAACAAAATAAAACATAACATGATGCTAATTGCATTCTTTTAACAGTAAATATGCAAAATTTAGTAAACAATATCTTTTAAATCACATAAATAGTATTTACTCCAACTTCCATCATTTTATATAATTACGTCACATGGAAAATTTATATAAAAATAGTTATTCAAAAATAAGGGTTATTACACCTTATATCCTCTGGGAACTCTATGTGCAAAATAATATCTAAAGCAAAGTCTATCATTCTCGTATCCCGTCTAAACCCCATGCTAACAAAATAGTGTAATGCACCCGCATAAAAAAAGAATGAGACCAACATGACAAAAAATGGGAAGAATCCCTTGATTGTAGACCAACATGACCACAGGCCATATGCTACTATGACATGGTAGACCTGGACATATGCAATGGTTGTTGCCCCTTAGGTGGGGTAGCGGGTGCTGGAGAGACTAGTGTAGTAGATCCCTAAGCTAGAATGGGTGAGCGCTATCCCTGAGTTGATATCTGTCCCCTGAAACCTCCTTGTCCCTGGACTGCCTGGTCCCATCACCTGTAATACCTCAAAGTGTGGCCCCTCTCACCACAAGTGTAGAAATTCCATGAAAATGGACCCTGCTCAAATCGTCGCCCCTTCTGGCCTCTATCCTGATGTACTTGGCCATGCTGGTCCCTATAATGTTGGCCCTGATGGCCCTGTCCTGCTTGACCCTGCCTCTGTCAATTATCTATGCCTCGAAACCTCTTATGATGCTCCGTTGATGGGGTGCCCATGAGCCGATAGGCCCTATATCCACTACTCCCACTCGTAATGCGCTGATGGTTAGATGACTCACCCCCATGATATTTCTCCCCTTTGTTTTTCAGAAAAGCTATGTGATCCTAACAGTGGAGGAGTGCAACTTTAACCATCTAGTTATAAGTAGTGAAGGTTGGATTTCCCATAATAGCCTTCCTAACATGCCATGTCGACCCCATAATAAACCTGTCCATCCTCATCTGTTATGTCCAGAAATCCTCCTTGGAAAAGTAAGAGAGAGTAGTGAATTCCTTCTCGTACTCTCTAATAGTACACCCCTTCTTCTTAAACTCCATAAATAGGGTCCTCATCTTGGACTGTATATCTAGGGGAATGTATTTCCCCTCAAATCTCTCCCAGAACTGGTCAATCGTGAGGTTGTTCCTCTCCTCAGTAGTTATATCCGCCTCCCACCTATGACGAGCGGCTTTTACCATCCTGAATGAAGATAAAATTTTCTTATGAACTGGTGTGCACTCCACCATCCGCAAGTGCCTCTTGATGTCCTTCTTCCAATGACTAGAAACCAAAATATTAAACCCTCCTGCAAACTCTGGAGGTTGTCCCTTAACAAAGTCCTCCATCGCTCGATCCCATGCGTAGCCCGATGCCTGTGCTGGAATAGCCACCTACATTAGTGGTGGCTACTGAGGTGCTTGTGGAGGTGGCAAAAGCTGAAGCATGGCTGCCATCGTCGTACATACCGCCTGAGACACAATTGTGGTTATCTCAGTGTGGGTGATCAACTGTGGGGCCTATGGCGCTTGTGGTGGTTCCGTGTGAGGCTCCTCCTCCTCAACTGGTGGGACTACACTCCTGGGTCTTCCCCTACATCCAATTTCCATCTGAAAGCAAACAAGGTTCAAATTAGTATTAATCGAAATAATACAGCGAGTCTTAAGTATAGGCTATATATATCAAAGAATGTAATGCAGAACGTAATGAGCACAAACACATATCCTAAGGACACTAGAACCGTGCTCTGATACCAATTGTAATAACACATTTTTCATATGTAAAGTCTTGCCAGGCATGATACGCTGAAGATAGGTCTTGCTTGTCAATTAATACCATTATTTGTACCATTTATGAATATAAATAATTTATAATTTAAGGCCCAAGCTTGAAAAGTTACAAACATAACTAGCATAAGTAAATATATCCAAACCATCACCAATAATATGAATATCCAAATAGAGTAACACAAATCTCTACCAACATAAAGTAAACACTTTCGGGCATATTCCCTTGCAATGTTCCGAATGAATAAATAACTAAAGCTGAGAATCACCTATGCTTGAACCAACTGAGCTGAAAATGGAGAGCAAGTAAGGCTACAAGACTTCTATGTATAATCCCGCTATCCCTATTTATGAGCACCTGGGGGGGGGGGGGGGGGGGGAATATTTAAATTAGGGTCATAGCCCGAGGTGTGCAAGAATTAACTGTAATAATTTATGATTACAATAATTAATTAATTAATTAAATGTATCCCTTCATTTAAATTATCAACTTACATTAATTCCGGTCTCATTAGTATTGAGTATAAGGCATACACATCTATTTTACATTATGGGGTCAAGAATAATATTTGGTGTCCATATCTTTAGACAATTTAATTTTATATCGATAATATCTTAGGAATTAAGAGTATATGTCCATCCATATACAATACACACAAGGTCATCTACCATTGGTATCTAATTCGTGCTCTATCGACAAGTCCGGAGGAATCCCTTATCCTAAGCGAAAACACAACCACACACAAATTGGGGGTGGTCCCTACACAATACATCTGTACACGTACCATACACAACAGTGATACAGTGCCAACACTACCTCTAGTGGGCAGAGCTTGCACGTAGTACCTATAGTCCCTACACATCGTCAAGCCCACCAGTGCCGATGTGTGGTACAAGACCCAACGCGCGAACCCCCGAGTCGATAGTATGGTCCACTGGTATGTACATACACAAATATAATATAGTACATATTATTAATCTTATATAATATGTGAAGGTAATTACTCTATAATTACAATAAAATTCAACCAAAGTTCCAAAGTATTACCTTAATTAATAATTGACCATCTAATAAATTATTAATTCCCCTTTAGAAAAATAATTACTTAACCGTCCAGTATATTGTAATTATTAATAATTAAGATGTGGGTATAACATTACTCCATTTATTTATTAACCCACCATAAATTCCCTTACCCCTATTTACACATTGTTCCTTACTCAATTTATCATATTACTAACCTGGTTAGCATTCGCAGTTGTAAACTTAGAAAAACAGACTAATTCCAAAGGATTAAAGAAGTCATAGAATGAGCCACGTCACTCAAATGAGAGTGCACTTCATCCGTGCGACATAGCATGTCGTTCAACTGAAGTCTCACCTAATTTGAACGACCTAACATCCTTTTTCCCCTTTCCCATTTGTCCCTATTTGCTTCCCTACATTATTTCTAAAACTCATAACGATAACCAAGAACCTAGAAACATGTATAAATACGCCCAAAAAGTCCATCCAACATATATGTATTCGGGGCCAATGAGCTTTAACAGTTGGGGTTTATAATAATGAAGTTTTCTCCCAATTCCCAACATGACTTAACTGCAATAACAAGGCTTATTTGATTAGGTATTTATAGCATGATATCAATACTTTAACTACAACATCCTCTATATTAATTATTTACTTTGTCTCCACATAGCCATCATAACTTAAGAAAATCTAACACCAAAATCATATTTTTCGATACATAATTTCTGGGTCTATTCCTACATGTAATTTATTCCTCTACATATGTGGTTCATCATCAAATCAACATTCTTATACCTAATTCCCATAAATTTAATAGAGGTAATTATATGCACCAAGAAATAATTTCTAGAACATAAGTTATACAAGAAATTATTGCATTAAAATGGTAGAGGAGATATCCCTTGAATCTTCCTTGATTTCTCCCATTGCCCTAGCCCTCTT
Organism: Sambucus nigra; assembly: GCA_949130495.1. NCBI lineage: Eukaryota > Viridiplantae > Streptophyta > Magnoliopsida > Dipsacales > Adoxaceae > Sambucus > Sambucus nigra. Next base: position 42,218,126 of record OX422221.1, read on the forward strand.
TCTCCTTTCTTTGGTGTTTCTCCCAATTCCTCCTGTACCTTCGACTTTTAGGTTTTTGGAATCATAGTGGGGGAGTGGTTTAACCCCACTTAAACTCTAATCAATTGACTAATCCTGAGTTGGACCCTAAGCCCAACTTTTGGACCCCCAAATGAGCCTGAATCCATTATCTAATTGGCGGGACCAAAACATCCCCAACTTATATATTATTGACTCATGACCATTTTCAAAGGCCTAAATCATCTAAATGAGCCCATATGTTTCCCAAAATGTGTTCCGAATTATTTATGCCAATAATAATTACTTTTAATTTGTGTCGCACAAAAATTATACATTTTCTTTTATCCTATGCAAACATAATAATCATGCACATAAAAATAGAACACACACAAGTATACTAAACAAAAAATTTCCACTTAATATTTTCGAATGAAAATATTTATTTAAGTTCCAATTTCCAAAATAAATTATTTATTCCAAAAAATAATATTTCATTATTTACTTATAAGAAAATATGGGGATTACAGTGCGGTTGGCACTACCGCCACTGGTTCTACCTACAATGGTTGGCACTCCCTCTGGGGTGCCTGATATCCTCACTCTCCCCTTGTCTCCTGTGCTTCTCTATTCGCTTGAGGGAACCTCCTAGAGATGTGTCTTTTCTTTCCACAAACATAGCAATTGCCCTTGAACTGGTGCCTATCTGGTTATAGCCGCTATTGGCCCTGATGTTAATGTCCCTTGACCTAGTGGACTCTCTGCTGTTGGCCCTGCTGTCCCTGTCTGTTCCCATTATTGAAATCCCTAGATCTCTTGTGTTACTTTGAAGGATGGAGACCCAAAGATTATTAGGCCTACTGGTTTGTACTCCCATTCTCCCTACTTTGATTGTTAGACGTCTCGGAGCGGTGTCTCTTCTCCCCCTTATGTTTCTGAAATGCCCTATGATCCTGGCAATGCAGTAAGGCAACATTTACTACCTGGCTCTATGCAGTGAAAGTCAGATTCCCCAATAGCGATTATTAGATATGTCAGTTTGTCCATGACACAAACTTCTCTATCTTCTTATACTCTGTACTCTTATCCCCCTTAGAAAAATAGGAAAGAGCGATAAACTCTTCCTAGTATTATTCCACCGTAAGACTCCCCTACTTAAGGTTCATGAACTTCTTTTGCATCGCTATTTGCATTGCCTGAGAAAAATATTTTCCCTTAAATCTCTCCCAAAACTCATCTATGGTAAGACTGTCCCTCTTAACAACCATCTTAATCGCTTCCCACCATTAAAGTGTGACTCCCACTAATCGGAATGAAGCTAACATCTGCTTCTTCACGAGTGTGCACTTGACCATCCGTAAGTGTCGCTGAATGTCTCTCTATTACCTACTCGCCACTAGAACATCTGAACAACTTGCAAAATTCGATGGTTAGCCTTTAGTAAAGGCCTCCCTAGCTCTGTCCCAAATCAATCCAGGTGTCTGGACTGGTAGAACCACCTGATATGGGTGTGGTGGTTGCTGTTGAGGCTATGATAGTGGAAAATGCCTTAAAATAGCTGCCATGGCGGTGAAGACTGCCTCGGTCATGATAGTGGCGATCTCTGCCTATCTTACCATAGGTGGGGCTAGACGTGGATGATGATGCGGCTCCTACTGGGACCCCTCCTCTGTAGCTGGGGCGGTGGATCGCCTCCGTTTGCTTCTCCGACCGTTTGACATCTGAAAGAAAACGCGGTTGCATTAGTAACTAATCGTAAAGATTACAATGATTCCTAAACATATGGATCTATACATGAAAGAAACGCAACATAGAACATAGCGATCTCAAACACATATCCTAAGGACACTAGAGTCACTCTCTGATACCAACTGTAACAGCCCCCATTTTGTCATGTAAAAGATGGCCAGACATGATACGCCGAAAGTGGGGCTTATCGATCAATTAATACCATTCTCAACACAACGTAATATAAATATTGTTATTTTAAATGCCGACACTTTAAAACTTCATGAATATTTTCATGACAATAATTAAACTCAAATCAACACCAACTAAATACTAAATCAAACAACAAATAGAATTAAAACTCCAGCATAATGCAAATAACTGAACTCTAGCAAAAAAAGCTCCTAGGTTAGAGTCAATAAATCTGAAAAACAACTAAGCACGAGATATCGCAAGTCTAGTACATCAATAGTCCCTTTATCCATGTGAGAAGTAACTGAGGGGAAAACATTTGAATTTGGGTCAGAGCCCGAAGTGTGTAAGAATTAACTTAATTAATTTATAATGTAATAATACAGTCGATGCAAAATAAATATCCCCCTTCGTTACTCACATGCGTTTAACATCTCACCCCTCATCTAATTTTGATATTAATCATATCGAAATACTTCCCAAGTAATGAATTATGACATCGCCTCAAATTTATAAAAACTGATATATCGATAATTAGTTATTTAAATATAATCACCAAACGTAATTGATAACTCTCACTTACCCCAGTCTCATCAGTTCATATTTAAGGCATAAACATATATTATGCATTATAAGGTCAAAATATAATTATTGTCTAGATTCTTAGACAATTAAATTTATTCCATTCAAGTCCGGGTAATTATCCATATATGTCCTTCCATATATTTGACACTCAAAGGAATCTACCTTTGGTGTCTAATTCATGCTCTATCGGCAAGTTCGGAGGAATCTCTTATCCTTAGCGAAAATCACAAAACACACGTAAATTGGGGGCGGTCCCTATACAGGACACATGTACACGGCCCATACCCAGCGATGACACGAGAAGGGTGAATGTCAACACCTACCTCTCGTAAATGGCGACTCCATGTAGTACCTATATGACCTACACATCATCAAGCCCATATGTGCCAACGTGTGGTACCCAGTCAGAATGCACAAACTCCCGAGTCAATAGGACAGTCCATGACATATTTGTATGTCCACACAACTACATATAAGGACATATTAATATCTCATGTAATATGTATAGGTAATTACTCCCACATTACCATAAAAGTCCCACATAATGTCCATAATATTTTCATTTATTAATAATTTACCATCTAGTGAATTATTAACTCCACTCCATAGAACAATTACTTAACCAACTGGTTAATTGTAATTTTTCCTGTTTAATCTTGGCACATCCGTATTTTTAATAAATTCTTTATTTTTAAAGCCTGGTTTCACTCATTCACTTGGACTCATAAAAATACTCACAACCAAAATTCTGGGACCCATACCCTGATTAATGTTAATATTCCTGATTAATGTTATTGTTCCTTAAACTTCCATTTAACTTTTGTCTAATTAAATTCCCCTTTTTAACTCATGGGATGTATTAAATTTAATTAGAGATATTAATTTAATATTAATCCGAAAATCATTTAAATAATTACTAGCGTGATGAGAGTTAGTAATTATTGGAATTTTGTTGTAAATTACTTTATGGGTAAAGTAAGATGTATAATTAAATTTAGTAAAATTATCACAAGAATCTAATTTGATAATTTTGAAAATTTTATTGGGACGCGCTTGCGTCGTGTCGGGATTTAATTCGAATTATTAAAAGTGAATAAGTTATAAGTCATCCGTATGGTCATTTTGAGTGCGTCAATGTGTCGATAGTCAAAATAATGTACCCAGGGGTTTAGTTCGGGTCTCGGGGCCTTTTTAGGCCTAATTAACATCCCGGGAGGGCTTTTTAGACATTTTGTATTTTTGGGCATGGAAACCCACGAATTTTCTAAGGTTATATCAGATGGTAAGGGTTGTGTTCTAGGGTTAGCATAACCAAAAACCAAGGACGACCATTGGAGAGAAAGAGGAGAAGCTTTCCAAGGAGTTCTAGGCCAAGAACTCCACCGTTTACACCGCCGTCACTGCCAAATTGTAGATTGCGCGACGAGAATCATAACCCCACCAATTTCTTCTACAAATTAGAAACAAATTTTTCCAGGCAAGTATCTATCTTGCTTTAATTTAATTAATGCTTCAATTATATTAGTCTAGGGTTTTCGTGAAAGAAAGCATATATTGGAAACTAGAATTCACATGTTATAAAGGTGGAAATCATATTCTGGAAATCTATTTCATATGTAGAGGTTGAACCACGAATTTGCATTGAGTTAGGAGTAGAAAATCTGGGAAAAGAATGGGAAGAACAAAGTTAAAGAAAATATAAGGGTTCTTGGTATTTATATGGATTTTGGCCCTTTTAATTCGTTATACTTGATGAAAACTCACATGCCTTGCATAGAATATTATTTATTTGGGTATATAATCCGTGCAGCATCAATTGTTGGGAGTTTGGGAGTCAAATATGATGATTTGTTTGAGTTTGGAGAAGAATTTCCGTAGCGGGGTTTTCTGCAGTTTTCCATAACTGCTTGATCGATCGATCGACCAAAGAATATCGATCGATCGACCCACTTCCATCGATCGATCGACTCCTCATGGAAAACCCATTTTCCTCTTTTAAATAGTTTATTTCGATTTAAATGAGTAGAAATCTTTGGGCATTATTGTTAGAACATTTTGTGACATAAAGAGAACCAATATGACTTTATAAAAATGGAGCTTGTAATGTAAGACGAAATTAGGGTTAACGGGGAATGATTTGCATTTAAGGAAAAATGGGAACGCGTGACTAAAGGAGTGAGACTCGTAAAGAAGTTACGTCATAAAATGAGAGAGTACCTACTGAAATTGTACTTAGGGAGATATGATACTACGAGTAATACGAAGTAAGTGGGGAATAACCCCATAAATAAGAATAAAAGAGACGAGTCGTCATACAGGATAATATAGTAATGTGTACTAAGAACAAATATCATAAGTATGGGTCGTGGGTGTACCTAATTTAGAAATGTAAATGGTAGTATACATATATATATGACTGTGTTTGTGCATATACTATATACGTGTAAAAATCATGCCCGCTCTACTTGTTATCATCGAGGTTACCTCTCCGGGACGGTTTTATCTCGATAGGACCTTTATGGGGGATATTGACTTGTACCCTAGAACATAGGAATCCTTGGTACAGGCTATCAGATCGATAGTCAGACGGTCATAAGAGACATGAGGGTACGTGCTGACCTCTTAGTGACTTGAAACTATGCTTCGCCTCAATTTGTATATGTTTGTGTTAATACAGTTCGGGAGTGATTCCGAACTGGTATTTCCCTTAGTACGAGTGATACGGGGACTTGATAGCAGAGTATGCCAGCACCATAAATTTTATGTGGGATGCCGATAGTATATATATTATATGAGTGATATATATATATATATATATATATATATATATATATATATATAGAGAGAGAGAGAGAGAGAGAGAGAGAGACTTGAAATTGGGAACTTTCTAGTGTGACTAAAAGTAGTTAAGTAATGAATAAATATTTCGACTTTAATATCAGTGTTTGAAAAGTTTGAGGCAATACTGAAAGACTTTATAATGAAATAAGATTCATATGAAAACTTTACTCTCAGAAATTAATTATCTTAGCCCTAGTAATTGCCGTCATGAAACCTTATGAGGAATTTAAGATAAGCTAAACTTGTGGGGATTAATAGTGCGGTAGGTGTGCACATTAGAAGAGAGGTGGGAATTTCTCAAGAGAGTGTCATATACTAATATGGTTGTTGCATTAGTCGGTAAGAATTTTATATACTTGCTAAACTGAATTTTTTTAAATTGTTTTACAATCGGGCTCTGACCCATTTCCTAGTATCTCTTCTCTCTTGTATATATATATGTATATATTACAGGTGCCCAGCCACAGGGGCGTCATGCTTAGGATTCTTTGGAAGGAACGTGTTGCAGCTTAGGTGGGAGTTGCAGGCCTTTTTTCTTAAACGACCTTATTATTGATTCCACTCCTAGTTCTGTTTTATTGAATTGGGCATGTGTCGCCCTTTTACTTATTCAGTTGGTTTTGTCAGAGATTTTGACTCATTTACTTTCAGTATTTTTACTTTGGGATTTGTTACTGTCAGGATGTTTTCCTTTGAAGTTTTAAAGTTGGAATTAGCTATTTAAATGCTTAAATTTCTTGAATGATCTTTTCCAGTCTAGTTGTTTGTGTGACTCTTAAATTGTGAATTATGAAAGTTTTTTTTTATTATTGGACTTAAATTAAAAATGGAAATAATTTTTTAAATGGTTTAACCAAATCCCTTTTAACTCATATACAGTAGACCCGAAACGTAGCCAAGTCAATAAACTAAAGCCTAACAAAATCAGTAGAGGAACGGAGTGTAAAAAAACCCAACACATTGTTTGAATGTGGATGGGGCTTAATAGGTAATGCATGAGACTTAGTATTAAATAGGTAAATAGTCGTAGGATAACAACTTAAAATGAGTTATGAAATAATTGATTAAGATGATATAGTTATGCCAAGAAGGCTATATTCTATATTGATTGAGATTTCCCTGGAAGTTAAGTAGTTATAAAGCAACTACTTATGCATATTGAATAATACTATGTATCATATTATTTTGTGTGGACATACCAATGTTTGTGGACTGTCCTATCAGCTTCGGGGTTCGTGCATTCGAACCGGGTACCGCATGTTACCACATGTGGGCTTGGCAATTGTGTAGGTCATATAAGTACTATGTGGAGGTGCCATCTATAAGAGGTAGGTGTTGACACTGACCCATCCAGTGTCACTGTTGGGTATGGGCTGTGAATGGATATCCTGCGTAGGGACCGCCCCAGCTTAAGTGTGTTTTTTGATGTCCACTTTGGATAAGAGATTCCTTCGGATTTGTCGATAGAGCACGAATGCCTTTGTGTGTCGAATATATATATATATATATATATATATATATATATATATATATATATATATATATATATATATATATATATATATATATATGTGTGTGTGTGTGTGTGTGTGTGTGTGTGTGTGTGTGTGTGTGTGTGTGTGTGTGTGTGTGTGTGTGTGTGTGTGTTTGTGCGTGTGTGTACACACATTGTGGTGTGCCTTATATGAGAATGTGCCCTTGTAGTCTAAAGATGCAAACAAGGTTTAATAATAATAAAGTCAGGTTAATAAAATGATGTAGATAATTAAAGACAAAGAAGAGTCCTAATGAATAACATGGTAGACCATTATTAATGAGAATAATAATTGAGTAGTGTAAAGAAGTAGACAATAATTAAAGAGAATGAATGATGGGGTTGCTAAATATTAATGAGAATATTAAATTTAGTAATAAAAAAGAATGAAACTTATTGTCTAACGGGGTAGACGACAAGGAGTGTGAATAAAAATCATTAAATGGTCTGAAGAGACAAACTAGGGTTATGAAATCTTATGACGTAAGAATATGTATCAAGTTTATGTAAATTGTGTGGTCAACTTAATGAAATCCATTCGGGGATTTGGGGTGTTAGAGATAAGTACCCACATATAGTTAACACATAGCTAGATGGCTTATTCTTTTCATATTAGATTGAACAATGGAAGTTATAATTGGTATTATTAATTGAGGATACTAGTAGAACTGCTTCTAGATGAGAGATGAGGTACTCGTTACATGTGAGCGTCGATGAAGAGACGTGAAGTATTAACTAGTAATAAATTGCATATTTATTGGTGAAGAATCCTTGCAACTCTAGGGCTCTAACCCAAATTATAAATATTTTCTCGTCCCGAGTATTCTGAATGACTGGGATATCCATGCTCACGATTGATCAGACTTGCAATTGTTTTGGACGTTGTGGATTTCACTCCATTGATTCTAATATAGGTTGTACTTTATCCTTTTGTCATTTTTTATTGGGATTTGTACGGGCATAAGCCCAAATGTTTATTTGTATCATTTGTACTTAGAGTTACATTTATGCACATTATATGATGAATTCAGTTCTTATTATTGGTGTATTAAATTTGTTTTATTCGGATATTTTTATTCATTGTGAATTTGATATAATTAAAAAGAATTTTTTATTGCTTCGGTGCTGAGAATGGTATAAATTGTTGATAAGATCCATCTTCGGCCTACTGAGCCAGACCAACCTTTACGTGAGAAAATGACGGTTGTTACATAACACTCACTGAAACTCATGTTTATTCTTATACACTACTTAAAATCCTTGTACTGAAGAATTTGCTAATTTTTTTCTTCATCCCATTATATCTTGTATCTTTTTTGAAATTTTAATGTTATCTCATGAGTGGATAAATTCACGACAAACAATAAATATTATCCCAAATAATTAAATTAATTATTAAAATAAAATTATATGTTTGCCCGTGATTAAAATTCACCATAAAAGTATAATTTAATTAACCATAAAAATTATACTTTTGTTTGGTATATTATTTCGAATATATAAAATAAAAATTATACTTTTTCTTATGATTAAAATTCACAATAAAATTAGAAATTTAATTTTAAGAATTAATTTTATTGTTTGGTTTAATATTGGAAGTTTGTGGTGCATTTTCAGTACGGAAATAAAAATGAAAAAAGATTTTAAAATCATAAAAAAAATATAGTTTTTGGGAAAAAAATTGTTTCCCACAAAATAAAATGTGTGGAAAATAATGAAATGGGTGAAATTAGACTTTTTGAGGACTTTTGTTTAGGATTTTTTTACCAATCAGTCCCGTTTTCCAATAAGTCCCATGAAAAAAAAATGCTCCAATAGGTCATATTTGTAAATATTTAGTCAATATTCATTGTATATATATATATATATATATATAAACAGGACCTATTGAGAAAAAAATAATTAATAGAACCTATTAGAACTTATTTGTCAATATCCCTTATTTTAATAAAGAAAAAAATCACTGAAAACTATTTTTTTGTTCTTGGAAATCAGTTTTTGGGTGGAAAATATTTTTATTATTTGTTGGGAATCATTTCTTTGATGGAAAATAGACTTCTTCATTCTTTATGAAAATCATTTTTTTACTGATTTTTTTTTGTTGTTTGAAAACATTTTTTTAATGGAAAACCGTTTCCCCGCTGCTAGATATTGTTTTTATTTTTTAGAGTTATTTTCTTCATATTTATGATTTTTTAAAATTGTTTTATTTTGATGTATAGAACTTTTAAATAAAGTTTTATGATTTTAATTTTTTATTTTATTTTATACATATATTTAACTCAAATGATTTTGAGAATAAATTGTCATTTATTCTTCATAAATAAAAGGAGGAGTGTGGGAGGACAAGAATGGAGTCGCAATAGTTTAATCCTAAAACAATCTAGAAAAAAGAGATAAAAAGTGACACCACATGACACTTTAAAGTAATTATTTGATGATTCACATCCCAAATGTGTATGGAGTATGAAGCACATGAATATTTTTCTTGAGAGGTCATTGTATTGTCACATGTGTATGCAATATGACTAATAACATGAGCAATAATAATGTTTGTTTTGTTTAGGTCATTTTGACGAAGTTTCGGTTTAATAAAATCATATAAGACTTAATTTTATTTTTGACATATTATGTTTCAGCGTAGCATTCTTTGATATAGATACTTATTATTGGATTGTTGTATTCCTTCACGCATGCAATTTATATTCTCCTACTATTACGTATAGTTGACAAAATTCATATACAAGTTCTGTTAGGCTTCGTACACTGAATAATTTTGGATGACCAACGAGGACCGTTAGAAGGACTGCAAGGGGAGAGGATCAACAGAAGCCATGGAATATTTTGGGAACGGTGACTGGGATAGAAGTCACCATGGTTATTATTTAGGAAGATGGTATTGAGATAATCCCTAGAGCACAGTAGTTTCCCTAAGAACCGTCGTAGAAGGCGGTTGTACAAAATCAGACTCACCCAAAGTAGTTGGTAAAGGGGGTGAGTTAGAGAAACTCTTCTAAAGAGCCATCCATAAGGATTCAGGGAGGGAAAGAATGTGATGGGTCAAGGGAAGGAGATAACCCACAGGCAATCTTGTAGGGTGGAATGTAATGGCTCCCAGGATTAAATTTTTGAGAAAAAGTTTTGGCTCATAAGAGTGGCGTTGTAGTGATAGGAGTCAATCACCACAACCAAGGAGAGATACCATGAGTAATGAGGAGTTTGGGTAGAGGTTTAATCGCAAATCCCCTCTTCATCTATTTAAATAGGTAGGCAAAGGAGTTTTCAATACTTTTTTTTCCAGAAGGTCCATGCATTAGCCGGTCATAAAGCAAAGTTGACATGTTTAATGAACTTCATACCCAACGAGGTGGATACGGATAATCAAGAATGTCCGTAAGTTAATGATGGAATCATGGGTAGAATATAAAAGCATGGATAGGGAGATTCGACTAAAATGACTGGTACCGATGTTGTCAACGTCGTACGTTTATAATTTGATATCAGCGCTTCCTTGAGAAGGGAGCCAAGAGAGTTGAGGAAGCTAATCTAAGGGAAAGACTGGAATTAACAGTGCTAGTGAGGAACCATAGGAGGGGATACCAAGTAGAGTACCCAGTTTAATAATTGAGATTAATATAAGTCTTACCAGGTGGCGATAAATTTAGTCAAGGCTGTCAAGGCCAGCAACGAGTCCTATAGGGCCAGTGGAGCCAAAGGGACTACGGAGGTAGCAATCAGGGTTAAGTCTACTAGATCTGTGACAAGGATAACCCCTACGATGACAGTGGGGACAGATGAAGGGGAATGACACAGACATGTGTCTTATATGTAAAGAGTAGGGACACATGTGTGGATCTTTTTCGGAGCGAATTAGGGGATAAGGATGGGATGACCAGTAGGGGCAACATTTGTTAGAAGTTTTGGTTTGGTTGGGTCAAGGGTGTTATGTGCAGAAACCATTTGATCCGCAAATGCTATTATCAATTGAAATTATGAGTTTTATCCCATGGTGATTGTGGTCAGTTTTCTGTGACATGGGAAAGTCATAGTGATTTATTAGTACTAGATTCACGTGTGAAACAGGATTAGTATATATATCATTAATATCACTATAGTATATATATATTTGCTGTGGAGTAGGTGAGCGCTCTTCATTTCAATCTGAAACGGAGATGCGGTGGACATAGCGAGGATATATATTTTATGAGGATAACTCATTTTTAAAGGTGAGATTCGAGGTATGGTTTTATCCTAGGTAGGGACTGTTGAGCGATGGTGGGTGGTTACAATAAGACTATCATGTTCATTGTTCTGGGACATGATGTATATTTTTGTGATGTCTCACTTAAAAGAGGGTCGAGCTCGCGGTGATATTTTTAGGAAGTAGACTTCAAAGAGTACAACTGTCTAGTTATATTGGATCCCAGTGTATGGGGACTTTTAGTGATTTGATTCAGGGTATATTGGGTTTACCGGTGAGTGGAGAGTTTTTTTAGCTCATTGTTATTTATGCGCTGAGAACTTAGTGATAGTTAGAGCGTCGTATCGTATGACGCCTTGAAAGGAATGTGCGTAGACGATTAAATTTATGCGTCGGGAGACAAAATTTGTGAGATCTTAGTTGTGTTCTTTGGACCCACGAATTTTGATGATCGACAATGCTAGGGAATAGTGCATTAGGGAAAGTTCTTTCGAGCTTCGTTGTGGGATGTTACACGCGTGGACCTTAATAAGCGTTGGGAGTAGTGAGACGTTGTTGGATGCTAGTGCATCAATTTTAAATGTTAAATTATTTAACATGGATAGGAAAGACTTTAAGCTTGGAGCTATTATGATATATTGCCAGTGGAGCCAGATTTTGTTGTGAAGGATGCAGTGAGAAAACTTTTGCACCACAAGTTAATGGGTGAGGAAGTACCGAGGATAATTTACTTTGTGAATTGTGGGGTAATCGAGAATATCTGTATGATATAGACACGCCAAGAGTGCAGAGTAGAGCTTGAGATAAGTTTATTACGTATAAGACATTATTGATAATTATGCTTGGATGTTTGGGCTATGGTATATAGTATGCTGAGACTTTGTGTTCATTGTTTTGAGGTAGGATTCACTTGTACTACTTATCACCTGAGGAGAGGGTCCAATATATATATACGTGTATATATGTTATCGTGTGTTGCATAATAGACTTATGACAAAATATTTGTATTGTTACATCTGAACCCTGGGAGTAGGGATGGTTAGTGATGGGATTCAAGGTGAATATATTTATTATCGAGCGAGGAGATATAGCTTCTGATTTGTTCGCGATAAGAAACTAGTGATAGTAAGGGGAGATGGATTGTATGATGTCTTTTGTAACATGAAAGTGCACGAGTATACTTTTATGCCAAGAGATAGCAATTTGGGGTGTGTGTTATGGACTGAGGGCCTAACGAATCTCAACGGCTGGCAATGTTAGGTAGTAGTGTATCGGTGGGGTTCCTTGTTTGAATTTCTCTTTACGAGATGTCCCACGCATGAAACATAGCGCAACGTTGGAAGTGGGGAGATGTTTGGTCATTAGGACATAGGTTTGGTACCTTGGTTATTATACATATATGTAGTTATAAATGTGAGTTAAAAGTTATGATATGATCTAAGGCTAGTGGAGTCGGATAACATTGTGCGGATAAGCACAGGTAGAGGGTGTATGGATGCCTTAGGTAATTAATTTAATTTTAATGTAATTCACGATTATAAGGGGTACAGATATGTGTAGCAGTCTTAGGGGCGAGTAATGGGATATTAGAGGCTTGGAGTACTAGACTCATCTTAATTTCGAGGGAGGAATTCCTTTATAAGGGGGGATGTATGTAACACCCCGTATGTATGAGGATTTAAAATTTAATTAATTCGGTGATATAAGAATTAATTTATCCCGGGGATTTAATTAAATTAGTGAATTAAGATTTTATTTAATTCGGGTTATTTTTAAATTTGCATGTGTAATAATTTTAGGTTGAGATTGGACATTTTAGTTAAGTGACTCGAATAATAATTTTGAGTGCACGTATGATTTCGAATTGGTTGAGATAGTTGGAAAAGAGTACTCGGGCGGTAGTAATTGGGTGTTGGGGCATTTTGAGTCATAACCCAGCTCACACGGGGGTGTTCGAGTCATTCAGGCTTGGACAATTAGTCTAAAAATGAGATATGTATTATTTAACCTAAGATTAGGAGTTAGTGCCAGCCATAACTCATTTATAAAACCCTAGATCTATAGAGGAGGATAGTGGGAGAAATTCAAGAGAGTTGTGGGAGCCAATTCGAAGAGAGGTCGAGGTTCTTGTATCAAATTCATGATCTTCATCAAAAGCATCAGGCTCTACGAATAAATACAGGCAAGTAGGTAAAATTTGTTTCAATTAAATTGTGGCATAGCGATTCATATCATGGTGGGTATAAACCATATTCGTTTTAGGAGGGTGACACATGTGAGAAATTGGGTTTTTGGGGAGATAAGAATTAAAGGTGAAATCGATGTTTAATTAATGCGGAGATAGTATCATATGATGTTAGAATATGAATTAGAATAAAAAACCAATAACAATTGTTGTTATATTCGTATTTTTTAATCGAATTGAAATTGTGATTTAAAGAATTTTGAGAAAAACCCAATTCGTTAACTAGAAGTTTTTATGAAAATCAGTGATGATTGATTGGTGACTAGAACTTGTTTACGGATGAAATAAATATAGGATATTATTTGGTTGAATTCTGGGTTGGAGTCAAAGCTTTGAGGTTTAAAAATTGTGGTATTTTCAATCGAAGAAGAAAACTCACCTGCTCGATCGATCAATCGATGATCCCAAAATTTTGGCAATTTCGCTTATTTAATTATATATGTTAAATTTTCTTTGGAATTTGTTTTAGGCTTATTTATTTAGTGAAAAATGAATATGGGTCATATCTCCTTGCAATTACAGATGGATGTAATTGGTATTAGGAGGGTTAGACAAGGTGTGTCACATAATTACGGAATTGGGTGAAATAAATTCTAGTGGTTAAATTACGGGCCAAGTGAATGAGTCTGGATATTGTAGTTGAGTCACACTACACTAATAAATGAATAAATGATTGATTAATTAAATTACAATTCGAGATAGAGACTCGGGTATTTTGGGCTAGTGCTATGGGTGGTAGGCACGGGTTAGTCAGATTTTTATTAAATATATGTATACAGTAGTGTGATAGTATATATATATATTTATCTTCTTTATAGATATCGGTGTGAATGATATTTATAGGAATACATACCCCTCTAGTACTATCAAAGGATGTTGTGCGATGTGGGTGAATCCCCTGCCTTGAAGAGCAAGGAGAGTATAATCCCCAGGTCATAGCATCTAGTATTCATATGTTATGATTATTTTCAGGGTGAGACACTTAGGGTATATAAAATAAGTGTCTCACCCTGAATTCTATGCATCTAGTATTCATATGTTATGATTATTTTTAGGTGCCCATCCATAGGGACGCCAAGTTTAAGAATTCTATCCAGGAATCCACATCAGCAGCTCATGTGGATGTTGCAGAACTTTTCTATATACACTTCATTCATTCATTCCTAGTGTAGGGAATTTACATCAATAATCATTTTGGCGTTTATGTCCTATAATATATTTGACACACAAATTCATCTACCATTGGTGCCTAATTCTTACTCTATTGGCACGTATGGAGAAATTTCTTATCCTAAACGAACATAAAAAACGCACATAAATTTGGGGGCGGTCCCTACGCTAGATACATGTTCATGGCCCATACCTAGAGGTGACAAAAGCTGGGTCAGTGTCAACACCTACCTCTTGTAGATAGAGCCTCCACGTAGTACTAATATGACCTACACAATGTCAAGTCCACTTGTGCCGACGTGTGGTACCTGGTCCGAATGCACGAACCCATGAGTATAGGACAGTCCACGAATATTGGAATGTCAACACAAATACATAATTGTATGTATTAATATCATATAATACGTATAGGTAATTACTCCATAATTACCATAAAAATCCTAATTAAAGTCCACATCAATTTCATTTGTTAATAATTTACTATGTAATAAATTATTAATTCCATTATATAAATAATTACTTAACGAACTAGTTAATTGTAATTATTATGAATCAAATGTGGGCATATAGTGTTTTTTAAAAAAAATCACGTTAAGTCCCATTTATTGTAACCCCAAAACCATCCAAATCCAGTAAACCCAACCCATCCAAATTCTTAACGGAATAAAGTGCCCGAAAAACCCTCACGTCACTCGAACATGCTATGGGGTCGTTCTTGCGATAACACATGTCTCTCAAATGAGGGCCCACCTCGTTCGAACGACCCTTCATCACCCACTCCACTTTATCCATTTATGTTCTTCCCAGATCCAGCTCTCCAACCCAAAACAATATACGAAAACACAAAATTTTAGTCTCTGACTAATATATTAAACACCAAAAAAAATAATACTATTATAGATTATAACGATATAACATTCTCCAAATTCCAACCAGAATTATTTCACAATAAGAGACATTTATTGGGGGATCTACATTAAAATTTTAGTCCATTATTTAATCAAGACAACCTCTACATCAATTAATCAAAATATCCCCAGTTTAACTATCAAAACCCTAAGGAATCTTCCTTCAATTTTATATTTCAATAATTAAATTTTAGGATTAATTATACATTAAATTCAGTGAGCTACATGTATTGTTCATCATCAAATTACTCATATCAAACCTAAATCCCAGAAATTTAAGGGGTCATTATGATGCATCAAGAAATATCTTGAAAACATATATTAAGCAAGAGAATTAGTTCCTTAAAGATTTATGGAGGAAAGACCCTTATAATTCCCTTGATTTTTCTTTGGTTCATTACCCGTTCCTCTCTATTGGTCCTTCTACTTTCCTCTCCCATTAACTGTTATTTTTTTATTTTTTGAAATAATAGTGGGGGAGTGGTTTACCATCACTTAAACATTAATTAATGACTAATCCCGAATTAGGCTTAAAACCCAACTTTTGGACCCCCAAATGGATCCGAATTCATAATCAAACTAGCCCAAAAGTTCTCCAATTTATATATTATTGACCCAAGACTGTTTTTAAAGGTCTAAATCATCTAAACGGGCCCATAAGTGCCCCGAAATATGTCAAAAATTATTAATGTAAAAAATGTGTACTTTTAAGTTGTGTCATACATTAATTATGTATTTTTCTCCATTACATACAAATGCTATATCCATACACATACAAATCAATCATACACAAATATAACTTAATGCCAAGTTTCAAGTGTGCAATTTTTCAATAAAAATATTTCATTAAGTCCAATTTCTGCAAATCTTTGTTTATTCCAAAAATATTATTTTATTATTTATTCTAAAAAAATTACAGGGTATTACATTCCCCCCCCCCCCCCCCCCCTCCCTAATAACGGGATTCCATCCACGGAATCAAAAAAAGTATGTACCTATCTAGAAGAGTTCGAGATACTTTGTGCGCATGTCGTCCTCCCTCTCCCAAGTCCACTCGTCCTCCCGATGGTCCCGCACTACACCCAAACTAAAGGAACAATCTTGGATCGAAGTCGGTGCTCCCTTCGGTCCAGAATGGCTACCGATTGTACTCATAAGTAGCATCTGGATGGAGCTCAATCTCGCCAATATTAATGTTCTTCTACTCTCCCTCATCCCTAAGAAACCTGCGCAATGAATATATGTGGAAAACGTTGTGCATTCGTTGTAAGTGGTCAGGTAATCCCAACCAATATGCCGCGGGCCCAATCCTCTCTAGGGGAATCGTCCCGCATTTCGAGGATCCAACTTCCCTTTCTTCCCAAATATCATCACCCCCTTCATGGGAGACACTTTAATCAACACCTGGTCTCTAACATTGAAGTCTAAGTGTCTCCAGCCCTCATCCACATAACTTTTTTTCCTATTCTAGGCAATTCGTATCCTAGCCCGAATCATCTTTACATTCTCTGAGGTGTTCTGAATGAAATTTGGCCTAAGCAACTTGTTCTCCCCCACCTCCAACCAACATGAGGGTAAATGAAAAGTTCTCCCCCAGAGTGACTTAAACAATGCCATCCCTATCATGAACTGGTAGCTGTTGTTGTAGGCAAACTCTACCAAATGAAAATACTACTCCTAATTCCCCTTAAAATCCAATATGCACATCTGCAACATGTCCTCCAACATCAGGTTCACCCTCCTCGTTTGCCTATCGGTCTGAGGATGATATGACGTGCTCAATATCAACTCTGCCCCAGGCCTGCTGAACGCTCCTCCAAAAGTGGGACACAAACATCTTGTCCCCATCTGACACTATGTTGAGTGGTACCCCATGTATCTTAATAATGCCTGCAATGAATAGTCTGGCCTAATGCTCGGAGTTGTAATCTATTCGGACCGGTAAGAAATGAGCCACCTTTGTGAATTTATCAATAATTACCTATATCAAATGGTGTCCCCTCTGCGAAGTAGGTAGCCTAGTTATTATGTCCATAGAGATGGTTTCCCATTTCCACACCGAGATATCCAAAGGCTGTAAAACACCTACAAAGCATTGGTGATCCACCTTCACTAGCCGACACGTAGTAAACCTGTACACAAACTTGAAAATATCCTTTTTTACCCCGCCCCACCAGTAGTTACGACGCATGTCATGGTACATATTATCCCCATTGGAATGTATTATAAAAAATGAATTGTGAGCCTCTGACATAATGGCTTGCCTCAGCTCCTCATCATCTGGAACAATCAATCTCCTCTGGAATATCAAACCACCATCCAACCCAATAAAAAAGTGCTCCACCCCTCGACTAGCAACTGTCTCACCCACTCCAGGAAAAGCTGATCTCTCGCCCGTGCCTTCACCACCTGAATAATGATGTCATGGGTGATTTTGAGAACTGACATAAATGAATGGGTTAGGTCATCATCCCCATGAAGTGACCTCCACTTCACCTTCCACACTCTCGTTAACTCCAGAAACAACTTGCCGCTCAACACATCCGCCACTACATTTTCTTTCCTCGACTGGTACTGAATGTCAAACTAGTAATCTTTTATAAACTCTAGTCACCTCCTCTGTCGAATGTTCAGGTCCCGCTATGTGAACAAATACTGCAGGCTTTTGTGGTCTGTGAAAAATTTAAATTTCTCCCCGAGGAGATAGCTGATCAACATGCGCAAGGCAAAAACCACGGATGCTAACTCCAAGTCGCTGGTGGGGTAATGTCCCTCATGAGGCTTAAGCTTTCGGGAAGCATAAGCTATCGGTCTCTCCTCCTGCATCAAAACCCCGCTAAATCCCCTTAGGGGCGCATCTGTATAGACTCTATAATCAACCCCTTCCCCAGGCAATGACGAAATTGGTTCTATAGTCAATCTTGTCTTCAGCTCTTTAAATGCTTGCTATCACATCTCATCCCAAATAAATGGTACTCCTATCCTTGTCAAATTCATTAAGACCCTGGCTATCTTGGAGAACCACTGTGGATGAATTGACGATAGTACCCGACCAGTCCCAAGAAGATGCGCAGCTCGGTAGGTATAGTAGGATGTCCCCACTCCATCATGACAGAAGCTTCCTTGGGTACACAAATATCCCTCGCTTAGACATAACGTGGCCCAAGAACTGTACCTCTTTAAGCCAAAACCTGCATTTCTCGAACTTTGCAAACAACTTATGATCCCGAAGCGATTGTAAGACCACACATATATGCTTTATGTTCTCCTTTGTAGTCCGAGCATAAATCAAGATATCTTGTATAAACACGATAAAAAAATGATCTAAATGATCCCTGAACACTCGGTTCATCAAGTCCATAAATAATTTTGATGCATTGGGTACCCCAAATGGCATCACTAAAAACTCACACGATTCATATCTAATAAGAAAGGCTATCTTTGACATGTCCTACTCCCGAGCTCTACTCTGGTGGTACCCCAACCTCAAATCAATTTTCAAAAAATATGCAGCACCCCTCGGCTATTCAAATAAATCATCTATACGTGGCAGAGGGTATTTATTTCTAATAGTGACTATGATTAACTCCTGGTAGTTGACACAAAGCTGTAGAGATCCGTCCCTCTTCTTGACAAATAACACTGGATCACCCTAGGGCGAAGTACTCCTCCTAATAAACCCCTACCCAAATAACTGTTCAATCTTCTCTCATAGCTCCCTTATCTCCAACAGAGACATCCGATATGGAGTACGTGAAATAGGTCTCGTGCTCGAAAACAAGTCGATCACGACATCAATCTCTCATCTAGGTTGTAACCCCTAAATATCCCCAAAAAACATCCGAAAACTCACTCACCACCGGGATGGAATATAGCGTCACCATAACCTCCGAATAAGTATCATCCTCCATGTAATAGAAATTCGTGCTCGACCCACCCTTGGGGTGCAGCATCACAACAAGGTAAACCTCTTGCCACATAATTCCGAAGATGATGGACCTCCTATAAAAATCCACACATGCTCTATACGTATCTAGTTAGTCCATCCCTAAAATGACATCGTACTCGTGCATGTCAAGTACTAATAAATCAGCTGCAAAGGTGAGTCGAACTATCTCAATATCGATACCCCGGTTAATTGACCGCTTGGGTGCCCATCTACCCACTGGTGATCCTATATGTAAAACAATATTTGATGAAAAATATACCATACCTGTCTCCCGTGAAAACCCCATGCTAATAAAAGAATGAGATGCACCTGTATCGAAAAGTAACAACCAACATAGCTGAAATGGGAAACATACCCTCGACTGCCTATGGCAGTGCTGCCCCGTCTGCTGCCGCAACATTATAAACCCACCCATACTATAATGGATGTTGGCCCTGAAGTGGGGCGACGGGTCATGTAGCAGCTTGTGCTGCAGATCCCTGAGTCGAAAACGGTGGGCGCTATCCCTGTGGCGCATACTGTCCTCTATAACCTCCCTGCACCTAGGAGACCTCATCTCCTCAAGGACAATTTTTCAAAGGGTGCCCCCTCTCACCACATTCATAACAATTTCCCTGAATGGACCCCACTCAAATAGTCACCCCTGTTATCCTCTGCCCTTCATTCCCTGGCCTTGGTGGGCACTGTACTACTAGCCCAGCTAGCCTCTGTATTGGTGGCCCTGATATCCCTATCTCATTTATCCCTAGCCATGCCTCCGTTAGTCATCAGCACCCCTAAACTTCTTATTCTGTTCAGCGGATGGGGTGCCCCTATACTACTGGCACCAGATCCACTTCCCCTACTCGCCTTGCCCTTCCAGCTAGACGGATATCCTCTGTGACGTTTCTCTCTCTTATTTTTTAGAAATGCCCTGTGATCTTGGA
The DNA here is from genome assembly GCA_949130495.1 of Sambucus nigra. Classification (NCBI taxonomy): domain Eukaryota; kingdom Viridiplantae; phylum Streptophyta; class Magnoliopsida; order Dipsacales; family Adoxaceae; genus Sambucus; species Sambucus nigra. The sequence continues at coordinate 42,238,402 of OX422221.1, forward strand.
AATGGAGAAATGCAACATTAACCAACTGGTTATATGTTGTGAAGGATGGATTTACCAGAAGAGCCTTCCTGATGTGCCATGTTGATCTCGTAAAGAACCTATCCTTCCTTATCTGCTTAATATGAATATCCTCCCTTGCGAAGTATGAGAGGGTAGTGCACTCCTCCCCTTTCGCTTCAGCTCAGTGAACCTAGTCCTCATCTTAGGCTGCATGGCAAGTGGAAAGTATTTCCCCTTAAACCTCTCCCAAAACTGATCAATAGTGAGGCTGTCCCTCTTAACAACGGTCATAACCACCTCCCACCACTTAAAAACTCCCCCTAATATGAATTAAACTAGCATTTGCATTTGAATTGGGGTGTACTCAACCATTCGTAAGGGCCTCTCAACATCCTTCTTCCACCTACTAACCACCAATATATCAGAACCGCCTACGAACTGTGGAGGTTATCCCTTAACAAAGGCCTCCCTCGCTCTGTACCACATGTAACCTAGTGCCTATACTGGTATAGCCACATCCTATGGTGGTGGTGGTTGCTGAGGTGCCTGCAGGGGTAGGAAGTCAAGAAGGATAGTTGTCATAGCTGTAGAGATCGTATGAGGCACGATTATGACTATTTAATCACGGGTAGTCAACTGTGTGGTCGGTGGGGATTGTGTCGGCTATCGTGGATCCAGGTGAGCCTCCTCCTCGTCAACCAATGGAAGTACTTGCCTCGATCTTACCCTCTCTCTGTTTGCCATCTGAAAGAAAATAAGATTGGAATTACTACCAATGTAAGAATATAATGAACCCTAAGTATAGGCTCTGCATATCAAAGAACGCAACACAAAACATAATGAATGCAACACAGATCCCAAGGACACTAGAACAGTGCTCTGATACCAACTATAACAAACCCTATTTTCTCATGTAAAGGCACGTCAGGCACGATATGCCGAAGATAGGGCTTGTTTGGCGATTAATACTGTCCTTAGCAAAAATGTTAATCTAAATAATTAGTTTTCTAAAAATCCCGCATTCAAAAGGTTAAGAATAAATACATAATAATTAAATAGATCCAAACCACCACAAATTAAATAATAAATCCAACCAATATAACAGAAGTCTTAACTAACATAAACTAAAGATGTATCGGGTTTATGACCTTTCAAATGTTCCAAATAAATAAATAACTATGGCAGAAAAACACCTATGCTAGAATCGACGAATGTGAAAATTGAAGAGCAAGCGAGACTGCAAGACTTCTATAGCAAAATCTAGCTATCCCTGTCAACGAGAACCTGGGGGAAAATAATTAAATTTGGGTCAGAGCCCGAGGTGTGTAAGAATTAATTTAATTATTTTAAGATGCAATAATACAATCAATGCAAAATAAATATTCCCCCTTCGTTAGTCACATGCGTTTAACACCTCGCTCCTTATCTAAGTGTGATATTATTTGCATCCCATTACATCCTAAGTAATGATTATGACGCCATGTCAAATTTATAAAATGGATATTTTGATAATTAAATATTAAAGTGAAACAACTACATTTAATTGCCAACGCCCATCTATCCCAGTCTCATAAGTTTCACATATAAGGCATAAACATCTATTATGCATTATAGGATCAAAAATATAATTATTGTCCACCGTCTTAGACAATTAAATTTACTTCATTCAAGTCCGGGTAATTATTCATATATGTTCTTTCATATATTTGACACTCAAAGGCATATATAGTTGGTGTCTAATTTGTACTCTATTAGCAAGTCCGGAGGAATCTCTTATCATAAGTGGACATCACAAGAAACACATATATTTTAGGGCAGTCCCTACGCAGGATACCTATTCACGACCCATACATAACGGTCACACAAGATGGAGCCTCCCCGTAGTACCTATATGACCTACACAATGTCAAGACCACCTTTGGGGGCATGTGGTACATGGTCCGAACGTACGAACCCCTGGCCTGATGGGACAGTTCACGAATATTGGTATGTCCACACAAATACATAACAGTACATATTATCTCATATAATATGTACAGGTAGTTACTCACTAATTACCATGAAAACCTAAACTAAAGTCCACAGAATTTTCATTTATTAATAATTTACCATCTAACAAATTATTATTCCACTCCCTATAAAATTACTTAACCAACTAGTTAAATGTAACTATTATCATTAAATGTGGGAATATAGTGTTTTTAACAATTTCTCACGTTAAGTCCCATTTATAGTAACCCAAACCTAGCCAAATGTAGTAAACCAAACCCAGCCAAATCCTAAAGAGAATGAAGCACCGGAAAACCCTAACGTCATTCGAATGAGATGTGTGGTCGTTCACGCGACAACACACGTCACTCGAATGAGGGCCCCCTCGTTTGAATGACCCTTCGTCTTCCCCACTCTGCTTTCTCCACTTATGTTCTTCCCATATCCAACTTTCCAACCCAAAATAGTATACGAAAACCCAGAATTCATGTCTCCAATTGACATATTCAACTTAAACAAAATTAATACCTATTACATATTTTAACGATGTAACATTCTTCAAATTCCAACTAGATTTATTTCACAATAAGATGAATTTATTAGGGGATCTACATCAAAATTTATGTACATTAATTAGTAGTGACATCCTCTACATCAATTAGTCAAAATATCCCCAATTTAACTATCAAAACCCTAAGGAATCTACCATCAAACTTTCAAATTTCGATACCTAAATTTCTGGGATTAATTCTACATTAAATTCAGTCATCTACACGTATTGTTCATCATCAAATTACTCATATGAAGCCTAAACCCCATAAATTTAAGGGGTTATTATGATGCATCAAGAAATATAATGAAAACATAAATTAATCAAGAGAATTCTTGCCTTAAAGATTTGTGGAGGAAGGTCCCCTGAAATCCTCTTGATTTTTCCTTGGTTCCTTGCCTTTGCCCTCTATTTTGGTCCTTCTACCAACCTCTCCTGTTAACTATTGTATTTAGGTTTATGGAATGATAGTGGGGGGGTGGTTTACCCCCACTTAAACACTAATTAATGACTAATCCCGAGTTGTTCTTAAAACCCAACTTCAGGACTCCCAAATGGACCCGAATCCATAATACAACTGGCTCAAAAGTTCCCCAACCTATATACTATTGACCAGTGACTATTTTTAAAGGTCTAAATCATCTAAACGAGTCCATATGTGCCCCAAAATATGTCCCAAATTACTTATGTAAAAAATGGGTACTTTGAAGTTGTGTCGCACATTAATTATATATTTTTCTACATTACATGCAAATGTTGTATCCATACACATAAACATCAATCATACACAAATATAACTAAATGACTAGTTTCATCTGTGCAATTTTTGAATGAAAATATTTAATTAAGTCCTATTTTTGCAAATATTATCCAAAAATATTATATTATTATTTATTCTAGAAAAATTATGGGGTATTACAATTTATATGGGATTCTATTGAAAATTAACGAATGATGTTTTAATGGTATATGTAGAATTACTCTTTCTTTTCAAGATTTAATATTTTGTTAATTACTTTGTATTTTAATTTTTTATTTTATTTTGCACTTTGAGTTCCATTTTATTTTCTTAGAGTGTCGTAAAGAGTGAATACGATGCTCGAACTATAAATAATAAAAGCTCTAAAACTCATATTACATTACCATATACTGTTCACTTCCTCAATAACTGATTTGCATTATGTTTTTCATTTGTATGAATTTATCACCATAAAATATGATTTAACACACATTACTCTAAATCCTTGAACACCAAATTAATGACAAGGATGAACCTATATGTTCTAGTGGATCTAAAGTAGGTTTATGTTTAATAACAGAAAGAGGTGAGGTTCTTCTTCTCACTCGAGCATATTTATAAGGGGGATGCCTCAAAAATCATACGAGTGATGAGAATCACCCTCCATGGTTGAGTTTAGTTCATTTTTTTGTGTGTCCGAGAGCCTGCCCACCTGGTTTTTGAGCCCCTTTTTGATTTTGTCACCCAATCTCATTAGAAGCAAGCCTAGCATGCATTGCTTTCATAAGCTACTTTTGAACTGACAAGAATCTTTTACCACTTGTTCTTTAAGCCATATCCTTTTTTTGGTAAGTGGGTCTAACCTTTTTAGTAATAGGCTTTAAAAATAAATTTTTAAATCAAATGAATTTGTACGTATTTGCTTAGTTTCCATATTTGGACAATACTTGTTCGAGTTATAGGTTATGAGGATTTGAGTTATATATCCTTCAATCCTATGATGTCTGATTGAAGACCTAGAGCAAAGTTAAATCATTATTGAGGATTCATTGGGTGACATGCCGAGTTTCATCTTCAACCTCCGACGGATTTCAATGAAGGTATGAATACATATTTAAATTTGGTCCCTGGATTTAGTTTTTTTTTTATAATTTTTTTTAGGGATTCTTTAAAAGATTTTAAAATAAAAATATTTTGGTTTTGAGTCATTCGAACGAGTTTATGCAATTCCTTCGAACAAGATGTGAGTATCGTTCAAACGAACATCAAATGATAAGTTTATGTTGATCATAAATATATCGTTCGAAGCTTGTTCGAAGTTGGTTCAAATGAGATTGGAATGTTCGTTCGAACAAGTATTCAGTTGGTACAAAAAAGACTACATTTTCATTTGAACGAACCATATATTTTTGTTCGAACGAGTTTTCTAAAAAAATATCACCTCAAAAAATGTCCTTTCTATAAATACTCAGGTCTGGCATTAGTTTTAAATGAGGGTTTTTGAAAAATAATTTTCAAGTTATATATTGTGCCCCCAAACCGTAGTTTACACTTGAGTTTGAGATCCAAGAATCCATCTATATGTATATTTGAGATTTCTTATGTGTATCACCATATTGGTTTTATCTTTATAGTGTGAGTGTTTAGAGTAGTGGAGATCCTATTTATGTTGATCGGTGATTGGATTGGCCACGAGATAGGTAAGATAGATGGGATGCCGAGATCTAGGAATGTGCTAGCGTTATGTGGTTGGTAAAAGGCATTCGATAGTGGATGCGAAAAAAGGTAATAATTGACAAAAAAGTGCATCAAGGCAGCGTTTGAGTTTGTGAGTAAGCCTAATATGTCCTTGTAACAGGCCATCTACAATTTTCCCATTGTGGGTATTCCTCGCAAACCATCGTGTTGTGGGTTGATTATTTGATTCTTGCCTATATACTTACCCAAATGCATGATTGGGTCAAGACTAAAATTATTAAAACTGTTTAACATAACACTTGTGGTTTTGTTCGGCGCAAAGTTTATTAAAACTGTGAAAATTAAAAATTAGTGGTGTTTCTATACAAACCCTAGGGTGCATTAGCTTTCTTAATGGCCAATCACGATCAAAGGCAAGATCTGTTACCTTTAACTTCTACATATAACTTACAAGGATATATGGGAAGAATTTATAGACTTGTAAAATTAAAGGTAGAAATTATAATAAACTCCAAAAATTTTAGAAACCATAAAACGCTATTGAGCCATCTATGAATTACCATTAAGAAAACAAGGCTAGCGCAGTAAGTGAAGTGCCGCATGAGCTAGTTTTGCCACTTATGTATTAGCATTTGCAACCTAATTTTCTAATTTGGACAACTTTTGCAAATATGTCGACGACTCAGGAGAGCAAAAAAACAAAAATGGATCAAAAAATACCATGTTTCAAATATGCCCATGACTTTGGAGATTCTATTATATGCATTTGATACATTGTATTATATGCATTTAATACCTAATATTTTCCATGGAATTTTTTTCCACCCTACTTCCATTTTCCATGCTTTTCTTCACTTTTTGTGGAAACCTTTTTCTTGGTTATACTCAAAGAAATATTTTACACCCAAGACTTGTCCAACTTTGTTTTTGTTATAATAAAGTTTTTCATTATTTCGTTAAAACCAATTGTTTTCTTTTATATCTGATTTTTTAAATCAGGTTTTAATATGATATTGTTCTTTATTTATATTTCTAATCCGAATTTTTATATATGATTTTTTTACATTTGATTTTTTTTATCACATTCATACCATATTTTTCTTTATATTAGATTTTTTTTATATTTGATATTTATAATATCAATTTTGTTTTATATAAGGCCCCTTTAATATTTACCACACCGGATAATACAATTGAAAATTCCTTTTAATTCTCTTATACTAATCCCTTAAAAAAACAAGTTTTATCACCCGAAAAATTTGTTCTATCAAACAACACCACCTAAAAATTATAGAATTTTCTATAGAAAAATTCGTCTTGACAAAAATGAAAAAAATTGTTACCCAGGCCATTTGATCAGTTTAATATCACGAAAATTTTATCACTTTAGCCATTTGGTCACTTTTATATTAAGGGTAATTGTAGATCGACACGAGATTCAGGCACATTTTAATAGACACATTAATGTGTCGTGTCTATATTAATTAGTGGTTGAGGTTAACTCATTATCATTCAAAGCACCTATTAATACAAACACAACATATCAGTGCATCTATCAAAATATGCTAGAATTGTGTGTTGATTTAGAATTACTCCTCTATCCAACATGCTCTAATATTTTCTCACCATTCGTTCATGAAGGACAGGTAAAAATGCAGTTAAGTGATCCACCATTAGCATGAAATGTGTAGAATTATTAGTCACGTCATAAAACATGTTTAGTCTAAGGCCCCTTACACGTGCTTATAGTAACTAAGTTGTCAGAAATACCATTTACATGGTAATCGGTTAATAATATGTTTCCAAATGCATGTGATTTCGATGTCAATACACGTGGCCAATATCATTTTGGATTCAACGATTAACTCAATAATGGAATGTAAAAGAATATTTCTGTGATTTTTGGATCTATTTAGGTTATAAAAATATTTTTATATATGTAACTCTTTTTCCTTTTCAAATATCATAAGTCTATTAGGGTTCTTATTATTTAAATATGGACAATTCAATTTCTCTGAACAAGTTAACGATGGAAAAAAATTAAGTTACAGATTTTTTCAAGCATGGTAAATTGAGTGCTGCTATGTTAATATCTGAAATGTGTTCATATGAGGCCTTTGTTGAAAAAATACATGTGAAATAGAAGAAGTTGAGATCACATAATTTTATATGAGTTATGAGGTCTCAGGTAATCCATGTTGAATTCTAGATGATGAGATTGACATGGAGAACATGCTTATATATATATATATATATATATATATATATATATATATATATATATATATAGAGAGAGAGAGAGAGAGAGAGAGATGAAGGCTCATATACATCATGCTATACACATCATACCGTACATCACACTTAATTCTAGGCCCTAGAATTTTTTTTTAATTTTAATATTTCTCCCTTGAAATTAACCTTCCGATCAACCTATATGCAAGAAATCAGGTCAAAATACATTTTGTATCTATTTTTAAAAAATACACAAAAAACTGGTGGCGCAGACCCTTATAAATAGGGTATTTTTAGCAGTTTTTTGTGGATTTTTTTAATAATAGCTAAAAAATGTATTTTGACCTAATTTTTTGCATATGGGTTTATTGGAAGGTTAATTCAAGGGAAAAATATTAAATTTGAAAAAAAAAATTAGGGCCTAGAGTTAGGTGTGATGCACGGGTGATGTATAGAGCATGCTGTACTATAGCCTGGATCTCTCTCTCTCTCTCTCTCTCTCTCTCTCTCTCTCTCTGTGTATATATATATATATATATATATATATATATATATATATATATATATATATATATATATATATATATATATATATATATATATATATATATATCCTTCCCACAATAATTAGAAAAAATTTAGGAATGCCATAAGAGTACTATGAATGCAGAATAAGTGAACGAGAGAATTATTTATGTGGTTCAGCCATAAGGCCTACCTACGTCTATGTGGATAAAGGGGGAGTATTTTTTATTAGAGAAGGAAGATGGCAATAACCTTAGTGCTAGTGTTGGTAGCTGAGAGTACGGACAATTATGTCCTGGTTATAATTATGTTTTAATGTGAGCTAGATCGCCGCTATTTATAGATTTATTGTCCCACGATTGTAGGTTACTTTGTACTTATCTCTGTATATAAAGATCCTATTAGATTTGATCATATCAAAACTATTACAAGCCTATTACTCCATATCTCTTACCTTCGTAATTATCCACGTGTTTAGCCATGTGACTCAGGTCACGTGACTCTATTTAATTTGACCCTTCAGTTGCCCCTAAGGTGGGTGAGATTGATCGAACAGATTGATTAGCCTTACCTTGACTAATTACGTGAGTGTTCGTCCCACCAGGTTATTCGGCCAAACTCCTTGGATTATTTGTCTGGAGCGTATATATCGAATTTGGCGCTATTTATATATGCGGTTATTTTTTGGAGGCGCAAAATGTAATCATTCCTGATGTACTTTATGCAAAAAAATTAATCATTGGGTTGTGTGTCTAGTATAATCATTACATGTAATGATGGTGCATGAGTGCGGGAAACACTTTCCTAAGCATTATGATTGTGGTGACAATTATATTCAACACAAATAAACAAGAAAAGTGCAATCACCAAAGGAAATAAAGAACATAAAATGCCAATCACACAACACAGTATGTACGTGGTTCAGCAAGAATGCCTACGTCCATGGTGGTCCAGTCAGTATTGTTTTTATATACACCGGGGAGAATTTACAGAGAATACAGTGCGTGCCTCTTTCCCCAGGCTTAGGGTTTATTATATACATGTTTATCTTCCGGGAGTGGGGGTGTTGGACTCCACCACGTCCATCTTTCTCTCCTGGAATATCTCCCTACGAGATTTCAGGAGAGGACTAATTCATAACTAAATTTAGTTGAGGTGCGGGGGGTCTGGACTTTGGGCCGTTTTTATTAGGCTATTCATCTGGGCCATGATGGCAAATCTGGGTACCCACAATTTCCCCTAAAGTTATTGGGCAATAATTTGGGCTCAATAAATTTAAATGATTTCTCATAAGGGCTTCTTTGTAAATTCTGTAACTCTTTCCAATGTTGGAGTTATTTACTTTGATTTTGGCGACAACTTGCTTCGTGTTCTGTGCATCATGATTGAGAACGTTTAAGAAGTAATTTGGAGTGGCATTTCAATATTGTCGTTTCAAGCTTCTTAGCATTTCCTCATTTTCTGCGAGTTTTAGCCATTGTGCCCTCTTCTCCAGGTCTTCATTTTCTTTGCTTTCGATCTCCCTCATCGTCTGGTTTTGTGATCTTGCGCTGTCCAAGCCAAACTTTCATCTCGTAAGTCCCCTTTGCTCTCTCTTTATGCTTTCTCTGTTGAGTTTTCTCTGAATTTAGAAATGACGAAGATAGGTAATAGATCAGTGCTTGAGTTTAGGAAGTTTTACAATATCCCTGAATGGGTAGAGATTGAATGCATCTCTGTCCCTAAGAATGTTAGAGAGATATAGGGCGCTTATTGGATTCATGTCCTGTTGCTTTCCCAAGGGGGTATTACTTTTCTCCCAAACAATTTGTTTCTGCATTTTTTTGGTTATTTCAACATTGTCCCTGCACAGTGCTCGCCCAACGTCTGGAAGATAGTCAATGGTGTCCATAGGATAAATCAACTTTATGGCTCTAAATTATGGCTTACTGAAATTTGTTTTTGTTATTCCTTCTCTCGAACTAGCTCTGGTCTTCTCTACCTTAAGGCCAGGAGTCTTGACAGGGTATTGGTAGTAAATTTACCTGATTCCCATAAGGACTACTAGCAAGATGGCTTTCTTGCTAGGAATTGGCAGTTCTCCCCCTAGACTGAGGGGGCGAGGTCTGATAGATTCACTGTTCCCTTTTATGGGGAAGAGTACATAGGTAGTATTCTCTCTCCTCTTTCGTTCTCCTTGTTAATGTATGATTTTTCAGAAACTTTCCTATTTTCTTTTCAGTGAGGAGAAAGAACTTGGAACCTGCCCTTAGCGAGGTTCGAGCTGCCGAGTTGATTAAAGCTTGGAATATCAGGGAGTCTTTGGCTGACGGTGAACATCCCCGGTCTTCCTCTTTCCTGATGGAGTATAACAACATCGGGTCCAGTTTCATTACGAGGCCGGTGGACAACATTCCTGACTTAAATGTTTCTGAAGAAGCTGCTGCTGATCCCATTCAGTTGGGCGAATAAGAGAGCAGCTCTGAAAGTGATATCAGAGGAGGTACTGAAGGCGGTTCTGGTGAGGCGAGATCCAGTAGTGAAAGTTCTTCTAGCTCAAAAGAGGTTTCTGAGGATCAAGAGTCTTCAAGTACATCTAGCAGCTCTAGAGAGGAAATAACTCCCCTAGAAAGAACCAGATCCGTGATGATGATGATGAGGACGATGTGCTTCTTGCTCAGCGGTCGAAGAAGCAAAAATCCAGTGGTGGGGCTATTGCCACTAGTTCTCAATCTGCTTCTTATGAGCAGGAGAAGAAGAGAAAAGAATAAGAGTAGTTGAGAGAGAGAGAGAGAAAAAGAGAAGAGGAGAGGAGGAAAGCTGAAGGAAAAAGAAGGTGGAGGAAAGGAAGAGGGTAGAGAAGGAAAATGAGAAAGAGGAGGAGACAAGGAGAATGGAGGTGAGGGCGGAGGCTGGGAAGGATTTAGTGCTCGTATCTACGTTGCCAGAGGGGGCCCTCGATTGCCATGTCTCCCCAACTGACCCCTGTGCTGCTCAAAAGAGCAGTCATGCCTGCTGATTGCCAAAAAGTAATGGGGACTGACCAGTTAGCCCTGCAAGCGAGTCAGAGGCTAGCCTTGGTAAGTCTATTTCTTTTCTTTTACACTTATAAAACTCTGTTTGCTGCTTTCTTCTAATTCCTTCTTTTCACTTGCAGTTTGTGACTGAATTTGCCATGCTATATCACTCTCGCGATGAGCTGGTGAATAAGAATGATGAGCTGGAGAAGCAGAACGCTGCTCTGAAAGGGAAGAGTATCGAGCTCGAGGCCAGCTTGAAGACTGTTGATACTGCTCGGATGTCTTCTGATCTTGACCTTATTGAATCCAATCGGGCGAGGGAGGCAACGGTCAAAGATCTGAATGAGCTGCGTCAGGCCTATAATTTAGTTTGCTCGAGCAAGCTAGCGGTAGTGGAGGAGAATAAGGTGCTGGTGGAGAAGCTGAAGGAGAAGGAGTCTCAAGCAGCCACCATTAAGGAAGATTTATATAATTTCGATTGGGCTGCTAGATATGAGGATGTTGAGTTTCAGATAGTCTATATCAGCCTTCTAAACTTCAGGAAGGGCTTGAACAAGTCTCTCTTGGCTGTCGGGGTGGATGTTAATTCTCCCATGTTCGATGAGCATGATCCCGACTCAAAGCATGTAGTAGACAAAACTCCTTCCCGAACCATCGAAGGTATTAAATCTGCCTCCCAATCAGTTCCTATTGAAGCCCTTCCTGCTCGGGGGACAGAAGTTATCCCTTCTGAGGGAGATGCTCCTACTGCTGCTGATAAGGGGAAGCAACCAGCTTCTTCTGAACAAATCTAGGTCTCTAGCTAATCTTCTCTTAGGGTTTCTCTGTATTTTTACTTTACCTGTACTTCTCTCAAACAAATCGATGTAATTTTCCCTTTTATTCCAATGAAGTGAAAGTTCTTTCCTTTCTGTTCATTGATTCTTCTACCTTTTTTTTTTGCTTATATGGCTTTGTAGTTGATTGATGTAGACGAGTACATACCTGCCACCTCTCAACTAGGGAGGATTCTTGGTCCTAACGCAAGCCCTCAAGTTCGCCAAGCCTTTGTTAGGATTTGCAAGTCCCTCAGGACGAGGAATCGGATGTTTAAGAACCAGTCAGAGCTTGTTTTCAAGCTGAAGGATAGAATCCAGGAGATGGAAGAAGTTGGTGCCTCGGTTTAAGAGGAAGTGAACACTCTGAGAGATGGACTTCTGGATGCCTCTGAGATCAACCAGGTCCGAGAACTTCTTCAATAAGAGAATGAGGCTCTGAGGAGGGAGGTTTTACGACTCAGGGAGCATGCACTGAGCATTTCCCCTCGTGTACTATGAGGTTCTTCTTCATCGTCTCTTTCGAGAGCGGGTATAGAATCAAGCGGTGCTCCTCCAGCCTTGTGAGGATCTACCTCATCGGCTGCTCTGCGAGCTAGTCCAAATGTAGGTGGTTCATCTAGGGAAATGGACGAGCTCCGAGAAGATGTCCGTCGAGCATACGTGATTATTGCTGGGCTTCAAAGGGATGTTACACGACGGAGACATCTATTCAAGAAAGGTCCATGGCAAGTGCGGGCTGATGGTTACGACCAAGGTTAGGCAGATGCTCCGACGAGGCTGACAGAGTTTGAAGAGCTGTCTTTCATTAGGGGATGGTTGAGTGCCCTTAGGGAACTGCAGGTCATAAGGAACTCTGTACTCTGGTACCGTTATGAGATATCTCCTTCAACTTTGAGGCCTAATCCCTTCAGGAGGGATGATCGGTGGATCCCTATCGATGCCGCCCCGGCAGCCATTGGAGTCAGATGCAAATGAGATCGAGGAAGAGTTAGATCCTCATCCGAATAACGGTCGAAGAGCACAAGTGGCTGATTATCTTGTTCAGAGGCCTCAACCTCATTAGGATTTTACTAGTTGTAACTCTGTGTATGTAACGAAGTAATGTAATATTGATGTTTTGGGCGATCTGTCAGACTAAACACGGGTTGTACATTCTTGTTGTAAATGTGATGAAGTAATATAATATCTATGTTTTGGGAGATCTCGTCGACTAAACATGTGTTTTATATTTTTTACATCGTTTATTCTTTGCTTAGTAATCTTAGGCATTTCTTGGATGACTAGATTGGTAAGTTTGCATTGTTGGGTAAGTGTCCTTCCAGTACAGTATGCTTATGAGATATCATTCTTCCTCACTTTACCTTTTAGGTCGCGTCGGCACACTTCCTTAGGCCTGAGTGTGGCAATTGATGAGGGAACACCTGGTGTTGGATGCTCTATCCGATTATGTTTTGTTAACCAAACATTGTTTGGCGACTAATTTGACTTGTCCAGAATGCCTAAGGATCTCCTGTAGGGCTTTATATATTTCCAGGGGCAATGCTAAGAGGTTGTTCGTGTTTCATAGCGAAAACCTGAGGATGGTGATTTCCCTGCAATCGTGTACTGAGTAGTGTGCCTGTCGCTTAAAAAGGGTGTTCAAGTTATAAAGTTCATATACTAGTTAATTGACACTTCATAGAATGCAACTACCAAAAAACTTTTATTAATCACAAGTAAATGAGCTGCCAGTTTCATAAATCTGATAAAAGATGAAAGAAAAAAACTAGAAATAAAATTTCTTAAGATTGTCTGCATTCCATGCTCGGGTTATCTCTCTACCTTCCAACGTTTCTAAGTGATAGGCTCCTTAGAGATCATCTTTTGTTATCTTGAATGGTCCTTCCCAATTTTGCCCCAACTTTCCGTCTGATGGTTTTACTTCGCTGCCCAGGACTTTCCTTAGGACATAGTCCCCAACTCGAAATGCCCTTTGATTGACCTTCTTGTTATAGTTTTTGATGAGTTGTTATTGATAGCTCTCTAGTTTCACTAAGGCAAGTTATCTACGTTCGTTAGCTAGGTCGAGTTTAGCGAGCAATGCTGCATCATTCTGGCCCTGGTCGACAAGGGTGGACTTCATAGTTGGTAGGCCTGCTTCCAAGGAGATGACCGCTTCCATTCCATACGTTAATGAGAATGGGGTTTCCCCCGTTGCCCGCTGTGGGGTAGTGCGGTAGGCCCACAGAATATACGGTAGTTCGTTCACCCATGCACCTTTGGCATGCTCTAATTGTTTCTTTATCCCATCGATCATTGTTTTGTTAGATACTTCGGCTTGACCGTTGCTCCAAGGATAGGTCACCGAGCTGAAATGGTGCCTGATTCCGTGGTCGTTGTATAATTCTGGAAAGAGCCACTCTCGAACTGTGTTCCATTGTCGGTGGTGATGGTTCTAGGAATCCCAAAGCGGGTAATTATATTTTTCCATATAAATCTCACTATATCTGCATCTCGAATGTTTCCCAGTGGTTCTGCCTCAATCCACTTGGTGAAATCATCAGTTGCGACTAATAGATATTTACGATTATCGGCAGTGGTAGGGAGAGTACCCACGATGTCCATTCCCCATTGGGCGAATGGCTTGGGATGGAAAGTGATTTTAGGTCGCTGGCAGGTTGATGGACTATGGGAGCATGTAGTTGTCATTTCTCGCATTTGCGAGGATATGCTGCATAAAGATTTTGCATATATGGACACCAGTAGCCTTCCTTCATTGCTCGTAAAGCTAATAACCTTCCTCCAATATGGCCTCCATAGATTCCTTCGTGTAGCTCTCGTAGAATTTACTCGACATCCTTTGGGTGGACACATTGAAGGTTAGGGCTGGAGAACGATCTCTTATACAGCTTGCCCTCAGGAGATAAGTGAAAGATATCAACTTTGACTCTTATCTGGTAAGCAGTCTTCCTATCATTTGGAAGTGCGCCATCTTTCAAATAGTCCCTTAAAGGTTCCATCCAACTGGGTGCTGACTCAATCTGGAATATATGCTCCACACTTGGCAGCTCATCGCTCTGTTTGATTCTCGGATGGGCGAGGAAGTCGATAGGGATCGTTCTTTTTATGCGAAAATTGATTTACAAACTCAGGGCTACCAGGGCGTTGGCATGGTTGTTCTCACCTCTGTGAAATTATTGGACACTGACTTCCTCGAAGCTGGACATTATCCTCTTTGCCAAGGCGAGGTAGGCTGCCATTCTTTCATCTTTTGCATTGTGGTCCCCACTTATCTGATTGGAGACCAATTATAAGTCGCTGAACACCGGTACATGCTTCGCCCCCAATGTCTGTGCCTTCTGGAGGCCGGATATCAAAGCCTCATACTCTGCCTCATTGTTGAAAGCTTCAAATCCAAGCCTGATTCCCTGTTCGAGGATTGTATATTCTAGAGTAATAAGGACAATTCCTACTCCTGCCCCTTTGAGTTGGAGGCTCCATTAATAAATAATCACCAAACTCCCTTTGTTGCGCGATTCTCTCTTTGCTTCGTGGGTTGAAGTTGGTCGAGAGGCTACTCGCCTGTGAACTCGGCTATGAAATCAACAAGTAGTTGCCCTTTGATTGCTTTCCTTGGTTGAAATTGAATGTCAAATCATCCGAGCTCGACCGACCATTCAGTCAGTCTGCCCGACAAATCTTCTTTTCACAGTACTGCTTTAAGGGGGTTCTATGTAAGGACGACGATAGTGTGAGCTTCAAAGTAGTGTTTCAACTACCTCGAAGCTACTAAAAGTGCAAAGGAGAGATTCTCTAGTGGTAGGTGCCGCTGCTCAGCATCTAATAAGGTCTTACTCGCGTAATAAATTGGGTGTTGGATTCATGATTTCTCTCACACCAATGCAAAACTGGCGGTGTGGCTAGAAACGGTGAGGTATAAGTACAAGGAATCTCTTTCTTGAGGTATAACGAGCAGAGGTGGTGAGCTAAGGTAAGCCTTGAGCTTGTCCAATGCTTGCGAGCAATCTTGATTCCATTTTACTGTCTTGTTTCCCTTCAAGAGCTAGAAGAATGGTTTGCACTTCTCAGAGGACTTCGAGATGAAACGGTTCAAGGCAGCGAGCATACCGGTGAGCTTCTGTACGTCCCGTATTGTGCGAGGGGCCTGTACCCTATTGATTGCATCGATCTGGTCAGGAGTAGGCTCAATGCCTCTCTTACTGACCAAGTACCCAAGGAACTTTCTTGACTGGACACCGAAAGAACAATTGCTCGCGTGGATCTTCATTAGATATTTCCCGAGGATTTTGAAGGTTCTTGATAGGTCTGAGAGGTGGTCTTATTTGTTCCTACTCTTGACAAGCATGTCGTCAATGTAGACTTCCATGGTGTCTCCTATTTGGTCTTTTAACATCTTGGTGATCAGCCGCTGGTAGGTTGCCCCTGCATTTTTGAGCCCGAAGTGCATGACTTTGTAACAGTATAATCTGACAGTGGTGATGAATGTTGTCTTGTCCTAGTCTGGTGCATACAGAGGGATGTGATGATACCCCAAATATGCGTCCAGAAAACTCATTATTTCGTGAGTTGTTATGGCGTCCACCAATTGGTCGATTTTTAGGAGAGGGAAACTATCCTTAGGGCATGCCCTGTTAAGGTCAGTGAGGTCAATGCAGACTCTCCATTTCCCATTACTCTTTGGAACTAGTACTGGGTTGGATAACCATTTAAGGAATTGAACTTCTCGTATGGATCCTGCATCCAATAGTTTTTCAACTTCTTTTTCTACGGCTTTGGCCTTCTCGATCGTAGTTTGCTGTGCCTTCTGCGTGATAGGTTTGAAAGTGGGGTCGACGTGTAACCGATGACAAACCACACTGGGATCAATTCCAGGCTGCTCGTATGGTACCCACGCAAAAACCTCTACATTGCTTCTCAACAGAATCATCAATTCCTTCTTTTCTTGATCTATGAGAGAAGCTCCAATCAAGAATATCATGTCTTTCTTGCTACCACTAGCTGTTACTTCCTCCCGATTTTCGATGACCCGCTCAGAGGGAAGGAGCCTGGTCTCTTCCACTCCGGGTCTTCTGTACTTTGACTGCTATTTCGAATGTATCAGACCTTTTCGTTCCTCGACCTTCTCTTTGGGATTTTCGAACTTCTTCTCCGATCTTGCGCGGATGGACACTATGAAGCACCTTCTTCCCATCGCTTGGTCACCATGGATCTCCATTACTCCTCGCTCGGTCACATATTTGAGTTTTTGATGGTAGGTCGAGGGGACTGCCTTCATTGGTATGGTGAGTCAATGTCGACTACTTGAAATTCAATCATCTTGGAAACACTTCATATCCTTACTGGCAGCACGATCTTTCCCAATAGAATAGTCACTTTTCCAGCAAGGACAACTAGAGGGACAGTGGCTTCCTTCAGGTCGGTGATGCTCAACTTCAATTTTCTGAACATGTCAAGATACATTACCTCGAATGAGCTTCCTTAATCGATGAGCAACTTGTCGACGTTGTAGTTGGCTATCCTGAGCATAATGATCAAGGCATCATAATGTGGGGTTCTCACTCCCACCAGATCTTCATCTGTGAACACGATATGTTTGCTATAGTCGACGTCATCTTCTCGTCGATGCTTTCCTGATTGTGTCTTTACTAGATTGATCTAAAAATCTTGCATCACTGCTGTAAGCTTTTTCACTTCCATCCGAGCTGAATTTCCTTGAATCTGCTTCATATCAGATGCCCCATGAATTATTGCGAATTCATGGCCAACATCATCCTCGAGTACGTTGTCAGGTCTTGCTTCTCCATTAGCAACGACTTTCTCTACCTTCTTCTCCATGAACTCATTTAGGTGCCCAGATTGGTCCAGATCTTCGAGGTGAGACTTTAGAGCTTTACGGTGCTCAGTCTTATGTCCTCCCTCTTTATGAAAAGTTCATCTCATCGCGTTATTTCTCTTCGAGGGATTTTCTCCCATCTTTCTAGGCCACTTATCAAATGGCTCGTCTTTGATCTTTGCAAGGATCTTGTAGATTGGTTCTTTGAAGACAGTGTTTACTATCTGAAATTCTTTCGAAATGTCGTTCTTGCCTCCATTTTTGGGGCCACCCTTGCCCTCATTCTTGCCTCCTTTCTTCTGGTTCCCAGTATTATCGTTACCTTTGGCAGTGAGCTTAGTCCGAGCGTTCTCCCTTTTATTGAGGCGTGTCACATCCTCCATCTTGGCATACTTCTCGATGCGGGCCATCAGGTCATCAATGGTTGTGCCTCTTTCTTCGTCAGGGATTGGTACATAAGGCAAGAGTTTGGTAGGCCAATCTTGAAAGAGACCACTGGTACTTGCTCCGATCAGTCTTTGACCTCATTGAACAATTCCCAGTACCGCTTTGCGTAGTCTCGAAGGCTCTCCTGTGACGTATTTTTCATTATTAGCAACGCATCCATCCTCTTAGGATGGGAGTTGCTAGTGATGAAGCAAGCCATAAAGATTTTGGCAAGGGACTCAAAGCTCCTGATGGACCTGTGAGGGAGCCTCTCAAACCATTTCTATGCCACATCATGTAGACTCGAGGGGAAATCCAGGACATAAGTGCATCTCAGTGGTTCCAAAGAGTCATAGCTGGCCTGTACTGCCTAACGTGATCAATAGGGTAAGTTTTCGCATCATAGAACTTGAATCCCGGAATAGAAAATTTCTTTGGGTCTTCCTCTTCTTCTATCTACCTTGAGAAAGGGGATTTCATTTGGGTCTTGAGAGCTCGTCTAGCAAGCTCCCCGGTCGATCTGGGACCCCCGATGTGCTAGGTGCGGGTCCATCTCCCTTTGAACCAAATTTTGTATGTCCTCATCACCTCGAGTTGGGCTCCTGTAATGGCGAGCTAGTCGCAGTTGCTCGAGCAGGTCATTATCGGACTCGTGTCTCTTAATTCTTTGGGATTCGCGTCTAGGGCTCCTTCCTCGACTGCAAGACTTGCTCGCCTGAGGGCTAGGGGTGAGGTATGGACGTCTCCTGGTGCTACGATAGAGTTCTCTCTCCATCCTTTTTAACCTTCTTTTGAGGCGAGTATTCTCAGCCTCCTTCTTGCGAGCAGACTCTCCTTGCTCTTGGAGCCTTGCCTCATAGGCATCGATCAATCTTGATATTTGTGTGGACTTCCCTGGTCCCTGACTTTCTTCTGAGGCTTGTTGCTCTGGGTGAGCCCTCTGATTAGAACGACGAACTTCGGATCTGATCCTGCGAGGAGCAGGTTGCTCTTGAATATCACCTACTTGAGGGGCGTTACTGCTGTGATCAGACATTCTAGATTCTTTGTTGGTGAGGGATTTCTCAAGGAAGACTAACGTTTCCCACAGACGGTGCCAATTGTGGTGACAATTATATTCAACACAAATAAATAAGAAAAGTGCCATCACCAAAGGAAATAAAGAACATAAAATGCCAATCACACAACACAGTATGTACGTGGTTCAGAAAGAATGCCTATGTCCACGGTGGTGCAGTCAGTATTGTTTTTATATACTCCAGGGAGCATTTATAGAGAATAAAGTGCGTGCCTCTTGCCCCATGCTTAGGGTTTATTATATACATGTTTATCTTCAGGGAGTAGGGGTGTTGGACTCCCCCACGTCCATCTTTCTCTCCTGGAATATCTCCATACGAGATTTCAGGAGAGGACTAAGTCATAAATGAATTTAGTTGAGGTGCGAGGGGTCCGAACTTTGGGCCATTTTTATTAGGCTAATCGTCTGGGCCCATGATGGAAAATCCGGGTACCCACCGTGAAGACTTTGGGGAAACGCCTCTCCAAAGAGTATAAAGGTTTTTAACCTTTATACCTTGGCACTTTTACCAGTTGACAAGGTAATTCGAACTTAAGCTCTCTCTCTATTTCCATTATTTCCATTTCAGCTTCTTCATTCTCTTCATCCCCCATGTCCAGGCATTTTAGAAAGTACGAATTTTGTTTAGCCAAAACTCTCCAAAATTTCGTGATCAATATGGAAGTTCTGATAAAGTTGTTTTGAGGATCTCTATTAAGGAAGAATACATTTTTTATCTTCCCTGTGGGGAAGTGGATTTCTTGACAATGTCAATACTTGAAGGGGAGTACGGTTTACCCTCCAATCATTAATGGTAAGGGCTCACTGTTATTACGAAATACACCTAGCCCTAAAACAATAGTAGTTTCTACCATATTATAATGAGAACCGTGACCATAAAGAAAATTTAGGGAACCCACCTTATTTTTTAGGAGGTTAGGTATTTTTACGATCTGAGGTCCTCCCTAGGCACTGAAATTTAACATTTCTAGGCCAAGGAAAATGCCCGTAATTTGGTCATTTATTTTCTCAGATACCCAAAAGACACTGACAAAAATGTCATTGTGGTTTTTGGGGAAATTTATGATGAACGCTATGGTGGGCTTGGGGTTCCTTCCACAAGGGGCGCTCCTAGTAAGACGCCCACTAGTAGTTGGTTTTTTTTTTCTATTTTTTCTTACTACTAATCGATATGATGTTTTCTTGTAGGTCTCTTTCTAAACACTAAGTCTTCACATTATTAAGTAAACCTTATACATCTATAAAGAGTTTGGAAAAGACTGACCCTGACACGAGTTGACCCCTATGGGAGAGCGACCCACATCCTCCTTAATTACCTTCTTACTTACAAATCCCTCACCAATTTCATTGCCATTCCAGTTGGTATCCTAATCATCTAGGTCACTGAACCAATCGATCGTGAATATCTAACCCCTTCCACTCCTTATGTGATCTCTAGTGAATCTGATTCGAGTGAGGGCGAGGAGGAAGTTGAAGAAGAGGTAGAGGAAGAGGAATGAGAGGGAGAGGAAGAGGAAGAGGAAAGGGAGGACGAGGATTTTCAATTTTTGTTGGACGATGTAATGCCCCGACCCAAATTTATGGTTACCCGTGAGTCAACCAAACCCGACCCTAACATTAGGTGTGAAGTTACATAAGACAACCTAAATAAAGTTGTTAGTACAGTTTTTTCTAATTAACATTTCACTTATTTAGCATGCAATTACAATTTATATCACGCTACATGTGGGGGCCCATGTTAAGCATCCCTGGAATCCTAGCATTCATTGTTACTAACGTAAAATAAAAGAATACTTACATTTATAATGCTCTCAAAATACAGAATCGTGTGCATCCTTTCATAATAAAAGAAAGGGAATGAGACGAAAGTCTAGTGGAAAAAACAACAATGCAATATAGAATTGAATGACATAAAAGAGAGTCTGTAATGTACTACCTACGTGCAAATGCAAATACCGTATATATTATTATCATCATCATCCTTGCCTTAATCCCATCATATGGTGTAGGCGACATGGATTCTCCTTTTCCATTCTAATACATTATATGCATTATTATCATTCAAGTTTAATTCATTAAGGTCTCTCCTAGTAATTTCCTCCCACGATAGCTAAGATTGACCAATTTTTCTTTTACCCTCTATTTCCAATAAGCTTCCTATTATTATAAGTTCATCTACAAGTCTACGCAACACATGAGCGTACCAACTAAGTCCACTTTCTCTTAATTTAATGCTAATGGGAGCTACCCCCATTTTTTCTCTCACGTATTGATTTTTAATTATGTCCTTTATAGTAATTCTTATCATCCATCAGAACATCCTCATCTCACTAATATGGAGACTTTTGTTCATATTTTTTCTTTAATGCCCAACACTCTGCTTCATATAAGGTCATTGGCCCCTAATAACTGTTCTATAAAATTTTCCTTTTAATTTATTAGTTGTCCTCTTATCACATAACACCCCACTCGATTGTCTCCATTTCATCCAACCAGTAGATATTTTACTCGTAACATCCTTATCAATATCCCCATTACTTTGAAACATTGATCCTAGATAATAACATTTATTAGTTTGGTTTATCACTTCTTCTTCAATGTTTAACATTATGTTACTCGACGCCTCATTATTAAATTTACATTCCATAAATTCCTTTTTACTTTTACTGATTCTTAGACCCTTGGATTCTAAGGATTTTCTCCAAGTATCTACTGTTATCACTAAGCTTTCCTTTGAAGTGTCTACTAAAACTATATCATCTGCAGACAACATACACCATGGGATATCTTCTTTTATGTCCTTACTAATCGCATCCAAGACTACATAAATAAGGACTTAATGACGATCCTTGATGTAATCCTACTTTAATCGTAAATTCATTGGTTTCTCCACATATAGTCCTTACTCTAGTCTTTGTGTTATCATACATATCTTCAATAACTTTAAAATAACTCATTGGAATTATCCTCCTCCTTAGAGTCTACCAAATTATATCCCTAGGTACTCTATCAAAGCTTTTTCTAGATCTATAAAGACCATATATAAATTTGTATTCTTACTTATACATTTTCTCCATTAACTGTCTTAATAAGTAAATAGATTTCATGGTTGATCTCCGTGGAAAAAATCCAAATTGTTTGTCTGAAATAGTTTACCAATTTCTTAATGTTTGTTTTATAACCTTTTTCTTATAATTTCATAGTGTGTCTTCCTCTATAATTCTCGCAGTTTTGTATATCCCCTTTATTTTTATACAACGGTATTATGTTTCTTTTCCTCCACTCATCTGGCATTTTTCCTTCTCTTAAAATTTTATTAAATAAGCGTGTTAACCATTCTACCGCTAGACTTACAAGGGTCCACTTCATGCTTAACAGTCATTTCTGTCGAAATCCAATCTCTTGGGATCCTTTTAAATCTTTCCATTCTATATTTTGATAACCTATTTTCTCTTTTCGATATTTAAATTCTTTAATTGCAAAATCTATTACTATTAGACGATGTTGATTTGTTAAGCTTTCACCCGGTATAACTTTATAGTCTTTGCATGTATACAAGTCTCTTCTTCTAAGTAAGCAATAGTCTATTTGAGTTTTATTCACTCCGCTTTTCAAAGTTATTAAATGTTTTTCCCGTTTTAAAAAAAATGTGTTTGCTAACACTAAATCAAATACCTTAGCAAATTCTAAGATAGTTTCCCCTCCTTCATTTCTCTTACCAAAACCACAACCTCCGTGTATCCTTGGATAGCCATCTCGTTCTACTCCTATATGTCCATCTATGTCGGCTCTCAAAAAAATGTTTTCATGCATAGGAATTTTTGTAATAGTTCATCCAATAATTCCCAAAATGATTTCTTTACATTTTCATCTAATGCTCCTTGGGCCGCATAAGCACTTATAATATTCAATATTATTTTATCTAAGACAATTTTAATACTCATTAATCTATCTCCCCATCATTTAAAAACCATGACTTTATCTTTCATTTAGTGATCAACAACAATAACCACCCCATTTCAACGATTATCTATCCCTCCCGAGTAAAATAATGTATGACCATCTCCTATCTCTCTAACCTTTTCACCCTTCTAATACTATATATATATATATATATATATATATATATATATATATATATATATGTGTGTGTGTGTGTGTGTGTGTGTGTGTGTGTGTGTGTGTGTGTCTATTACTTGAGTTGATTAAATAACACTAGTCTAATAAAAAAAAAAACTTTTCCCCATTTTAATTAACTTAACATTGATTTCCCTATTTAACACACTCTATTAAATACTTAAACAAAATAATATTTATTCAAGAAAAACACTTCATTTGCTGAAATTTCCCATTTACTCACACCAATTCCATTTTAGTATTTTCCTTGAAAATCACCTTTCAACACATGCACACTTGGTGTTAGAAAATGCTTGTTTTCCCTTTTAAAACTGCTCATAAAACACACTTGTGTTAATTACTGGTTAAACCATCTTAGTTTTCTTAACTACCCATTAGCCACCTCACATTACCATTCCTTTTCACTTCACATGGACATTAGTCAATTTCTCATGTTTTTTGTCCATGTTTTCTTTTTAATCGGAACATTTACCAATTTCAGTAAACGTTAGGTTGTCTTTTTATTTATTTATAGAAAACCAAAATTTCCTTATCATGTTCCATTTTTCTCATTACCTTTTTCTCAAAATTTACCACATAAACGCTTACTTTAACGGGCTCCACATTGTTGTCTACCATATGCTCTGGACAGTGATTTTGGGTATTAAACCCCAGGGTTCTGGACCCTTCTTAATTATTTCTAGTCACTTCTGAGTCCTTTTTCAATGCGTTTAGACATTTTAAAAATTTACACATTGATCAACTTTTACCGTTCAAAGCCAAAATCTCGAGAGCTATGCCCCATATTTGTGTTACACTTGAAAATCACCATTTCTTGTCCTTTACGTTGATTTTTTCCCGAAAATCACTTTCTTTTAGGTCCATTTCGTGTAATATATTTTTGAACATTTTTAATTCATAAAAATGTTTCACTTTTTGTAAAGTTATCATTTTACCCATTTATTTCCAAACTTGTCTTTTCCTCCATTTTCACAAGTGTTACCTTTTCAAAAATATTATTAAGTCATACACACCAACTTCTTGAATGCTTTTACTCAATAACACTCACTGTACACCTTGTAGTGAACACATTTTTCAAGTTAAAAATATCTTTATCTCATTATTTTCTTTATCAATAGATCATTTGAAATTTTAAAGCCACATTATAAGAAAAACATCATTTTCCTTTATCATCATATATAGTCTTGGAAACATACACTTATCACATTTTCTACACTAATTAAAACATTTTAAGGGCTGAATTTTTTATTTTCTTTATTTCATATTAAGACTCGTTAAAATATTTACTAAACTTGTTCATATGCACATTGC
The DNA here is from genome assembly GCA_949130495.1 of Sambucus nigra. Classification (NCBI taxonomy): domain Eukaryota; kingdom Viridiplantae; phylum Streptophyta; class Magnoliopsida; order Dipsacales; family Adoxaceae; genus Sambucus; species Sambucus nigra. The sequence goes on from OX422221.1 coordinate 42,262,737, forward strand.
TAAAGTACTACAAATTTATATACATGGGGAGAGGGAGTTTAAGTACAAAAACTTAATAAAATGAGTCTAAGGCATGAGTTTTTCAATAAATTTCATAATATTTGTAAAAACATGTTTTTCAAGACTAAAAAACATTTTTGTTTTTCAAATCTTGAATAAATGTCTAAATTCATAAAATCCCATTTTTACAAGAAAACTTCAAGGCTTTGTCCATAAAATATCTCAACAAGATAAATATTATTTCAAAATATTTTATTTAATAAAATATCTACTATCAAGTGTTCTTGAAAATATATCATTTTCTCAAAACATTGAAACCATCTGCAAAACTAATTTACATAAATCATGAGAAAATAACATTCTTACAACATGAATGCATTCTACTCTTAAAACTCTACATACAAGACCAAAGACTAATGAGATAGAGTTGTTAAACATAAAGAGTAGAGTTTTCCACCTCAAAGATGATTTAACCATGGTTGGATGAAGAAGAAGTTTATGGCAACACCTACCTTATAAGGTAGACTCAAGGAGTTTGCCTAGCTCCACTAGCTCCTTGAAAGCTCCATGAAAACCCCTTTAAAATTCGTAATTTCTTCTTCACTTTCTCTCTAAAAATCCCCAATAACTTTTTCATAAATCGATACCTTTCCCAACAAATGGTGTAGATGGATTTTATAGGATTAAATGTTGTAGAATATAAGGTAAATATGGTGTTTTAGGGTGGTGGGGTGGTGGTTCTATCATGGTGGAGCTCTATGAGAGCTATAGGTATTAGACATAAAGTGAAAATTTTATTGTAGTGGTGTAAAATGAGCCAAAATACTCCCAAAACCCTTAGGCGCAAAATACCTAAAATGCCCAAAGCTCATGCCCTAAGTTGATCTGATGCTATGGGAGGTTGACACATGTTTTAATCTAATGGTCATGAATTGAACGACAATTTTTTAATCTGAAAATTTTAATTTTTGCAGTCTCGTTTGACCAAGAATGAACCTCGTTCGAATGACAACACAATCTCGTTCAAACGGGGTTCCAACAAGAACCAAACGAGACTAGAAATGTGAATAAGTGATTTTCGTTCGATGGTCATTTGAAGTATCTGTTCTAATAAGATATGAATCTCCTTCAAATGACCCTAACTTATCGAAATTAAATATAAGTCCATTCTAATCCAATTAATTGCACAAAGGCCATTATATGACCCAAATTTGACCCAGAATTCATCTTACAAAGTCTAAATCCCAATTGGGTAACATTAAATAACCAATTCATACGGATACAATCAAAACCGTGGAGGTGGGTATTACATTCTTCCCTCCTAAGATAATTTCACCCTTGAAATTATCAATCCATAAATTCCTCAAGTTCTTGAAGTTTATTAATTTTTACTCTAGGTCATAGGCGTCTTTTAAGTCAAGGTCATCAAAATCCTCAAATTAATAGGAAGTCATCCCACGTCCTTTCATCAGGGGATAGCACCAAAGAACTCGACAGGCAACATATTATAATGCTCACCATCAGGCTAGCCATCAAATTCACATAATAGTCATCTAATCTCCACATACCCGATGATAACACTCAATCAAGTCCTAAAGCTTCTTTGATAACACCCAAGGCATACCGACACATATATCGAAGTAACACTCCCAAGTGATCGACACTCACCCAAGTGCAAAACAAAACTTAACTAACATCTAATTCATCATCAAGAACCATTTTAAATCTTAGGTCTACAAATTTTGGGTCTCCTCAAATTCTTGGGCCATCCATAACACACTTATTCACTTAAACTTGATACTAACCTCTCATAGCTAGTTACTTACTTTGAGAAGTGACATACTAACTAAGTCACCAATCATATGTTCAATCGGTACTTCTTGAGGTCCTTCTATAAACTTAAGACCACTCTAGGAGTACAACTATGAAACACTAACTAGAGTATTACATCAATCCACTCACTATGGCAAAAGAACACTACGTTTTATGTTTCCTCGAGTCACACGATCCATGACAATTTGGATTTAGTTTGTTCGACTTCTACCGAAATTTCTCGAGTACTAGGTCTCCTACAACCATCGACCTGGATTTTACTCTCTTATTTTAGAACATGGCAGCTCTATATTAGTAAGGAAAATGTCATATTTCGGCATCATCTCATCTTTCCTCGATCCAATCAAGATCAAGTCACATATCTTCTTCATTTTCCTCTTGATATTAGTATTTTACCCTACTGTCTTAAACCCATAGGCTAATATAAATGTCTTTTCACCTATCAGTGTACTCTCGATCATCATGTAGGCTCACAGGACAAAATGCAACTTTTTGATCCATAAAGCCTTAGCATCTTCTAGTTTCTTATTTATCCTATCTAGTATAGTTCGATTCATGACCTCAGTCTGGCCATTGGCTTGAGGTCGTCATGGATCCGAGAATAATTTCTTGATGCTAACCCTTTTGTTATAGGCTTCCAATAATTTATTTTCAAATTATTTACCATTGTTCGACATGAGCGTGTGAGGTAGGTTGTACCTACTGATGATATTTATCCAAATGAACTTGAAAGTTTTAACTTTGGTAATATAGATCATAGACTTTGCATCTACCCATTTGGAAAAATAATCAATGGGCACAATCAGATACTGGTAACCATAAGCTACCTTATGAAGTGGACCAATAAGTTCAATTCCCTATACTGTGAAAAACCACAACGCTATAATGGATGAGAGTGGATGGTGAGGTTGGTGAGGGTACTTGAGAAATGTTGACTCTTATTGAACTTCTTTACATACTTCACTTCATCTTTTGCAGGTGTTGGCCACCAGTATCACTGAGTAACAAATATTTTACCTAAAGATCGTCCACTGATATGACTTGCACATGGCCCCTCATAAACATCCTCTAGGACATAGCCGACCTCCAAGGAGTAAACACATATAAGGAGGGGCAATAAGAATCATCTTTTATAAATTACGTCTCCAATGGTAACGAATTTGGATACTTTATATTTGATATTCCTTCTCTCAGCCTTAGAGTTCGGGATTTCACCATCCCGGATGTACTTGATTAGTAGATCCATCCATGACTCCCCCAAATTTAAATTCAATAAAAATTTGACCTCTGCTATCCTCCTCCTCTATTGTCGTCTTAGATAGGATCTCCACTAGCACCATGTGTTTGATTTATGTTCTTGTGCTGACATTAACCTCGCCATAAAATCAGCTGAGCCTATCCAATCATGGAATCTTTCTGAGTTTCAGCTCTTCAAATTGTTTCAAAACATTCTTGACCCATGCCATATATTTGTCCATCTTCTTATCTTTGTCCTCACACACCCCCAAAATCTGATTCACGACCAACTTTGAGTCACTATGTGCTATCATTTGATCGACATTCAATACTTTGGCTAGGGAGAGGCCTGCCAGCAGGGCCTTATACTCCAACTCGTTATTGGGTGCCTTGAAGCTAAATCTCAAAGCATATTCAATATCAGTGTCATCTAGAGTTGAGAGTATTGACTTTCCGCCACTACCACTTCATAAGATGAGCCATCAATGAAGAGGCTCCATGTAGGACCCTCCTCTTAGAGTGGCCCTTAATCCAGAATCCCATTCTAGAAAAAATGATATTTCTCTATAGTATCCGTCGTTGCAAGATCATAAAAAATGGTAGACACTTATATATAGCTCTAGAGATGAAACAATTGAGAGCCACCACTCTTTATGTTAGTCTATGCAAATCTTTTATGGTTTTGGGTGTCTGCATATTAATCAGTGCTTTGATCCTTGCTCGGTTGGATTTAATTCCCCATCGATTGGCTATAAATCCTAGGAACTTGCATGCGCCGACACCGAGAAACACTTTGCAGTATTCAACTTCATCTTATAAAGATACATGTTGTCAAATGTTATTTAAAGGTCAGTTATGTGATCCTAGACCTTGAGACTCTTCATCATCATGTCATCAATGTAAACCTCCATAGTCTTCCTAATTTATTCTTCAAATATCTTATTGACCAACCATTGATAATTTACCCATGCAATTTTAAGGACGAATGGCATGACCTCGTAGTACCAGGTTCTTTTATCTATGATAACGAAAGTCTTCTAAGCATCAGTCTCGTCCATAAAGATTTGGTTATACCCTAATTAAGCATCCATAAAGCTCATCAACTCATGTTCGACCGTGGCATCTACCATCTGATCTATATGAGACAAAGGAAAGTTGTCTTTAGGACAATCTTTATTTAGATCAGTGAAATCCACACACATTCTCTACCTTCCATTGGACTTTAGGATGATTACGACATTAGAAAACCACTGTTCGTATTGTACCTCTAGGATGAACTCAATTGTTTGTAGCTTTCTAACCTCTTCTTGAATGACCTCATACCTTTCTCTTAGATAGGTTCTTTTTCTTTGCTTCACCATCTTCATCTTCCCATTAATATTCAGTCAGTGGAAGATGATCTTTGGGTTAATTCCCAACATGTACTCTTGAATCCACGCAAAGATGCTCTACCTCCTCCTTAGTAGTTCCAATAACTCTTATTTCACCTCATTCTTCAAGGATTTTTATGATTTGGATAGTTTTTTCTGGCTCGTACTAACTGATGATGATGAATTCTACCTCCTCAATAGGCTCACCTTTCGTTAGCTTATTCTCATCCGTTGGGTCAAGAGTGTTTAAATTATAGGAAGTGTTCAACTTTTTTAATCTTCTTTCTGCATGGTTGAACTTAAGTAACATTCCCTATCTTCCACTTGGTTCCCTTGAACTTCCTTTACCCCGTAAGGAGTCAAGAATTTTATCATTTAGTGGACTGTGGATGGGACTGCCTTAAAATCCTTGAGTGGCCCTCTTCTAAGAATAATTTTGTAAGCCAAAAGGACATTCTCGGCTAGGTTCTCATATAGACGTCCATTTCAAATACCACCATTTGATGGACCTTTTCTTCACTGAAGCCGCTCCATGGCTGATGTTATTAGATTAGCCTATTTTTGTTGAGCTTTAAACCCTTAAAGCAGTCCCAAAAAATTATGCCAGTTGATCTGCCTCCATCAACTAGTATGTGAGACGTATCATATCCATGGACCCTAGTGCTGATGACCAAAGGGCGGCATGAGGGACCAAGATTCCCATGAAATTCATTCTAAAAAATCCCACTACTAGGGTGTGAATGTACATTTTATTCAACTTTATGAACTTCGTCTCTGTCGTAGCCGAGTTAACATCCAACCTCTTAGGTGCTGACTGTGCCTCCACTACATGAGTTGTACGGTCAGCCGACTCCGTACCTCCCCCAAATAATCCTCTACATATCATCTTTACATCGAATGATATCATCTTCATCTGAACTTTGGCTTATGGTATCTTTGGTGGGAGATATGGGTCATCCTCTTCACTCTCCGATTCATTATCGTTTTTATCGGTCGGGGCCTATCGCCTTGAATTTTCCTCCTTTGCCCCACTACGCATCTTTTCCTCTTTAGAGTTTCATTCTTGCCTTGCTTCACTTATAAGGGATGGTTTACATTCTTTGGAGGATTCATGCCAAAGAACAAATTATGAATAAACTTATCTTCCATCTTCTTGAAATTTCAAATAGAATTATTGACCAAGTAAGTGTACCACATATGGGCTGCACCTGTGAGAGTGCTAGATAAATCTCTACACCTTATCTCATCTGGGCTGAAGTACATGCCGGCTGATGACTAATACATTTTTATGTGGTGTACTAGATCATCATAATTTGGGGTCCTAGTTGGATGTTTAAATTTGGAAAGAGTAGGAAAGATTACTATCTTAGTGACAAAAGGACACCTTTTTGTGTAACCTCGGTGGACTGGGTCTCATATCTTCAGTAGTGTACCAATCTTATCTTCCAACCTTTAGATATAGTTGATCTAAGGCTTCTCCTGTACTACAACATTATCACGCCTACTTATCAGTTAACTGGTTATAGTACCTGGTCTCCTCCAGCCGTTCTCCGTTGGCTGTTACCTCCCTTTGCTCCTCGTATCGACCTTATTGTGGATTACCATCACTGTGTTTTCCATTCCCTCTATAGGCTACATTGGTATGAGAATGTGAGAGTCTATCATACAAGTCTCCTATTGGGCCGAGACGATAAAAAACTGGCCTTCTACTGAGCTTATCAAAGTCTAAAGTCCTTGATCATCCCTTTGGTGTTGTTCTAACATTTTTCCCTTTTACTTTGGAAATGGGTGAATTAGGTCGCCTAAAATCTTCTAGGGATCCTAATAGTCTTCCTCATTTTAATCCTGGTTATCTAAAAAATCCTGCACTTGTTTTCCCGGGACAAGAATCCTAGGATCAACAACATCCCTCTGCTGCTGGTGGCACTGAGCCTCCTTTTATAGGGTTGAGGGTGGTCGTCCTGTCACTAGATCCACTGTCTCCTTAGCAACCAAAGTGATAATCAAGGATGGGTCATGTAGTGCTGTACCCAACACACTTTGGATGAATTCCACGAACTATTCTTGCATTTTTTACTGGCTGACCACGAGAGATGACAACGATGTCGCCACACTAGCCATTTCTGATTAAGGAGGTTGTTGGCTGGAACTTGGGAAAATACCAGGAGGAACATATGATGCCATAGCTCTAGTGGGGAGAATTAGCAAAGCTAGATGAATTGTAAAAAAAAGGTAAGATTAAAAAACACACCTAACTCTTTAATTTTTGGTATAATCCCTACAAGGGTGGAGTTAGACCACCACCAGAGGAAGAAGTGAGGTCTAAACTAAAAAAGAAGAGGAAGGAGATCAAGTATCTTGCCACACACGATACCAAAATGATGGTAACAGAGATGCCAACACTTAAGGTTATATAGTTCATGCTAGCTATTAATAATAATAGAGGTACAAGTGCAGAAAATTAAATATAAGAGAAGGAGATGATATGAAGATAGATAACACAAGATATAAGTGGTTCAGCTTGATAGCCTACTCCACTGTGCAGGAAATGGAAAAGTTTTCACTGTGAATGAGGCACTAATGGACTAAGGATTACAACTCACAATATTTCTCTCTCTACTGTAATTTGGAAAGAATTTAGCTAGGGTTTTTAGTAATCTATCCCTGATAATGAAGAAGAGGAAGTGTATATATAGGCTTGGGGGTGGATAGTGTGCTCCCAAGCATGCAACATGAGTGTGTGAGGTAAGTAGTCCAATAGGAATGCAACACCTATCTAACACATGCTAATTCAATGATGATGAACTATTCCTTCACGTGTTACGAAGATCTGTTATAATTGCATGCCTATGTGGACTAACCATGCCATGAATCCTACATGCCATATGTGTCATAAATGTCATCCTTTATTGTCCCGGTTGAGCCGAGACCTACATAGAGTACCTTCTCTGCAAGCAACTCAAAAGATGGGTCAAAATGTAGTCTTGTCTTTCCATGGTGGCCTAAGGCCGAGACTGGATGTGATGTCCAAGCGAGATGGGAGAGAAAGCTTTGTCGTCTAATCATGTAGTCTTGGCTTACTAGTGTCGCACAAGGCCGTGACCACTGAGGTTGGACTTTAGAATGTTAATGGATGAGTAGGTGCTCTTAATAGGTCTTGAGTAGTGCCGGGAAAATTGAGTTGAGTCTGCCTAAGTATGAGACAACACTTATTTATATCACTAAGCTCGCTAGGAGTTTCCAAACTATAAAGAATTGACAAATTAGTGGTAGTATTATTCATATAACTAGGAATCCGAGAATTGATTAACCTCAACCAACCTTTGATATATGTTAATTAATGATGAATAGAATGGTATTTACATTGAAAATGTTTTAGTTTCTACTTCTCTAATTATAATCCAAACATACAACGAAAGAAGCAATCTAAAATTCTTTCATAAGATAACTGGGCTTGGCTTTAATAATCTCCTTCCACGACTATAAAAGAATCTCTTTGAGATAAATATTTTAACAAAAAGAGCAAATAAACCACTTCCAAATAGTTTTTGCAAATGGACATTGGATGAATAAAGTATTGACATCTTCAAAATCCTTCTTACGTAAAGAACTTATAGATGGAAACTTGAATCCTTTCCTTTGTAACTGATTATGAGTGGGAACTCTAATATGAAATAGTTTCCAATAGAAAACAAAGACTCTGGGGAGGTGGGGAAATGAGCCTGCCAAAGATATTTGAAATTAGCATCAGATCTGACAATATTCTGAAGAGTAGAATAGGCATTTATAGTAGTCAAAACTCCATTTCTAAATAAATTCTTAGTCAGTTTATCCTGAGATTAAAAATGGGGAAATAAATTGATGTAATATTATTAGCTAAACTAGGGAATGAAGATAAAAACTCATCATGAATGATCCATTTGCCATTAGATATGAATGAGACAATAGTAAGATTGAGTTTGTCATAATCAATATTGGTCCACTGCATCGAACTACCAATAGATTGATAAATTCAATTGTTAGTGCTTAAATTGATAGACATTCCATCCTTAACAATCCACAAAGAATGAATTTTGATAAAAGAAAACGATTATTTGAGTTTTGGACAAATGGAAATGATTTTAAAAGAACAATGATCTTTAAGTGGAGTAAATCTTGCACGAATGAAATCAATCCACATCGAAGGAATAAAAATAAGATCACAAGATTATTTCATTAATATTGATATACTATGAATAGATAAATTCTTAATACTCAACCCTCTATCAACTTTATCTTTGTATATATTACCCCAAGAAATGGTTACTGGCTTTTTAGATAAGATATTACTAGACCAGAGAAAATTTCTAATCAATTGATTTACTATTTTCATGATATAAGATGGGCATTTATAAATCCTACAGGTATGCATAAGCATATAAGTAATGATAGATTTGATTAGCTCATCTCTACCAGTTAAATGGAGTCACTTGCATTGTCAACCTTCAAGTGTGGATCGTATCTTGTCAGCAATATATTGAAGTTGAGATGTGTGGGAGCCCATTTTTTATAAGTCCATGAGAGTAGCTGAACAATTTTTGATTAATTAACACTTGGCCCAGCCTAAATCATGACTCAATTTCCACATGAGAATTTTAGTAGTATGATAACACTTGTGGATATGGTCAAATCAGGTAGCAAGAATATCATATGGGATAATCAAGTACCTCATGGCAAATTCGCATGCTAATTTGAGATCCTAGAACAACTGAAACTCTGTAATAACATATCTATAAATTTTACACCCTAACTCGGCCGAAACGATTGAAACTGGAGATTTTGAGAGACACTTAATAAGAAGATGTGACCTCTTTATGGACGTAGGTCAGTTTTTAAACCAATTAAATTATTGTCATGAGTCTGATTCCAATTACTTTCTACCACTTGTGATTGTTTTCCTAGAATATTTTATTGTGATATTTTATTCTCTCATAATTGGCGTCATTTGTGGGTAATGAATTGTATTCCTGTAAAATCACTCATTACGAGAAATCTCGTAATGTGTCACCACATCATCAACATTAACCTAGCCGAGGACATTCACGAAGACCTAGTTCCTCCTAGGGTCAGGTCTAAAATTTGCCAACACACAAACCCCACGTTTCTTCAGGATAGGTAACCCTCTAAATAAATCCATAGGCCACCTAGGTCTACTTAGATCCCTAGGTTGGTTGAGGCTTATGAATTCAAGCTTCATGAATAAGAGAAGGTTACGGGCATCCAAGTGGAAAATGCTCTCCTGTAGAGGCGACTCGAAAAAATGGAGAGAGACCTCTAAAAGTCCATTGGGAAACATCGTGCAAAAACTCCTAGCCCTAGGTGAGAAACACTCGCAGCCGAAAAAGGATCTCTAGGTGTGACCAAGAAAGGACCGAACGTGATAGATCCGAGCGAGCGTGGCTAGTAGGAGAGGCACCATAGGAGATATGATGGACATAATGAACACTTAAGGATTTTGGTCCATAAGGAGATGGACAAACATTTGGCTCAGTAGGGAGATAGATCAAGTAGCTAGCTATCCAGAAAGATCTTTTAACGCCCATATGAAGTCCCACTTTTCAAGGGAAACCAAATAGGAGGAGCCCCTAGATAAATTCTCTGTCCCCAGATTCGAGGTCTATGACAGGGAAACAGACCTTATAAATCATGTGAGGCAATATCGGTAATAAATTACCTTATGGCACAACAATGACATACTAATGTGCGTAATCTTCCCTTCTAACCTATATGATGTAGCAAAAAAATAGATTTAGAGGCTTCCTCATAATTCAATCAGGAATTTTGCAGCACTGGCAGATGCTTTCATGATGCAATTCATAAGAGGAAGATCCTATTTCAAGTGAATGGATGCACTGCTCACTATGAATAAGAAGCCACAAGAAAACCTCCCAGACTACGCCAAAAGATATTAGGAAGTTTTTAATAACATCGAGGATTTCTCGAAGAAGTTTACCGTAGCATCCTTCAAAATTAGCTTGTCGACCACCTCTTTGTTGTACTTATACCTCACCAAGAAGGAAGCCATCAACATCGATGATCTTATGGCTCATATCGAGAAGTAAGCCAATATGAAAGGCTTGGTTCATTTAATTGGGGGATATAATGGTCGAGTGAAGGTTAATAAGGGAATAAAGAAGAATGATACCCAGAAAAAAGGAAGCAAGAATGGGGGCAAAAATGGCTCCAAGAGTGGGAACAAGAATGACCCTTCCAAAGAGTTCTGGGTTGTTAACTCAGAGTTCAAGGAACCTATTTATAAAATTCTCAGTAAGATTAAAGATGAGACTTTCATCAAATGGCCCAAGAAGATGGGCGGTGAAACAATTAAAAGGAGCAACGTGATATGATGCACGTTCCATAGCAAGGGTCGTCACCGAACCGAGAATTATAAATCTTTGAAGTCATATTTGGAAGAGTATATTGAAAACAAAATCGAGAAGGTTGTGGCGAATGGCAATCAAAATCCATAAAATGTCCTCGAAGATGATACAGGACACGAGTTTTCAGTAATTCATGGGGCATCAGACCTCAAGTAGATCTAAGGTAATGCCGTTTAAAAATAACTCAAGAAGGTGACTGCCATGATGGAAGATTTTCAAATTGACCGTGCTAAATCCCAGGTAGGAAAGCATGGATGACCAGAAGACGTTGGCTACACCTAGAACATCGTGTTCACCAAAGAAGACATGGTTGGTGTAAGGACCCCATATTATGATGCTTTGACGATCATACTGATAATTACTAACTGGGATGTTAACAATCTACTTGTGGACCAGGGGAGCTCGTCTGAAGTAATGTACCTAGAAATATTCCATAAACTGAAGTTGAATATCACCGACCTCAAAGAAGCCAAAGTTCCACTGGTCAACTTCGCAGGAATGATACCGATGTCGTTAGGGAAGATAATCTTACTGGTCATGGAAGGAAACATCTCAAAGCTAATTAATGGTAGACATTGAGTCCCCATACAATGATATTTTGGGCAGAGGTTGGCTTCATGCCATAAAGGTCGTGACATACACCTACCATCAAAAGATGAAGTGCATTATAGATAGAGGAGTGGTCAAGATCTAATATGACTAGGCTACGACAAGAAAGTGATTTATAGTTGTTGTCCTGCCAAAGAAAGGAAAGAATAAGGATTTAGAGAATGTCCAGGAGAAAGACTAGGAGGGTATTGTTATATCTAATGGAAACTACGGTATGGTTGACCGTAGGTGGAAGTGACTAGGGTCCACCCTGCTGATAGGGTCGTAGAAATCCTAGAGGAAGTTATAGCCGATCACAACCTGATGAAAAGGAAAATTTTAATCGGATATGTTCTCACCGATGAAGACAAAATGGAGTTAGTTTCACTTCTAAAAAACAACATAGATGTTTTCTCCTGGGAACCTTACAAGTTACCAGGGATTGACCCTAGCGTGGCCTGCCATTACCTGCACGTCGATCCCACTTTCAAGCACATCACTCAAATTGTTCATCGAACATCCCCCGAGAAGGATAAGGTAGTGGATACAGGATCCATCAGGGAAGTTCAGTTCCCTGTATGCATATCTAACCTAGTGGTGGTACCCAAGAGCAATGGAAGGTAGAGGGTTTGCGTTGATTTCAATAACCTCAATCAGGCCTTCCCTAAGGACAGCTCCCCTCTCTTGAAGATAGATAAATTTGTTGACTCCATAACGACGCATGAGAGGATGAGCTTCCTAGACGCTTACTTAAGCGATCATTAGATCCCTCTGATATGACAGATATCGTCCCCTATCGCGCCTACTGACTGACAAAGTGCTGGGAGGTCGCATCCCTGTTTGAAGGCTGCATCCCTTACTGCAAGGCTGCATCCCTGTTTGAAGGTCGCATCCCATACTGGAAGGTCGGATCCCTTATTGTAAGGACGCATCCCTGTTTCGAGGCCGCATCCCTTACTGGAAGGCCGCATCCCTTACTACAAGGCTGCATCCTTACTGCAAGGATGCATCCGTATTTGAAGGTCGCATCCTTGTTTGAAGGCCGCATCCCTTACTTTAAGGCCGCATCCTTACTGCAAGGCTGCATCCCTGTTTGAAGTCCGCATCCCTTACTTAAAGGCCACATCCCTTACTGAAAGGACGCATCCTTACTACAAGGATGTATCCCTGTTTGAAGGTCGCATCCCTTACTGAAAGGCTGCATCCCTTACTGCAAGGCTGCATCCCTGTTTGAAGGCCGCATCCCTGTTTGATGGCCGCATCCCTGCTTGAAGTCCGCATCCCTTACTAAAAGGCGGCATCCTTACTGGAAGGCGGCATCCCTGTTTGAAGGCCGCATCCCTTACTGGAAGGCTGCATCCCTTACTGGAAGGCTGCATCCCTATTTAAAGGCCGCATCTCTTATTACAAGGGCACGGTAACCTTAACATATTGTCACGGTGAGACACCCATGGTAGGCCGCATCCCTCACGATTACATCTGTTACCTCACCCGACACGTGAGCATATCTCCTATAAATAGAGGACCACACCTCAAAATAAGGGATCGATTCCACAAACACTCGGGGCAGGTTCTAAAGTACCGATTCTCTCTACACAACCTCAGCATAAAGTTTGAGGATTGTTCATCCACATCGCAACTCCCTCTCCGGCACACCGGAATCCTCAGTCATCATGTATTCTCCTTTATTCTCATACTTGTACGCCTCTTTAGGCATGATTATATTGTACAATACCACACATATAATGAGAATGGAACAACACAGTGGACGTAGGCCCATTTTAGGGGCTGAACCACTCTAAATCTTATTTTCTCTCTTTTTACTTGCTTTACTTGTTTATTTCGCACTTTACTCATGATTTGCTGATGCGATAACGATAAGTGGACGATTTCTCGTATTAACAATTTGGCGCCGTCTGTGGGAAGCGAGATATTTCAATCTTGTTTCTCTATATTTTAAGTTCTTAAACACCTTATTCTATTCACGTGGATATTCTGGATCATCATCCCATGAGTAAATTTTTGTTATTGAGCTCTATTTTATACTTACACCCTTAAATGGGTATTTCGTACCTTCAGATCTGCTCTCAGGTCTCCATTTTATAACCTTAGATATATTTTACATACCCCTATGATATCACCCCACCTAGATAAAGCTGGAAGGCTTGATGGGCTTTAGCCTCGTAAAGGTGGTTGATTAGAGAAGAGTTATATTTACTCCCTTTTTGTTGTTTGCCTATGATCTAGGGTTTATCATTAGAATTGTGCTATTGTGTGCATCGAGAGGCTATTCTCTCATGGATAGACCCTAGTAGGTATGCTGTCCACGGGTTTCGGGAGAAAAACTCAGTTTTTGGGTTTCAATTTTAGGATTTTCCCTCACTGTCTAGGTAGGGATGCGGTGTGGTAGTTCAACTACCTTACATGCCGCGGCCTCTACTGGGGCAGGTTTTACAGAAGCTTCAAAACATCAAGGAACATACTCGGGTGGTCTCCTGTTCAACCTTGGTGAATATCATTCAAAGGCCACGGCAGTGCACTTATGTGCCTTACTGGCCGCGGCCTCATCAGTAATATCATTCAAAGGCCACGACAGTGTACTTATGTGCCTTACTGGCCGTGGCCTCATTAATAATATAATTCAAAGGCCACGGCGGTACACCTACGTACTTCACTAGCCGCGGCCTCGGCAGTAGTATCATGCAGGAGTGCAAGAGCTGCATCCCAACTTTATATTTGGTTTATCCTATATTTTGTGATTACTCACTTCTACTAGTCTTGTCTCAGATTATATATTTTTTAAAGACTAACAAAGCAGAAATGGAAGGGAACTTTAGCCAAAGCGCAGAAATAAAGAATGAGATTTCTCAACTATATGACCACATCAACCATCTCTATGAGCACCAGGCCTCACTACAGGACCAAATCAGTTTCCTAGTGGAAAGGGTCCTCATGATAGACTATACAGCCTTTACCTCTATGCCAAAGGCCACGACATCAGAAATTGGAGAAATATCCCAGTTAAAAGCGGTGGCCGCGGAAGGCAAGGTTGTGGTTAGGGACCTAAAGAGGATGTGGAAACATGAGGAAAAGGAGCTGTGTAAGAACTACACACCGCTGAACTCTAGTCGGGAGGATATTCTTGGAAGCATTGAGGAAAAATTTCTCACGTGGCCAGAGTTGCTGAAGACTCCACCTCATAAGAGGGACCAGGCCAAGTGGTGAAAATTCTACAAAGATCATGGTCATGATACCGAACAGTGTTTCGCACTGAAGGATGAAATTGAGAGGCTGCATACTGCATCTCATCCTTAGTTTTTCCAATTTTAACTATTTTTATTTATGTTTTATGAAGCTCATTATAGCCCCAATCTTCAGAACTTTATGTTTTATTAACAAAGTCATTTGCTGGTGCATGCATATATAAATTAGAAAATTTTGCCATATCTGATTTCTATCTTATTTTCATAATTTGTTATCTCACAAAAAGACCTTTTGTCTTAAACATATTCCAAAGGAAGAATAACAAATTATCTCAGAAGATTATTATTATTTCGGGATGCACCTATGGAGGGATTGCAATCTTAATTATCTCACAAGTTCCCCTCACGATGTGCAACTATATCTTATCATATGATGATCATATTCACGAAAGCATCTGAGGATTCAAGGAGCTTTTATTATCCATAGGGGCTTACAATGCCAATTCTCTGCTCTCGGAATGCTGTCATTAGCCATGGGGGCTTATAATGCCCGTTCTTAGCTTTTGGAAGCGTCATTAGCCACGAGGGCTTACAATTCCCGTTCTTAGCTTTCGGGATGCGTCATCAAGCTGGGAGGCTTATAATATCCAGCCAGGGATGGCTTTATATATATCAGCAGCTGTGGGTGGCTCAATAACATAACCCAGTCTGGGGAGGCTTGATAGTATCCCGTATATTAGCTGTGGGTGGCTTAATAACATAACCCAGCCTGGGGAGGCTTGATAGTATCCCGTATATTAGCTGTGGATGGCTTAATAACATAACCCAGCCCGGGAAGGCTTAAAAATATCATATATGTCTACAGAGATTCATTCTTCAGATGCAAGGGTCAGAAAGGTGCCGCAACCACCGCAACCTTATCAGTATGGTTGTAGCCATTAAGTTAATTCATTCAGAAGACATTTCAGAGAAAGACGAACATAAGTGTTAATATGCCATAACTGGATGGCAACCTTCTGCAGCTGTTCAAGAAACCAGATTAAAGTGACTAAGAGTAGTGGTGACTAGCTGCAGCCCCAATGCCATATTCCATTGGCACTGCAGCTTGGGGGATCATAGACCTACAGATTAGAAATTTATGAAGTATGCAAGGCAAAATACAAGTGAAAAGTGCAAGGGCAAAGCACAACATGCCACGGCCTTCTTGGAGAAACCACTCACATAGTGTTGTCACAGCCTTATGTCCATTGCAATTGAAGTAATCTTCCAAGCTCATCCAATCAAATAAGCAAGTATCAAAGCAAGCAAAGGAGCAGGAAAAATAGACAGATATATTAAAGGCCAAAGCCTTGACAAAGATTGAAGTTTTACATACAAGTGGCCGCAGCCTGAAATACTTCTACATCTCCTTTTAATCCTTCTGTGGAAGTCTCAGATTTATCATCCTCAGCTGCATCCCAGCATAGAGCCCACAAGAATGTTACCTCAGATGCTGCGGCAGGAGTGCAACCCATCTGCAGCCCTAAAGTTGTTATTAGTACCGTGACTTGGGGGTTCATTATGATGAAAATGACAGAAGCAAAGGAAAAAATAAATGGTCGCAAGCGACACATTATTTAGTACTTAACAGCCGCCTAGGCTAGAACAGGCTGCGGCACTTTCATAAGTACTTGGTTGCCACCTGGGCTCAAAAAATCCGTGACACCTTCTTAAGTACTTGGTTGTCGCCTCGGCTCAAACAAGCCGCATCACTTTCATAAGTACTTGGCCGCCGTCTGGGCTCAAACAGGCCGCGACACTTTCTTAATTATTTGGTCTCCGCCTGGGCTCAAACAGGCCACGACAATTTCTTAAGTACTTGGTCGTCGCTTGGGCTCAAACAGGCCGTGACACCTTCCTCAGTACTTGGCCGTCGCCTGGTATCAAACAGGCCACGACACCTTCTTTAATACCTAGTCGCCGCCTAAGCTCGAACAGGTCACGACACCTTCTTAACTACTTGGTCGTCGCCTCAGCTCAAACAGGTCGCGGCACTTTCATAAGTACTTGGTCGCCGCCTGGGCTCAAACATGCCACATCACTTTCTTAATTACTTGGTCGCCGCCTGGGCTCAAATAGGCCGCGGAACTTTCTTAATTACTTGGTCGCCACCTGGGCTCAAACAGGCCGCGACACCTTCTTCAGTACTTGGTCGTCGCCTGGTATCAAACAGGCCACGGCACCTTTTTTAGTACTTCGCCGCCGCCTGGGATCAAATAGGCTGCGGCACATTATTTAGTACTTAGCCGCCACCTGGGACCGAATAGGCCGCGGCACATTATTTAGTACGTTGCCGCTGCTTGGAACCAAACAGGCTGCGACACACTATTTAGTACTTAGTCGTTGCCTGGGACCAAACAGGTCATGGCACATTATTTAGTACTTAGCCTCCGCCTAGGATCAAACAGGCCGTGACACATTATTTAGTACGTTGCTGCCACCTGGGACCAAACAGGCTGCGACACATTATTTAGTACTTGGCCGCCGACTGGGACCAAACAGACTGTGGCACATTCTTTAGTACTTGGCCGCCGCCTGGGATCAAACAGGTTGCGGCACATTATTTAGTACTTAGCCGCCACCTGGGACCAAACAGGCCGCGACACATTATTTAGTACTTAGCCGCCGCCTGGGATCAAGCAGGCCACGACACATTATATAGTTCTTGGCCGTTGCCTGGGATCAAACGGACTGCGGCACATTCATTAGTACTTGTCCACCACCTGGGATCACACAAGCCGCGGCACATTATTTAGTAAGCCGCCGACTGGGACCAAATAGGCCGTGACACATTCTTTAGTACTTGGTCGCCGTCTGGGATCAAACAGGATGCGGTACATTATTTAGTACTTAGCCGTCGCCTGGGACCAAACAGGCCGCGGCACATTATTTAGTACTTAGCCGCCGCTTGGGACCAAATAGGACGCGACACATTATTTACTACTTAGCCGCCGCCTGGGATCAAGCAGGCTGTGACACATTCATTAGTACTTGTCCGCCACTTGGGATCACACAAGCCGCGGCACATTATTTAGTAAGCCGTCGAATGGGACCAAATAGGCCGTGACACATTCTTTAGTACTTGGCCGTCGTCTGGGATCAAACAGGCCGCGGCACATTATTTAGTACTTAGCCTCCGCCTCGGATCAAGCAGGCTGCGACACATTCATTAGTGTCTGGTCGCCTCCTGTGATCAAACAGGCTGCGACACATTCTTTAGTATGCCGCCGTCTGGGATCAAACAAGCCGCGGCATATTCTTAAGTATGCTGCCTGGGATCAAACAGGCCGTGACATATTCTTAAGTAATTGCTGTCGTCTGGGATCATACATGTCGCGGCATATTCTTTAGTACTTGGCCTCAACCTGGGATCAAACAGGTCACAGTACATTCTTTAATACTCGACCATCACCTGGTATCAAACAGGCCGCGACAACTTTTAAAGATTACAAGACTACTCATTCGTAGACTCAATCGGCACCTCTTGACACTACAAATTGGGGGCTTATTGATATGACAGATATCGTCCCCTATCGCGCCTACTGACTGACAAAGTACTGGGAGGCCGCATCCCTGTTTGAAGGCTGCATCCCTTACTACAAGGATGCATCCCTGTTTGAAGGCCGCATCCCTTACTGGAAGGCTGCATCCCTATTTGAAGGCCGCATCCCCGTTTGGAGGCCGCATCCCTTACTGGAAGGCCGCATCCCTTACTACAAGGTTGCATCCTTACTGCAAGGCTGCATCCCTGTTTAAAGGTCGCATCCTTGTTTGAAGGCCGCATCCCTTACTTTAAGGCCGCATCCTTACTGCAAGGCTGCATCCCTGTTTGAAGGCCGCATTCCTTAATTAAAGGCCGCATCCCTTACTGAAAGGCCGCATCCTTACTACAAGGTTGTATCCCTGTTTGAAGGCCACATCCCTTACTGAAAGGCTGCATCCCTTACTGCAAGGCTGCATCCCTGTTTGAAGGCCGCATCCCTGCTTGAAGTCCGCATCCCTTACTAAAAGGACGCATCCTTACTGGAAGGCGGCATCCCTATTTGAAGGCTGCATCCCTTATTGAAAGGTCTCATCCCTTACTGGAAGGCTTCATCCGTACTGCAAGGCCGCATCCCTATTTAAAGGCCGCGTCTCTTATTAGAAGGCCACGGTAACCTTAACATATTGTCAGGGTGCGACACCCATGGTAGGCTGCATCCCTCACGATTACATCTGTTACCTCACCAGACACGTGAGCATATCTCCTATAAATAGAGGACCACACCTCGAAATAAGGATCGATTCCACACACACTCGGGGCAGGTTCTAAAGTACCGATTCTCTCTACACAACCTCAGCGTACAGTTTGAGGATTGTTCATCCACATCGCAGCTACCTCTCCGGCACACCGGAATCCTCAGTCATCATGTATTCTCCTTTATTCTCATACTTGTACGCCTCTTTAGGCATGATTATATTGTACAATACCACACATATAATGAGAATGGAACAACACAGTGGACGTAGGCCCATTTTAGGGGCTAAACCACTCTAAATCTTATTTTCTCTCTATTTACTTGCTTTACTTGTTTATTTCGCACTTTACTCATGATTTGCTGATGCGAGAATGATAAGTGGATGATTTCTCGTAGTGGTGGTACCCAAGAGAAATGGAAGGTAGAGGGTTTTCATTGATTTCAACAACCTCAATCAGGCCTTCCCTAAGGACAGCTCCCTTCTCTTGAAGATAGATAAATTGGTTGACTCCATAACGACGCATGAGAGGATGAGCTTACTAGACGCTTACTTAAGCGATCATTAGTTCCCTCTATATGGGCCCGACCAGGACAAATATTTTTTTATAACCTCAATCAGGTTGTAGTGTTATAAGGTCATATTGTTTGGCCTTAAGATTATAAGGGTCACTTACCAAAGATTGATAATAAAGAAGTTTAACAAATAGATGGAGCAACAATGGAAGTATACATCAATTACATTCTTGTTAAAAGAAAGGACAATGCCGATCACCTCTCAGATTTATCAATAACCTTTGAGATCCTTAAGAAGTATCGAATGAAGCTTAATACAAATAACTATTCATTAAATGTACAGTTAGAAAAATCCTTAGGTTACCTAGTAAGTAATAGGGGAATCGAGGCTCACCCTGACTAATTCGATGATATCACCATAGTCCATCCTCCTCAGACATTAACAGATGTTCAGAACCTTACTGGGATGCTTACAGTGCTCAATCACTTTATCTCCAATGCTTAGAAACACTACAGACCATTCTTCTAGGTTCTAAAGAAGGGAAAATGCCTCATATGGGATGATTACTATTATTGAGCTTTGGAAGAAATCAAGTCCTACATTAGCAAGCCTCCACTGCTTGCAATTCCAAAGAATGGAGACCAAATGTATCTTTACTTGGCAGTATCAGACCATGCTGTGAGCTCTGATTTAGTATGTGAAAAGGAGGGGGGCAGCATCTGGTTTACTACGCCTGTAAGAAACTCATAATCACAGAACAACAACACTTGCCTCTGAAAAAGCTCGCCTATTCACTAGTGGTTGATTCAAGTATGTTGAGGCATTACTACGAAGCCCACTCCATAACCGTAATCACCTCTTACCCACTCAAGGTCATTCTACAAAAGTCTGACCTCTCTGGACGACTTTCAAAGTGGTCAGGAGAACTCGAGAGATTTGATATCCACTTCCATCCTAGAACGACAATCAAGGGACAGATGGTAACCACCCCCATTTTCTAATGTAAAGGCTGGCTAGGCACGATACGCTGAAGAATGGGCTTATCGATCAATTAATACGATTCTCATCACAACGTAATAGAAATAATATTAATTTAAAGTTCGATACTTTAAAACTTTACAAATATTTTCAAGACAATAAATAAACTCAACCAATACGAACTAAATAATAAATTTAACTAAATATCATAACTCTAGCATAATGCAAATAAAGAAATAAATCTCGGGCTTATGCCCTTACAAATGTTTCTACATAAAATATCTGACCTTTGGCAGATGAGCACCTAAGATCAACTTAATAATATGGAAGTCTTCTATGCATGGGAGATCCCAAGGCTAGTATAACAACATTCATGCTATCCCAGCCTAGAAGTAACCTAAGGGGAAAATATTTAAATTTGGGTCAGAGCCCGAGGTGTGAAAAAATTACCTTACTTAATTTATGATGCAATAGTATAGTCGATGCAAAATAAATATTCCCCCTTCGTCGCTCACATGGATTAACCTCACCCATTAACTAAGTGTGATGTTAATCACGTCCGAAATAAGTCCCACATAATAATTATGACATCGTCTCAAGTTTATAAAAAGCATATATCTGTACTTAATTCTTTTTTTCTTTTTTTATGCAAAAGTCTAACAAGCCTTTTGGTAAAATTTTAGCTAAGTATGCTGAGAAATAGAAAACATATATAGTCCCACACCTGATCATTCTAAGTTTAAACATGCTCCTATGTAAATAGACACATTTTTTTAGTTCAATACACTTAATACCATAAGTTCCACAAAATGAAGACCAACCAATTTCAAGTTCTCTTAAATGTAATTACTACACTTAATTACCAACACCCATTTATCCAAGTCACACAAGTTTCATATATTTAAGGCATAAACATATATTATGCCTTCCAGTGTCAAAATATAATTTTTGTCCACAATCTAAGACAAATTAATTTATACCATTCAAGTCCGGGTAATTTTCCATATATGCCCTCTCATACATTTAACACACAAAGGCATCTAATGTCGGTGTCTAATCTGGGCTCTATCGTCAAGTCAGGAGAAATCCCTTATCCTAAGCGGACATCACAAAACACACATAAATTAGGAGAGGTCCCTACGCAGGCCACCTCTACACGCCCCATACCCAGTGGTTTTATATGAAAGGTCAGCGTCAACATCTACCTCTCACAAGTGACACCCCCACATTGTACCTATATGACCTACACATCGTCAATCCCACTTGTGCCGACGTGTGATACACGGTCCGAACACATGAACCCCCTGTAACAACCCGAATTTTTTAAATGAGTATTTTTAAATAAAAATGGAATATTCAAGAAAAATAAAATTTTAAATTTTATAAATTTTATTGGTTAAATATGTCAGTTATTATTTTAGAGAAATAAAACTTCAACCGGAATTTAATTCGGAGTTAAAATGAATTTCTAATAAAAGTTTAAAGTTTAACCCCTTAATTAAACACGCTGGTAGATTCAAAATATCTGCTTGATCGATCGATCGATGCCTGGGGGTCGATCGATCAATCATGGTGATATCTGCCAGCAGCAGTTCGTTATTTTGACAAAATAAAGAATTTTCATTATATTTTTAACCCTCAAACTTTACTATAAAAAGGAAGCTCGGGTTAGGAATTTTAACACACAACTTTTGCAAACCCTTAGCAGCCAACAAACCTTTCTTTCTTCCTCTTCCACCTCCAAAACCAAAAACACCATTAAAACAGTCCTTCAAGCTTATTTTTGGGGGTCAAAATAGAATTATTTCAAAGTGGTGCAAGAGAGTTTTTCGATCAATTTTCCAAGGAGAACCCAAATCTCTCGTCAAATTCAACATCCGAAAATCAGGCATGTTTATTCTATTCTTTTCCTTTAGTGATATGTCTTGATTATAGCTTCTATTAAAACTCATGTGTTCTAAAATAAATTAAGGACATAATATATTGATGAAATTAATTATGGGGTTGTTTTGTAAAAATAATTAATTACACCAAATAATTATAATTTTGTTGTTATTTGGATTGTATTTACTTAGTTGATGATATAGTGGACATATACATGTAGAAGACCCCTTAGTAATTTAATTTGGATGTTTATGAGAATTCCTAAAACAATTAAATTACTTATGTTAAGAAACAAATAATAATTATGGAACTTGCGATTAATAATGATTCGAAAAAATCATAATAATTACGTGTTCTTAATTTCCCCATATTGGGATTAAAAATCAATTATTGGGAATTTAGTATTGTTGAGAAAATTATCAAATTATTGATTATGTAAATTATGCAATATTATAATATTGAATATTTCGAGAATGTTGGTATATTAGATAATTGGTTTTCACCCCTTTTTATAATATACTTGTTAGGTATGGGACTAATAAAGTGGGCCTTAGTTACGATTTATGCTAATTAGGTATGAGAGTAGTTAATATAAATCTACGCGGGTTATATAAATTGGGGTGGGGAAAAATTCTCTATTTTTACCGTTGTTGTGATAACCTAGGATTGATATTTTACGTGAAGTAAATTATTATAATCATCATTTATAGATGATGGGTTGAAATTTTATTTTGGGAACTTTTAATTGGGACTAAAGAATATTTTGAGGATTTTCACATCGCTATTAAGGGTGGGGAAAATTTATTGTGAATAAGTAGTGTGAGAAATTTTGGAAACTGCAAGACTAAAACTGGTATTAAAATTGATGGCGACATCATGTTGTCCAGGTCCGACAGTTTAACCGGGTCAGAGGACGTTTATGTCGTGTCGTGTGTGAAAACTTGTCGTATCGCGAGGATCGCAGGATAAAAACGGATCACACGACGGACTTGACAAGGGGATGTGTGTGTGTGTGGAACCTTGTCATATCGTGAGGGTCGCTTAAAAAAAAGGAATTAGTTGGCGGACTTGTCAAGGGGATGTGTGGTAATATTAATCTATTTTGGTGTAAATCACCCACGGTGGGAGGACCGCCATACCTAATATTAAAGTGAGAACAAATCATCATGGTTAATTCAGAAACATTAAACATCGTGGGGTTTGGATTAAATTTAAAATAATATTGGTGTGGCAAATTTAAACCTTAGGGGTACTTAGAAAATTTAATTTTTAAGGATTATAGACTTTCTTTTAATTAAAATATTTTATTGTTATGGTCGATATGTATAACATAATTGTCTGGGCTCAAGGACCCTTATTGAAAGGACTAGCCGACATTTATGCTCAGGGCTTTGGCTCTGACACATGTGTTGACTAATATTTTCAGGAATTAAATTGGAGTAGCTGCATAGATATTTTTGGATATTCTTTGGAAGTGCAACTAGAATTATATTATCGTTTTAGTCATTATTTGTTCTCCTATTCAGTCGTATTTATTGTGAGACTATATTTGGATTTTATTGGGCCTTTCGGTTCCAAAGTTGTCTTAAGAGATTTTAATTGGACTTGATTTATTGTAATAATTAAGATATTTGGAGATTGCATGTAACACACTGTATATAGCACTTTGATGAAATCAGTTAGATGTCCTTAATATTTGGGATTGATTTAAAATAATTATCTTGTGGATTAAAATTTATATGTCTCACATCTATCACATGCGAAGGATGATATTTAATTTATTAACGCCTGGCTTAATTTTGGTGGCGACTGACGTCGGAATTTAGCGGGGTGTTATAGATGGTATTAGAGCATGGTCTTAGGTCTCGTAGGTTATGAGTCTGTTTTGCTTCCACATTACCGATCTTTGATTCCCTTTGTTGATTCGCACCTCCTAAAATAGTGGTCCTAGCATACATGTTGGCAAAGTGTGGAAATAGGAATGTTGATTAGAAGGGTGCGTTAGCATTTGGATAACTCGGAGTTTTTGTGATGATTGTAATAATTGAGGTTAGAATTAGTAATCTCTATGCGAGTATCGTTAGAGGTAATTTGGAGATGAGAATTATTTTGGGGATTTCTAGAGCAAATTGTGTTTATTGTAAGTATTGATTTTTGTGATATGAGAAAATTTGAGGACCTTGATGTTTAGATGACTATTGGATATTTAATCGGGTGATGATTCGCGAGAATGTGTGGTACGCCATTATTTTCATAATTATGTATATATATATATATATATATATATATATATAGGCTATATACACTATATTTTCGACCATGGAATTTTGTGTGACTAGGATTGAGCGTATGAGCTTCCAAGTGTGGAACTTTATAGGTCGGCATATGTGAGCCTTCTTTTTACGCATTTGGGGTTTTCGTCAAATTTCGAGGACGAAATTTCTTGTTAGCGGGGAAGTTTTTAACAACCCAAATTTTTTAAATGAGTATTATTACATAAAAAATGGAATATTCGAGAAAAATAAATTTTTGAATTTTATAAATTTTATTGGTTAAATTTGTTGGTTATTATTTTAGAGAAATAAAACTTCAAGCGGAATTTAATTTGGAGTTAAAATGAATTTTTACTAAAAGTTTAAAGTTTACCCCCTTAATTAAACAAGCTTGAAGATTGAAAATATCTGCTTGATCGATCGATCGATGCCTGGGGGTCGATCGATCGATCATGGTGAAATATGCCAGCAGCAGTTCGTCATTTTGACGAAATAAAGAATTTTAATTATATTTTTAACCCTCAAACTTTACTATAAAAAGGAAGCTCGGGTTAGAAATTTTAACACACAACTTTTGCAAACCCTTAGGAGCCAACAAACCTTTCTTTCTTCCTCTTCCACCTCCAAAACCCAAAACACCATTAAAACAGTTTTCATGCTTATTTTTGGGGGTCAAAACAGAATTATTTCAAAGTGGTGCAAGAGAGTTTTTTGATCAATTTTCAGAGGAGAACCCGAATCTCTCGTCAAATTCAACATCCGAAAATCTGGCATGTTTATCCTATTCTTTTCCTTTAGTGATATATTTCTTGATTACAGCCTCCATTAAATCTCATGTGTTCTAAAATAAAACAAGGACATAATATATCGAAGAAATTAATTATGGGGTTGTTTTGTAAAAATAATTAATTATACCAAATAATTATAATTTGGTTGTTATTTGGATTGTATTTACTTAGTTGATGATATAGTGGACATATACATGTAGAGGACCCCTTAGTAATATAATTTGGATGTTTATAAGAATTCCTAAAACAATTAAATTACTTGTGTTAAGAAACAAATAATAATTATGGAACTTGCAATTAATAATGATTCGGAAAAATCATAATAATTACGTGTTCTTAATTTCCCTATATTGGGATTAAAAAATCAATTATTGGGAATTTAGTATTGTTGAGAAAATTATCAAATTGTTGATTATGTAAATTATGAAATATTATAACATTGAATATTTCGAGAACGTGGGTATTTTAGATAGTTGGTTTTCACCCCTTGTTATAGTACACTTGTTAGGTATGTGACTAATAAAGTGGGACTTAGTTGTGATTTATGCTAATTAAGTATGTGACTAGTTAATATAAATCTATGTGGGTTATATAAATTGGGGTGGGGGCAAATTCTCTATATTTATTGTAGTTCTGATAATCTAGGATTGATATTTTAGACGAAGTAAATTGTTATAATCATCATTTATAAATGATGGGATGAAATTGTGTTTTGGGAACTTTTTATTGGCACTAAGGAATATTTTGAGGATTTTCAAATCGCTATTAAGGGTGGGAAAAATTCATTGTGAATAACTAGTGTGAGAATTTTTGGGAAATTAATACTGCAAGACTAAAACTGGCATTAAAATTTATGGCGACGTCATGTTGTCCAGAGCCGACACTTTAACCGGGTCAGAGGACGTTTATGTCATGTCGTGTGTGGAACATTGTCATATTGCGAGGATCGCAGGATAAAAATGGATCAAACGGCGGACTTGACAAGGGGATGTGTGTGTGTGTGTAGAACCTTATCATATCGCGAGGGTCGCAGTCTAAAAATGGATCAGACAGCGGACTTGACAAGGGGATGTGTTGTAATATTAATCTATTTTAGTGTAAATCACCCACGATGGGAGAACTGCCATACCTAATAATAAAGTGAGGACAAATCATCCTGGTTAATTCAGAAATATTAAACATCATGGGGTTTGGATTAATTTTAAAATAATATTGGTGTGGCATATTTAAACCTTGGGTCTACTTAGAAAATTTAATTGTTAAGGATTATAGACTTTCTTTTAATTAAAATATTCTATGATTATGGTCGATATGTATAGCACTATTGTTTGGGTTCAAGGACTCTAACTGAAAGGGGTAGCTGGTATTTATGCTCAGGGCTTTGGCTCTGACACATGCGTTGACTAATATTTTCAGGAATTAAATTGGAGTAGCTGCATAGATATTTTTGGAGATTCTTTGGATGTGCAGCTGGAATTGTATTATCATTTTAGTCATTTATTTCTTCTCATATTCAGTTGTATTTATTGTGAGACTATATTTAAGTTTTATGGGGCCTTTCGGTTCCAAAGTTATCGTAAGAGATTTCAGTTGGACTTGATTTATTGTAATAATTAAGATATTCGGAGATTTCATGTAACAGATTGTATATTTCACTTTGATAAAATCAGTTGAATGTCCATAATATTTGGAATTGATTTAAAATAATTATCTTGTGGATTAAAATTTATCTGTCTCACATCTGTCACATGCTAAGGATGATATTTAATTTATTAACGCCAGGCTTAATTTTGATGGCGGCCGACGTCGAAATTTAGCGGCGTGTTAACCCCCGAGTCGATCGGACAGTCCACTGGTATGTCCACACAAATACATAATAGTACATATTATTATCTCATATAATATGTGTAGGTAATCACTCCGTAGTTACCATAAAGAGTCGAACTCAAATCTACAACTTTTCTCATTTATTATTAACTCATCATTTAATAAATTATTAAATCTCATCCCATAAAATAATTACTTAACCATCTAGTTCTTTGTAATGGTTATTAATTTAAATGTGAGATATCATTTCCCAATTAGTTTATTAAAGTTTCCCCCATTAATTCCTCTTTTACTCGTGTTCCCTAAATTAGATTACTATTCGTAACCAACCCAGGTAAATACCCATTTCAACCAAACCAAATTAATTTATGTAAGAAACTAAATCATAGACTTAAACGTAAAAAGAAAAAAAGAGTCGAAATCCCCAGCACATCGCTCGAACGAAATGACCTCGTTCGCATGACTTGACATGTCGCTCGAATGACATTCGATGTCCTTTAAGCGACCCGAATTTTTTTTCCTCACGCCTTTCCTTAATTGAAGTTCTTCCTAGGTACAAGATGTACAAACCGGAAGCACAAAAAATCCATAATTTATAACCCAAAATATATGTTTAACCCAACAAAAACAACCCATGGTTAGTATACTAAAATTAAAAAAGAGAGCAATAATTTTCAAGGGTATAAATGTTCGAATAATTCTCCAAATTTCAGTCCTATCTAACTCAAGGTATGGGGCATATGTTGTGAGATACATATCATGATTTCAGTCCAATATTTTTATAGTATTGTCCTCTACATTAATTAGCCAACTATTCTAATAAACTATCAAAACCTTAAGGAAATCTATCATCATATTTCAGATTTATGATACCTAATTTATGGGACAAACTCTACATAAAAATCAGTCCTCTACATGTATTATTCATCATACGGTCAATCATAATTAAACATAATTCCAATAAAAATAAAGGGGTCATTAATTGCAACAAGAAATAAATTGGAAACATAAATTAAGCCAAAGAATTATTTCCATAAATATTTGTAGAACAAAGTCTCTTGAGACCCCTTGATATTCCTTTTGTTCCGGTCCCTTTTCTCCTCTTTTTTGTATTCTTCATTTAGTCTCATGTAACTCTAGTTTTTTGTTTTCTCTAATGATAGAGGGGGGAGTGGCTTTCCCCCACTTAAACACTTAATAAGTGGCTAATCCCGAGTTGGACCTAAAACCCAACCTTGGGATGCCCAAACAGAACCGAATCCATAATCCAATTATCCCAAAAGATCCCCAACCTAAATACTATTGACCCATACCATTTTTAATTATTAAAAACACTAAATCAATTCTCTAACGCTTTCCAAAACACATTCCAGTTATTTCTATTTCACATAGACATTTTATTATGTTAAAACGACACGTGCCCTTAACTTTATTTGTGTAATTTATTTTTCACTCGCAAGCGCATTATGTCAAATTTGGTTTTGTATTTATATAACCATGAATAAATGTTTATTTTAAATTTAAATTTTACTCATCTAAATTTAAATTCATTTGATTTAATTTATTCTCCAAATTATTATTAAATTATTAAATTTAAATTAGTGGATTTATTTTATTCTAGAGTTATAAGGTATTACATTCTCCTCCCCTTATAACGAAATTACGTCGTCGAAACTCACTAAGGCCCAACCCCATGTTTTAATCCACATTATTGACCCAAGTTTTATGCGTAATTAGTCCATGCCCATATCCCATGAGATAAAAGAAAAGGCTCATCCATGCCTATCATAACATCACCGGGTGTTCATATATATTCCACATTATGTGTATACACACATAACACTAAAAAGGATGGATGGAAGATATATATCTAATTTTTACCATTCATACCAAACATATCCATACACCAAGCATACCACTATATATGTACAGGAGAAAGAAAATAATGATCTTATTATCCGACTTCCCTCAACTCCCAACTTTTGCCAATTTCGTGCGTGGGACATCTCGCAAGAAAAATCCAAACAAGGAACCCTACCGATTCACTACTGTACGACTTAATCAGTTATTGAGATACATTGGACCAAGATTAAAAGAAAATGGAAGTAAAAATAAATGTGTGCAATAATAATGTAGATTCGTACTTTTTCCCATTGTCAACTAAAGTCTCATATCACCAAAGGGATACACTAAATTCCAATAAACATACCAATTTAATTATACTAAAGTCAATAATCCAAAGTGTCCTAGGGTCTAACATCTACCAACTCCCGACATTTGCTACTTTCATGCATGGGATGTTTCGCTAGCGAATCCAAACAAGGAACCCTCCCAATACACTACTGTATAGCATTATCAGTCGCTGAGATTCGCCAGTCCAGGACCCAAGTTGGTATTGTTCTCAATTAATTTATAAGGCTCTCAAGGTCCTATAGGCCCCCATTTTAACCATATTTAAACTTAAGGTGACACAATTCCTTTCGTATTTTTCCACCGTGAAAATAAAAATTAATGTCAACTAGTCACACCAAATTCGACTATTACTTTTAATTATTTCTGTAAAAATCACCGCAACCCTATGGTTTAAGTCCTCCTGAGGTGAGTTCCCATACCCTTACACACGTGGCATTATAGGTGGATGTCCCTCAACTAGCGGGTGAAACAATGTGAAGTGCTTAATGAAACGGAGTCTACCCCCCTCAATGTGCAAACAAGATATCATCTACTAAGGAGTATTGTGCACTAGTACTAAACTAAACATTTCCTACTTAATAAAAAAAATTTGGAATCATAATGTCACTATCTACGCTGGTGCTATTCCCTCTCTCGATACGAGGTGATGTATGCGCCCATACTGTAGCTGCGGTTGTCAATGATGTGGAGAGGGTAGTGCTGGTATGGCTTTCACTACAACCACTGGTTGTATCTGCAGTGGTTGTCACTCCTCCTGGGGTACCTATTGTCCTCATTGTACCCCTGACTCCTGTGCCCCTCGATTTCCTTGAGAGAAACTCCTAGAGACGTGACCATTCTCCCCACAAACATAACAATTACCCTGTTGTTGGCCTTGATGTCTTATCTGTTGTTGGCCCTACTGGCCCTAGCCCTGTTGGCCATGTTTGTTCCCATTATTGAAACCACTAGGTATCTTGTGTTTCCCTGAAGGTTGAGGGCCCCAAGATCATTAGGCCTCCTAGCTATTACTCTCCTTGCCCTACTTTTCTAGTTAATTTCCTTAGAGCGGTGTCTCTTCTCCCATTTATCTTTCTGGAATGCCCTATAATCTTGGCAATGGAGTAAGGTAGAATTCACTACCTAGTTATATGTAGTGAAAGTCAGATTCCACAATAATGACTGTCTGATTTGCCAGGATGTCCCTGACACGAACATATCTATCTTTCTTTGCATTGTACTGACATCCTACTTAGAAAAATAATAATGTGCGGTAACTCTTCCTCGTATTCTGCTATAGTAAGACTTCCTTGCTTAAGGTCCATGAACATCTTCCACGTCTCTGTTTGTATTGCCCGAGGAAAGTACATCCCCTCAAATATCTCCCAAAACTCCTCTATGGTAATACTATCCCTCTCGACATCCTTCAGAATCGGCTCCTGCTATTGAAGTGTGTCCCCCACCAATCGAATGACTCTAACATTTACTTCCATGCGGGTGTTCACTCTACTATCTATAAGTGTCGCTGAATATCTCTCCGCCACCTACTCGCCACTAGAATATCCAAAATTCCCGCAAACTCTGATGGTTGGCCTTTAGTGAAGGCCTCCCTAACTCTGTCCCAAATCAATCTATGTGTTTGGACTTGTATCATCACCTATTGATGGTGTGGTGACTGCGGCTGAGGCCGAGGTTGCGGAAAATTCCTTAACATAGAGGTAGATACTGCCTTAGCCATGATATTGGCGATCTTTGTTACTCCTACCATAGGTGGTGTTGGAGGTGGCTGCTGTTGGGCCCCCTCTTATATAGCTGGGGTGGTAGCACACCTTGGTCTGCCTCTCCTACCGTTTGCCATCTAATAGAAAATGAGGTTTTAATAGAAAGTGATCGCAAAGAATATAATGATTCCTAAATATATGGCTCTATACATCAAATAACACAACGCATAACATAATGGGATCAAACAGAAATCCTAAGGACACTAAAACCATGCCCTGATACCAACTGCAACAACCCCCATTTTCTCAGGCAAAGGCTATCTAGGAACAATATGCCGAAGATGGGGGTTGCTGATCAATTAATACCATTCTCATCACAGAGTAATACAAATATAATTAATTTAAAGGCCGATACTTTAAAACTTTATGAATATTTTTATGACAATAAATGAACTCAACAAACACCAACTAAATAATAAATTTAACAACAAGTTAATTTCACAACTCCAGCATAATGTATATAAGTAAATAAATCTCGATCTTATGCCCTTACAGATGTTTCAAAATAAAATATCTGAACTCTTCCAGAAAATCACCTAAGATAGAGTCAATAATTTGGAAGGTTGCTAAGCACGAGAGATCGTAAGGCTGGTACAACAATAGTCCTGCTATCACTGTCTAGAAATAACCTAGGAGGAGAAACATTTAAATTGGGGTTAGAGCCCGAGGTGTGCAAGAATTAACTTATTTAATTTATGATACAATAGTACAATCGATGCAAAATAAATATTCCCCTTTTTGTCGCTCACGTGTATTAACCTCACCCCTCAACTAAGTGTGATATTAATCGCATCCCAAATAAGTCCCAACTAATAATTATGACATTGCCATAAGTTTATAAAAATGATATATTGATACTTAATTCTTTAAATGTAATTACTACACTTAATTTCCAACACCCATTTATCCCAGTCACATAAGTTTCATATATTTATTGTATAAGCATCTATTATGTATTCTTGGGTAAAAATATAATTATTGTCCACATTCTTAGACAAATTAATTTATTCCATTCATGTCCGGGTAATTTTCCATATATGCCTTTTCATATATTTGACAACCAAAAGCATCTACCGTTGGTGTCTAATCCATGCTCTATGGGCAAGTCTAGAGGAATACCTTATCTTAAGAGGACCTCACAAAAAATAAATAAATTGGGGACGGTCCCTAAGCAGGATACATATACATGGCCCATACCCAGCGGTGACAAAGGAAGGGTCAGCGCCAATATATACCACTCATAGGTGACACCTCCACATAGTACCTATATGACCTACACATCGTAAAGCCCACCTGTGTCGGCATGTGGTACACGGTCCGAATGCGCGAACCCCCAAGACGATAAGACATTCCACTGGTATGTCCAAACAAAGACATAATAGTACATATTATTATCGTATATATTATGTATAGGTAATAACTCCATAATTTCCATAAAGAGTGCAACTCAAATCTATAACTTTTCTCATTTATTAATAATTCATCATTTAATAAATTTTTAAATATGATCCCATAAAATAACCATCTAGTTCTTTGTCATGGTTATTAATTTAAATATGAGCATATTATTTCCCAATTAGTTAATTAAAGGTTTCCTCTTTTACTCTTATTCCGTAAATTAGATTACTATATGTAACCAATCCAGGTAAATACCCATTTCAACCAAACAAAATTCATTTATGTAAGAAACTAAATCCCAGAGTTTAACGCAAAAAGGAACAAAAAGTCAAAATCCCCAGCATGTCGCTCGAACGAGAGGGGACCTCATTCGCGCAACCTGACAAGTCTCTCGAACGATAGTGACGTCATTTGAGCGACCTGCCATTTTCTTCCTCATGACTTTCCTCAATTGAAAATCTTCCTTGGATCAAAATATCCAAACCAAATGAACGCAAAATTCGTAATTGATAACCCAAAATATATGTTCAACCCGTGGATGGTATACCAAAACTAAAAATGAGAGCAGTAACTATTAAGGGTATAAATGTTTGAATAATTCTCCAAATTTCAGTCCTATCTAACTCGAGGTGTAGGGCATATGTTTTGAGATACATATCATGATTTTATTCCAATATTTTAATAATATTGTCCTTTACATTAATTATCCAACTATCCTAATTAACTATCAAAACCTTAAGTAAATCTATCATCAAATTTTAGATATACAATACCAAATTTCTGGTTCAAACTTTACATAAAAATCAATCCGCTACATGTATTATTCATCATAGAGTCAATCATATTTAAACCAAATTCCTAGAAATTTAAAGGGGTCATTACATGAATCTAGAAATAAATTGGAAAAAAAATTAAGCAACATGATTTTCCCTTTTCTCTTGCCCCTTTTCTCCTCTTTTTGGTATTCCTCCTAACCTCTCCCGTAACTGTTCCTGAAGAGATTTAGCTCGTAGTTGTGATGTGCGTTAAGAGATTAATGTTGGTGAGAACATCGTATCGATTGATGCCTTGTGTCTTGGGCACATTATTTAATTTATGTATATCCAAATTCACAAAATGATTTTTTTATATTATATTTTAGGCTTTTGGAGCCATATAAATTGATTTCAAAATCTTTTAAAAATTTAGTCCTGGTCTAACTGATTTCAATCCATGACAGAGCCGCACAGTAGTGTATTGGGAGGGCTTCTTATTTGGATTTTTCTTGCGAGACCTCCCCCGCATGAAAGTAACGAATGTCGGGAATAAAGAAAGGTTAGATCTTTAGACATTTCAAAATAATTATTTTTAGTATTTATAATTTAATGGATTAATCTGTTGAGAATTAGCGTATCCCTGTAGTGAAATGGGATTTATATTAGTTCTTGGGTTGGTGCCTTAGTTATTTCAGGCATATAATTGTAACGGTGAGTGGAAGTTATGCTAAAATTTAAGGCTAGTGGAGCCGGGTAATGATTGTGCAATTGAGCACGGTCATAGGGTCTATGGGCGCCCCAGTTGTATATTGTTATTATGAATTCACTATTGGGAATTGAAGAGATAAGAATATATATATTGGGTGTAAGATGTGATCCTTGTACGTATGTCTTTATCCAAATTTCGATGATGCAATTTTTCTAAAGAGGGGAGAATGTCACACCACGTAAAATTTGAAGAATGAGAATTCAATTATTTTGGGAGATATAGAATTATTTAATTGGGAGAATATTATTATGATTCTCATATGAAAATTTAGAGTGCACGGTTGATCCAGGAAGGGTCGAGATAGTCAAAATAATTGCTCGGAAGTTGTATTTGGGTTTCGAAGTATTTTGGACCTAGTTTGAACCGAAAATGAGTAAACGAGTCATTTTATTATGTATTATCATTTAAAGTTGGGAATTGTTGAAGATAAAGGTTATTTAAGCTTTGGATACTTAGGCTAATCTCATTTTTGTGAAGAAAACCCTAGAGAGAGAGAGAGAGAAACCATCGTGAAAGAATAGGAATAGAAGAAAAGAGCAGAAATTTTGGAGCTTTGGAGATTTT
This sequence comes from Sambucus nigra, assembly GCA_949130495.1. NCBI lineage: Eukaryota > Viridiplantae > Streptophyta > Magnoliopsida > Dipsacales > Adoxaceae > Sambucus > Sambucus nigra. The sequence continues at coordinate 42,297,366 of OX422221.1, forward strand.
TGGCTCAAATACACAGATTCAAGGAAGATTTAGACACTACAATTTTGAGGCAAGTGATTAAACTTTCTAAATACTTATGTGTGTGATTTGTTTCATAATTTCTGGACAAATTAGTTGATGGTTGAATAATTATGAGAAAACCCTACTTTTAGTCTTAAATCTTGTATTTGATGTGTATAAAGGGGTTTCATGGTATAAAAATGGTTGGCATCATTTGTGAGATGATAAATTATTGCTAGAATGTAGTAAGATTTGGGTTTCAGAATTGTAGAGTATGTTTTGAGGACGATTTTGGGTACAAATCTCCTGGGAATAAAATTCTGCAGAACGGGACCGATTAGGGTAGGAAAGCTGGATCGGTTAGTTTTTAAGGAAATCGGACCCACTCTTTTTTAAGAAAATCGGATCGATCCGTTTATTAAAGATTCTGTAAAAAATTTATGAACCGGACTGGGTCATTTTTGAGGACCCCCGGTCCGGTCACTATATTTTTCCAGCTCTTATTTTACCATTTTTCAATTGGTTTTATTGCTTAGGGACCATCCAATAGAGTGTAGTAAACATGTTTGGGAGATATTATGAGGGTTCATATTAAGAAAATAGAGGGGTCACTTTGGGGGTTAGTATGGAGATATTTATAAGAGAAAATTGTATTGTTTCCTTTTGGAAAAATTCTCTAAGAAATGGTGATTCTTTTGAGGATGGTTACGGGCTATTATGGAGGCCTATTTGGGAGTCTAACATGCTGGATTATTTTATAAATTCTCTGACTAGTAGGAATTTACTTAACGTCGATTACGGACTGAATGAGAGAGAAATTTCTTGTGTCCCTAGGGTTGTTAAATTGGACGATTATTCATATCTTAGTGTGATGGATTAGTAAGATTCAAGTGAGGGATTAAGTGATAGAATGGATTTGGGAAGGTATGCTAGGGTGTATCGGATGGTATAATGAGAGTTATATACATATAACCGGATTCATTATTTTTATACATACGGTAGTGAGATAGTATGTATATATATATATATATATATATATATAAAGGCTATTGAGGTTATTCCAGTGTCACTAGTTGTAAATGGATATAAAAGGCAAAGAAAAGGGATTCCTAGGATTAATTTGTCTGTCATATTTTTTACTAAAACGAAAGGTGTTTTGTAACATACATTATTTTGACAAATATGAGCTTTGGGTAATTTGTATTCGATTTGCATTTTACTTCCATTGGCTGAGTTTAATCGTTCAGATGTTTTATGATAATACCGGGTTGGAATTAATCCTTCTTGTAGGCAATTTAAATCTGCGCCTGAATCAATTAATGTTATGACTTTTACCTCATATTCTTTGTCAATGATTAAAGTTACTTGTACATGCCACTTTTGCAAATTAATTTGGTTTATGATATTTAATTGTTGATCAGTTTCTTCTTCTGTTATTATTTTGTCATCCTCTGGTTCACTTTCTGAGGAGATAACTTTTTGCTTTTGGAAGGTTTGGTCAACTTTTAAAATAGTGATATCTTGTTTTAGCCCTTTACTTTCTATTTTGATGTCTTTGATATCTTGTTTAATTATGTTAACTTCTCGTTGAAGATCTTGTAAAGTAATTTCTTTGTGAGTTTTAAATCGTTTTAGAGTATTATCAAGACTTATCTTATGTTGTTTCTTTCCAGCATCTTCTTCTTTAGATAATAATTTTTTAAATTTGGATAGGTATTGTGATTTTAAATCTCGGTTTTCTATTTTTCCAATTAAATCGATTAATAGTTCTTCCTGTTCTTCCTGTTTAGTGAGGACATTAATAGTTTTACAGCAATTGTCCTTACATCCTAAATTTATATCTGGAGAGCTAGAGTTTGTACCGGATTCAGAGTAACTTGATGATTCGTAATCAGTGTTTATTTCACCTTCACTAGAAGAATTTTTTAGTTCAAAAATTTTATATATTTCCTGTGTTACTTCAGATGATAATTGTAACTGGTTAATCTGGGATTTTACTTTACATTCAGATTTGTAGTGACCCGTTTTTCCACATTTATAACATTTTACTTTACTCTTGTCACTTTTTTTATTAGTTTCTGGTTTTTTGTGTTTTTTATAAAATTCCTTATTTTCTTTATTGTAAAATTTGTTGTTTTTGAAATAGTTTTTTCTATGTTTCTCATATCGTTTTGGATATGACTTGTATTTTTTATTTCTTGATGGTGCAACAGGGTTTAAGCCGTATTGTTCACAAAAATTTCCCATTTCGTATTTTTCTTTTAATTTTTCTTTATTAGCCTGTTTACTTATTTTCATATCTATACACATTTTTAATCCTTCTTTCTGGATCGTACTTATTATGTCTCCATATGTAAGATTGTTATAATCAATGTGTCCAGTGGTGTTACTTAGGACTTCTCTTATTTTATGAGCAAATAAATTTGGTAAACCATTAATGAATTTTTCTTTCCAAAATGGTTCATTACTATCGTCTCTAAGCATAACTCGGGATGTGAAAACATCTTTGTACCATCTAAAATCACTTAAAGTTGGGCATCTAAGGTTACTTAGTTGATCATGAATCCTTGAGGTGATATTACTTGGTGTTCCTAAAAAATGTTTTATTATTGTGAAAACTAAAGTGTTAACTCCGTCTGGAATCCCCATTCCAATGTTTTCATCAAAAATTGGGAGGCCATTAGCATCTTGTTGGACAGCAGATTTAATTTGTTCCTTTGATTCTTCGGTAAGATGTTTATCCCACCAAGATTTTAATGTTCCTGTGAATCCCATGGTTAATAGCTCAACTATTTCTGTTTGGGGAATGTTTTGATTGTTTAAGTAATTGTTGGCAACCATAGATATGTGTTGCATCTTATTTAGGATTTCTTGTTCAGATAACCCATCGATGTTCCATTCATAAAGTCTGTCTGAAGAAACTGAAAATTGATTGTGAACATTTCTTTCTTCGTATTGCATATCTGGGGGTGTTGGTCTAGTATACCAATTTTTTGTTAAAGTGGTAGGAGTTACTTTAGAAGTTTTTATTCTGTTTAATTCAACATTAGTAAATTGGTTTTCAATAGTCTGGATATCTTCATCCATAGTAGTTTCTTGGGATGAATCTGTATAAGTACTTTTGTTAATAGTTGTAATAGTTTTTGATGACTCTGCTTTGACTTCTTCTTTGATATCTTTAAGCATTTTTTCTATTTTATCTACAGTTTTTTCAGACTTTGTTTGTAAACTCACTCCTTTTCGGACTTCTGGAAGTTGAATTAAAGGTATTTCTTTTTTATATGGTAGTTTTGGTTTATCTATCTTATTTTCAATAGATTCTAGTTGTTTTCCGAGAGTATTTAGGTATTGATTAGTGTAATTATTTTGTTCAATAACCTTTTTGATTTCATCATTAGTAGAAGTAACTTTAAAGGGTGTAGCCACTACTTCTGTTCCCATGTGATTTACTAAAATGGTTTCTAGTGGAGGGTGACTAGATGATACTGTTGTTTTGTCTTGTTTTGTCCATTTTACTTTTGTTCGGACATTTATTTTTTGATAGTAGTTATCTAAATAGTCAAAAAATTTTATGTCTGTTCTTAATTCATTCATTAAAGTTTTCCATTTTCTTAGTATTCTAGCCTTTTCATTTTGGGAATATTTTTCTCGATATGCTCGTCGTCTAGTACGGTTTTCTTTTGACTCAAAATCTTCTCCTAGTTTAATCATGTCAGTTTTATAATCTTTATTGATTGTTAATAATTGGTGATTTACTGAACCTGTTTCAAAATCTGTTTGAGTGGGGGAATGTTGATCTTCATTAAAATTAGATGTTGATGTATAGCAGGGTTTACTTACTTGGGAGGTTGTATCAATTTCTTTTAACTTAAGATTACGTCTAGGTATTAAATCTTCATCTTTTCTTGTTGAATAACTTGTTTGGGATTTATTATCATCTTTGGATTTACTATTATCTCTAATATGGAGGTTTCTAAATCGTGGTTGATCAAAACTTATCCTAACTGATCCATCAAGGTATTCTTGGATTCGTTCTAGATTAATAGCATTGTTTTGTACTTTTCTGGGATGATTTTCATATTCTAATAACCAATCGTTTGGTAAATTAATATCTTTCCAATTTATTGACCTAGGGACTTGAATATTAGCATCATTTGTACTGCTTTGTATTAAAAGGGTTTTATCTTTCGGGCTTTTTACTAAAGCGTGGACATTTAGATTTGTCCTTAAACATTTGTAATAAATTCTATAAATTAAAGCAAGTGGTTTACTTCCTTCTAACATTTCATATCCAGATGTTTTAATATTTAATGTCATGGTTTTTAATATGTGAGGGTCAGTTAAACTTAATGTAAAATCAGGAAAACAATTAAAATGTATTGGTCCATTAAAAAGGCTTGATTCCATCATTCCTAAAATACTTGTGTTGTAATTAGTATGTCTCGCATCTCTAAGACATAAGAGGATAGAGGCATTTATTCCTTTACTGGTTAATGGTTTGACTGCTACTTGAATTAATCCTATGTGTAGGAAATTGAATCCATTTTTTCTTTGTTTTGTAATAGCTTCACTAGTTAATAGTTGAATTCTACCGTGTTCTTTATTTAGAGCATAAACATGTTCAACAGTTTTAACATTGTAATTAGTACTAAAGGATGACTTTAGAAAACTAGTTTTGTAAATTTCTTTTGTTGGGACTTTGGGAATATTCCAATCATTTAAATCTAAATTTACTTCTTCATAAACATGTTCTTCTTCGTTTATTATGTCTGGGGGAAAAGCTAAAGAAGATCTAGAGCTAGAACTAGCCAAAGAGTTTGACCTAAATAATCTATTCATTTTTAAAGCTTCTAAAGAACCTATTTTTTCCTCACAATTTTCATGTTTATTTTCTCAAAATGTCTCGATACATACCCTCTCATACCTATCCGCTCAGGCCACTCACTCGGGTCTTACTGTTTGGATACCGGATTTACTGTTCAGGTGATCAAACAAGTTTGGGATGTGAAAACACAAAGGGTGTAAGAATCAAAACTGGCTCAGAAATTGGCTCTAAAAGGGAACTGGAAATATAGATCAAACACAATAACTGGGAAACTTGGCTCTGATACCAAAAGGGAAGCAGCGCATATAATAAAACAGAAATTACTAATACTGAAAACTGAAGAACACGAAGAACATAAATTACAATAACTGAGATAACTGAAAGTAAACTTACAATTAGCTGATATTCTATTACAGTAATTAATCAGTAATTAATCAGTAATTTAAAACTTTCAAGTTCATCTGGTTCAACCAACTGTATTAATCAGTAATTTTGTAAGTTTACATTTAGTTATCTCAGTTATTGTAATTTATGTTCTTCGTGTTCTTCAGTTTTCAGTATTAGTAATTTATGTTTTATTATATGCGCTGCTTCCCTTTTGGTATAAGAGCCAAGTTTCCCAGTTATTGTGTTTGATCTATATTTCCAGTTCCCTTTTAGAGCCAATTTCTGAGCCAGTTTTGATTCTTACACCCTTTGTGTTTTCACATCCCAAACTTGTTAGATCACCTGAACAGTAAATCCGGTATCCAAACAGTAAGACCCGAGTGAGTGGCCTGAGCGGATAGGTATGAGAGGGTATGTATCGAGACATTTTGAGAAAACAAACATGAAAATTGTGAGGAAAAAATAGGTTCTTTAGAAGCTTTAAAAATGAATAGATTATTTAGGTCAAACTCTTTGGTTAGTTCTAGCTCTATATCTTCTTTAGCTTTTCCCCCAGACATAATAAACGAAGAAGAACATGTTTATGAAGAAGTAAATTTAGATTTAAATGATTGGAATATTCCCAAAGTCCCAACAAAAGAAATTTACAAAACTAGTTTTCTAAAGTCATCCTTTAGTACTAATTACAATGTTAAAACTGTTGAACATGTTTATGCTCTAAATAAAGAACACGATAGAATTCAACTATTAACTAGTGAAGCTATTACAAAACAAAGAAAAAATGGATTCAATTTCCTACACATAGGATTAATTCAAGTAGCAGTCAAACCATTAACCAGTAAAGGAATAAATGCCTCTATCCTCTTATGTCTTAGAGATGCGAGACATACTAATTACAACACAAGTATTTTAGGAATGATGGAATCAAGCCTTTTTAATGGACCAATACATTTTAATTGTTTTCCTGATTTTACATTAAGTTTAACTGACCCTCACATATTAAAAACCATGACATTAAATATTAAAACATCTGGATATGAAATGTTAGAAGGAAGTAAACCACTTGCTTTAATTTATAGAATTTATTAGAAATGTTTAAGGACAAATCTAAATGTCCACGCTTTAGTAAAAAGCCCGAAAGATAAAACCCTTTTAATACAAAGCAGTACAAATGATGCTAATATTCAAGTCCCTAGGTCAATAAATTGGAAAGATATTAATTTACCAAACGATTGGTTATTAGAATATGAAAATCATCCTAGAAAAGTACAAAACAATGCTATTAATCTAGAACGAATCCAAGAATACCTTGATGGATCAGTTAGGATAAGTTTTGATCAACCACGATTTAGAAACCTCCATATTAGAGATAATAGTAAATCCAAAGATGATAATAAATCCCAAACAAGTTATTCAACAAGAAAAGATGAAGATTTAATACCTAGACGTAATCTTAAGTTAAAAGAAATTGATACAACCTCCCAAGTAAGTAAACCCTACTATACAGCAACATCTAATTTTAATGAAGATCAACATTCCCCCACTCAAACAGATTTTGAAACAGGTTCAGTAAATCACCAATTATTAACAATCAATAAAGATTATAAAACTGACATGATTAAACTAGGAGAAGATTTTGAGTCAAAAGAAAACCGTACTAGACGACGAGCATATCGAGAAAAATATTCCCAAAATGAAAAGGCTAGAATACTAAGAAAATGGAAAACTTTAATGAATGAATTAAGAACAGACATAAATTTTTTTGACTATTTAGATAACTACTATCAAAAAATAAATGTCCTAACAAAAGTAAAATGGACAAAACAAGACAAAACAACAGTATCATCTAGTCACCCTCCACTAGAAACCATTTTAGTAAATCACATGGGAACAGAAGTAGTGGCTACACCCTTTAAAGTTACTTCTACTAATGATGAAATCAAAAAGGTTATTGAACAAAATAATTACACTAATCAATACCTAAATACTCTCGGAAAACAACTAGAATCTATTGAAAATAAGATAGATAAACCAAAACTACCATATAAAAAAGAAATACCTTTAATTCAACTTCCAGAAGTCCGAAAAGGAGTGAGTTTACAAACAAAGTCTGAAAAAACTGTAGATAAAATAGAAAAAATGCTTAAAGATATCAAAGAAGAAGTCAAAGCAGAGTCATCAAAAACTATTACAACTATTAACAAAAGTACTTATACAGATTCATCCCAAGAAACTACTACGGATGAAGATATCCAGACTATTGAAAACCAATTTACTAATGTTGAATTAAACAGAATAAAAACTTCTAAAGTAACTCCTACCACTTTAACAAAAAATTGGTATACTAGACCAACACCCCCAGATATGCAATACGAAGAAAGAAATGTTCACAATCAATTTTCAGTTTCTTCAGACAGACTTTATGAATGGAACATCGATGGGTTATCTGAACAAGAAATCCTAAATAAGATGCAACACATATCTATGGTTGCCAACAATTACTTAAACAATCAAAACATTCCCCAAACAGAAATAGTTGAGCTATTAACCATGGGATTCACAGGAACATTAAAATCTTGGTGGGATAAACATCTTACCGAAGAATCAAAGGAACAAATTAAATCTGCTGTCCAACAAGATGCTAATGGCCTCCCAATTTTTGATGAAAACATTGGAATGGGGATTCCAGACGGAGTTAACACTTTAGTTTTCACAATAATAAAACATTTTTTAGGAACACCAAGTAATATCACCTCAAGGATTCATGATCAACTAAGTAACCTTAGATGCCCAACTTTAAGTGATTTTAGATGGTACAAAGATGTTTTCACATCCCGAGTTATGCTTAGAGACGATAGTAATGAACCATTTTGGAAAGAAAAATTCATTAATGGTTTACCAAATTTATTTGCTCATAAAATAAGAGAAGTCCTAAGTAACACCACTGGACACATTGATTATAACAATCTTACATATGGAGACATAATAAGTACGATCCAGAAAGAAGGATTAAAAATGTGTATAGATATGAAAATAAGTAAACAGGCTAATAAAGAAAAATTAAAAGCAAAATACGAAATGGGAAATTTTTGTGAACAATACGGCTTAAACCCTGTTGCACCATCAAGAAATAAAAAATACAAGCCATATCCAAAACGATATGAGAAACATAGAAAAAACTATTTCAAAAACAACAAATTTTACAATAAAGAAAATAAGGAATTTTATAAAAAACACAAAAAACCAGAAACTAATAAAAAAAGTGACAAGAGTAAAGTAAAATGTTATAAATGTGGAAAAACGGGTCACTACAAATCTGAATGTAAAGTAAAATCCCAGATTAACCAGTTACAATTATCATCTGAAGTAACACAGGAAATATATAAAATTTTTGAACTAAAAAATTCTTCTAGTGAAGGTGAAATAAACACTGATTACGAATCATCAAGTTACTCTGAATCCGGTACAAACTCTAGCTCTCCAGATATAAATTTAGGATGTAAGGACAATTGCTGTAAAACTATTAATGTCCTCACTAAACAGGAAGAACAGGAAGAACTATTAATCGATTTAATTGGAAAAATAGAAAACCGAGATTTAAAATCACAATACCTATCCAAATTTAAAAAATTATTATCTAAAGAAGAAGATGCTGGAAAGAAACAACATAAGATAAGTCTTGATAATACTCTAAAACGATTTAAAACTCACAAAGAAATTACTTTACAAGATCTTCAACGAGAAGTTAACATAATTAAACAAGATATCAAAGACATCAAAATAGAAAGTAAAGGGCTAAAACAAGATATCACTATTTTAAAAGTTGACCAAACCTTCCAAAAGCAAAAAGTTATCTCCTCAGAAAGTGAACCAGAGGATGACAAAATAATAACAGAAGAAGAAACTGATCAACAATTAAATATCATAAACCAAATTAATTTGCAAAAGTGGCATGTACAAGTAACTTTAATCATTGACAAAGAATATGAGGTAAAAGTCATACCATTAATTGATTCAGGCGCAGATTTAAATTGCCTACAAGAAGGATTAATTCCAACCCGGTATTATCATAAAACATCTGAACGATTAAACTCAGCCAATGGAAGTAAAATGCAAATCGAATACAAATTACCCAAAGCTCATATTTGTCAAAATAATGTATGTTACAAAACACCTTTCGTTTTAGTAAAAAATATGACAGACAAATTAATCCTAGGAATCCCTTTTCTTTGCCTTTTATATCCATTTACAACTAGTGACACTGGAATAACCTCAATAGCCTTCGGACAACAAGTAAAATTCGAATTTCTCTCAAAACCAGAAATCAGGGATTTAAAAACTCTCAAAGAATTTTCAATATCAATAAAGCGTCTTCAATATAAGAGAAAACAATTAAATTTTCTAAATGAAGAAATAAGGTACAAAAGAATTGAAGAACAACTTACAAATAAAACTCTACAAGATGAAATAGAAAAATTCAAGATAAAAATCAAAAATGAAATCTGTTCTGATCTACCAAATGCCTTCTTACATAGAAAGAAACATATAGTAACCTTACCATACACCAAGGATTTTAGTGAAAAATTTATTCCTACAAAAGCAAGACCTATTCAAATGAATCAAGAAGATATGGAACTATGTAAAGATGAAATTAATGGGTTGTTACAAAAAGGAATTATAAGGAAAAGTAAATCTCCCTGGTCATGCCCCGCATTCTATGTCAGAAAAAATGCTGAGTTAGAAAGAAGAGTTCCCAGGTTAGTCATCAATTACAAACCACTTAATAAAGTTTTAGAATGGATAAGATATCCAATCCCAAATAAACGCGACCTCATTACAGGAAAAGGATTTACACCACAATTTGAACACATTAAAGGTAAAGATAATCAATTAGCTGATATTCTATTACTAACTCTTCTTAATATTTTGCAGATGTCTTATCAAGGATCTTCTTCAGGAACACAAGAGAATACTAATCAATTGTTTACTGTTCTTAATGCAAAACAGAAATTCAGGTCAAAGTTACCAGTTAATGAAGATCAACAAAAAATGCTCGACAATCTCTGGTTTAACAGAGAATATAATAAAGGATCGTTTATTCACACTATGAACTACGTAAATACTTATTTTCACAATACAAATAATTATGTGAAAACCTTAGAAGCACAAGTTAAATACTATAAAAGCAAAAGTGATCCACAACTCATCAAGGACCATGAAACAGTTATTAAATATTATAAAGTATTAAATCTTAAAAATCAAGAAAATGAAAAGAAAATGAAAACTGTAGACCTCTATTCCAATAATAACTTTTTATCTTCTTTTGACCCTTACCATAGGTATATACTAAAAACAAAAGTAGAAACCATATTACCAAATGATATAACCGAAAGAATAATTAGATTTGCACAAGAAAAAGATATATCTAATTGGCTTTTTATTCAAAATTATTTCCGTTTTAATCCTAAACCAATAGGATGTACTTATAAGTATGAACATGTCCATCTAAATGCTATAAATAGATATGAAACCATGGTAATGATAGAAATTGAATATCAAAAGTTTCAAAATTTTATAATAACTAGACCAAACGTAATATTTCCTCATAATCCTGAGATTGCAATAGAAGTCACTATAAGCTTATTATTAGAATATGGAATGGTTAGTAGCATTTTAATACCTCCTCCATGGGATAAAATCAATTGTAATTTTCCAAAAAGCTTAACAGATGCACTAGCTGAACTACAACCTAAAAGAGTTAGTTCACCTTTTATTTTATTAATAATAGAAAGTATACCACCAGAATGGGTAGGAACAGGTCAAATAATTCACAGCAGGCACAATATTTTCATTGAACATCGAAGAGATAGAATTTCAAATTATTATGCTCAAGCAAGCAACGATGATTCACTAATTAATGGCAAAGAAGCAACAGCTGATTTAATATTAATGTATAAAGTCTATAATATAATGAATGAAATCCCAGCTGACCCCTGGTATATGATCAAAGAAAATTTTAATATGAGAATATTTATACCAAAACATCCTTTTAATAGAAATGTAACCTATTTTAATAAATCTCAAAATTCTACTGACACTGAAGAAGCACTATTTAATGAAAGAGAAAGCAATTATCATTATCTGGCCTATAGACACACCGATTCAGACGATGACTCAATGGACTCTGTAACCAGGCACAATATTAATAATATGATGGAACCATAAATGATCAGACGCACGAAATAACACATACGCAAGAGATGACGCAAGCATCAGACGACAGTTACTATTCACCTACTGTGCCAGCATGCAACAACCAACAATGGTTCGACAATTTTATGTTAAATGGTGGGACTCTTTCAATCATCAAAGGATTATTAATGCTGTCCAAATGGAGTTTCCTTGCCAGCCAATCATTCCAGTTCAGGCAGTCCAAGTAACAAAGAAATCCAGTCAAAGTTCTATGGATACATCATTAGCCAAGTCAAAGAAATCCCAGCAGCTCAAAGATCTAGCGAAACAGTTCCTTCTTCAAGCTGAAGCCGAAGATGAAAATTATTGTTCTCCCACTTCTTCTAATGAATCAACAAACAGTCACCAAGTTAACACATCGGATCCATATTCAAGTTCTTTATTCCAAGATGCTCAGGACCCTTACAGTCTGTAATAAATTAAATCTGTTTACCCCCAGGTGAAAATATTTACCCCAGTCAAAGTTACCCTCGGTGAAATTATATTTACCCCAGTCAAAGTTACCCCCCGGTGAAATTATATTTACCCCAGGTGAAAATCATTAGTCAGAATTACCCGCAGTAATATCAGTTTACCCAAGGTGAAACAAGTTACCCGTCCGATTTACCCCAGGTGAAAGTCAAAGTTACCTCAGGTTAATTTCAGTTTACCCAGTCAAAGTTACCCCAGGTTAAAATCAGTTTACCCAGTCAAAGTTACCCCAGGTTAAATCAGTTTACCCAGGCTAAAATCAGTTTACCCATTTACCCGTCCGATTTACCCCAGGTGAAAGTCAAAGTTACCCCAGGTTAAAATCAATTTACCCATTTACCCGTCCTATTTACCCCAGGTGAAAATCATTTCGTTGATTTACCCCAGGTGAAAGTCAAAGTTACCTCAGGTTAATTTCAGTTTACCCATTTACCCGTCCTATTTACCCCCGGTAAATGGAATTACCCCATTCAAATCTGCAGCTATAAATACCAAGCTCATTCCAGTCATTAACCAGAGTCCAATTCTCTGGAACTAAAACACTCTCAAAACTTTCACTCTCTATTACATTCTCCATATTCGGGATTGGATATCTTATCCATTCTAAAACTTTATTAAGTGGTTTGTAATTGATGACTAACCTGGGAACTCCTCTTTCTAACTCAGCATTTTTTCTGACATAGAATGCGGGGCATGACCAGGGAGATTTACTTTTCCTTATAATTCCTTTTTGTAACAACCCATTAATTTCATCTTTACATAGTTCCATGTCTTCTTGATTCATTTGAATAGGACCATGAAACAGTTATTAAATATTATAAAGTGTTAAATCTTAAAAATCAAGAAAATGAAAAGAAAATGAAAACTGTAGACCTCTATTCCAATAATAACTTTTTATCTTCTTTTGACCCTTACCATAGGTATATACTAAAAACAAAAGTAGAAACCATATTACCAAATGATATAACCAAAAGAATAATTAGATTTGCACAAGAAAAAGATATATCTAATTGGCTTTTTATTCAAAATTATTTCCGTTTTAATCCTAAACCAATAGGATGTACTTATAAGTATGAACATGTCCATCTAAATGCTATAAATAGATATGAAACCATGGTAATGATAGAAATTGAATATCAAAAGTTTCAAAATTTTATAATAACTAGACCAAACGTAATATTTCCTCATAATCCTGAGATTGCAATAGAAGTCACTATAAGCTTATTATTAGAATATGGAATGGTTAGTAGCATTTTAATACCTCCTCCATGGGATAAAATCAATTGTAATTTTCCAAAAAGCTTAACAGATGCACTAGCTGAACTACAACCTAAAAGAGTTAGTTCACCTTTTATTTTATTAATAATAGAAAGTTACTGAAAACTGAAGAACACGAAGAACATAATTACAATAACTGAGATAACTGAAAGTAAACTTACAAAATTACTGATTAATACAGTTGGTTGAACCGGATGAACTTGAAAGCATAATGTTTAATACAGAATATAAACTGAGAATGTAATGGAGAGAGAAAGTTTTGAGAGTGTTTTAGTTCCAGAGAATTGGACTCTGGTTAATGACTGGAATGAGCTTGGTATTTATAGCTGCAGATTTGAATGGGGTAATTCCATTTACCGGGGGTAAATAGGACGGGTAAATGGGTAAACTGAAATTAACCTGAGGTAACTTTGACTTTCACCTGGGGTAAATCAACGAAATGATTTTCACCTGGGGTAAATAGGACGGGTAAATGGGTAAACTGATTTTAACCTGGGGTAACTTTGACTTTCACCTGGGGTAAATCGGACGGGTAAATGGGTAAACTGATTTTAGCCTGGGTAAACTGATTTAACCTGGGGTAACTTTGACTGGGTAAACTGATTTTAACCTGGGGTAACTTTGACTGGGTAAACTGAAATTAACCTGAGGTAACTTTGACTTTCACCTGGGGTAAATCGGACGGGTAACTTGTTTCACCTTGGGTAAACTGATATTACTGCGGGTAATTCTGACTAATGATTTTCACCTGGGGTAAATATAATTTGGGTAAATATAATTTCACCGGGGGGTAACTTTGACTGGGGTAAATATAATTTCACCGAGGGTAACTTTGACTGGGGTAAATATTTTCACCTGGGGGTAAACAGATTTAATTTATTACAGACTGTAAGGGTCCTGAGCATCTTGGAATAAAGAACTTGAATATGGATCCGATGTGTTAACTTGGTGACTGTTTGTTGATTCATTAGAAGAAGTGGGAGAACAATAATTTTCATCTTCGGCTTCAGCTTGAAGAAGGAACTGTTTCGCTAGATCTTTGAGCTGCTGGGATTTCTTTGACTTGGCTAATGATGTATCCATAGAACTTTGACTGGATTTCTTTGTTACTTGGACTGCCTGAACTGGAATGATTGGCTGGCAAGGAAACTCCATTTGGACAGCATTAATAATCCTTTGATGATTGAAAGAGTCCCACCATTTAACATAAAATTGTCGAACCATTGTTGGTTGTTGCATGCTGGCACAATAGGTGAATAGTAACTGTCGTCTGATGCTTGCGTCATCTCTTGCGTATGTGTTATTTCGTGCGTCTGATCATTTATGGTTCCATCATATTATTAATATTGTGCCTGGTTACAGAGTCCATTGAGTCATCGTCTGAATCGGTGTGTCTATAGGCCAGATAATGATAATTGCTTTCTCTTTCATTAAATAGTGCTTCTTCAGTGTCAGTAGAATTTTGAGATTTATTAAAATAGGTTACATTTCTATTAAAAGGATGTTTTGGTATAAATATTCTCATATTAAAATTTTCTTTGATCATATACCAGGGGTCAGCTGGGATTTCATTCATTATATTATAGACTTTATACATTAATATTAAATCAGCTGTTGCTTCTTTGCCATTAATTAGTGAATCATCGTTGCTTGCTTGAGCATAATAATTTGAAATTATATCTCTTCGATGTTCAATGAAAATATTGTGCCTGCTGTGAATTATTTGACCTGTTCCTACCCATTCTGGTGGTATACTTTCTATTATTAATAAAATAAAAGGTGAACTAACTCTTTTAGGTTGTAGTTCAGCTAGTGCATCTGTTAAGCTTTTTGGAAAATTACAATTGATTTTATCCCATGGAGGAGGTATTAAAATGCTACTAACCATTCCATATTCTAATAATAAGCTTATAGTGACTTCTATTGCAATCTCAGGATTATGAGGAAATATTACGTTTGGTCTAGTTATTATAAAATTTTGAAACTTTTGATATTCAATTTCTATCATTACCATGGTTTCATATCTATTTATAGCATTTAGATGGACATGTTCATACTTATAAGTACATCCTACTGGTTTAGGATTAAAACGGAAATAATTTTGAATAAAAAGCCAATTAGATATATCGTTTTCTTGTGCAAATCTAATTATTCTTTCGGTTATATCATTTGGTAATATGGTTTCTACTTTTGTTTTTAGTATATACCTATGGTAAGGGTCAAAAGAAGATAAAAAGTTATTATTGGAATAGAGGTCTACAGTTTTCATTTTCTTTTCATTTTCTTGATTTTTAAGATTTAATACTTTATAATATTTAATAACTGTTTCATGGTCCTTGATGAGTTGTGGATCACTTTTGCTTTTATAGTATTTAACTTGTGCTTCTAAGGTTTTCACATAATTATTTGTATTGTGAAAATAAGTATTTACGTAGTTCATAGTGTGAATAAACGATCCTTTATTATATTCTCTGTTAAACCAGAGATTGTCGAGCATTTTTTGTTGATCTTCATTAAGTGGTAACTTTGACCTGAATTTCTGTTTTGCATTAAGAACAGTAAACAATTGATTAGTATTCTCTTGTGTTCCTGAAGAAGATCCTTGATAAGACATCTGCAAAATATTAAGAAGAGTTAGTAATAGAATATCAGCTAATTGATTATCTTTACCTTTAATGTGTTCAAATTTTGGTGTAAATCCTTTTCCTGTAATGAGGTCGCGTTTATTTGGGATTGGATATCTTATCCATTCTAAAACTTTATTAAGTGGTTTGTAATTGATGACTAACCTGGGAACTCTTCTTTCTAACTCAGCATTTTTTCTGACATAGAATGCGGGGCATGACCAGGGAGATTTACTTTTCCTTATAATTTCTTTTTGTAACAACCCATTAATTTCATCTTTACATAGTTCCATATCTTCTTGATTCATTTGAATAGGTCTTGCTTTTGTAGGAATAAATTTTTCACTAAAATCCTTGGTGTATGGTAAGGTTACTATATGTTTCTTTCTATGTATGAAGGCATTTGGTAGATCAGAACAGATTTCATTTGTGATTTTTATCTTGAATTTTTCTATTTCATCTTGTAGAGTTTTATTTGTAAGTTGTTCTTCAATTCTTTTGTACCTTATTTCTTCATTTAGAAAATTTAATTGTTTTCTCTTATATTGAAGACGCTTTATTGATATTGAAAATTCTTTGAGAGTTTTTAAATCCATGATTTCTGGTTTTGAGAGAAATTCGAATTTTACTTGTTGTCCGAAGGCTATTGAGGTTATTCCAGTGTCACTAGTTGTAAATGGATATAAAAGGCAAAGAAAAGGGATTCCTAGGATTACTTTGTCTGTCATATTTTTTACTAAAACAAAAGGTGTTTTGTAACATACATTATTTTGACAAATATGAGCTTTGGGTAATTTGTATTCGATTTGCATTTTACTTCCATTGGCTGAGTTTAATCGTTCAGATGTTTTATGATAATACCGGGTTGGAATTAATCCTTCTTGTAGGCAATTTAAATCTGCGCCTGAATCAATTAATGCTATGACTTTTACCTCATATTCTTTGTCAATGATTAAAGTTACTTGTACATGCCACTTTTGCAAATTAATTTGGTTTATGATATTTAATTGTTGATCTGTTTCTTCCTCTGTTACTATTTTGTCGTCATCCTCTGGTTCACTTTCTGAGGAGATAACTTTTTGCTTTTGGAAGGTTTGGTCAACTTTTAAAATAGTGATATCTTGTTTTAACTCTTTACTTTCTATTTTGATGTCTTTGATATCTTGTTTAATTATGTTAACTTCTCGTTGAAGATCTTGCAATGTAATTTCTTTGTGAGTTTTAAATCGTTTTAGAGTATTATCAAGACTTATCCTATGTTGTTTCTTTCCAGCATCTTCTTCTTTAGATAATAATTTTTTAAATTTGGATAGGTATTGTGATTTTAAATCTCGGTTTTCTATTTTTCCAATTAAATCAATTAATAGTTCTTCCTGTTCTTCCTGTTTAGTGAGGACATTAATAGTTTTACAGCAAGTGTCTTTACATCCTAAATTTATATCTGGAGAGCTAGAATTTGTACCGGATTCATAGTAACTTGATGATTCGTAATCAGTGTTTATCTCACCTTCACTAGAAGAATTTTTTAGTTCAAAAATTTTATATATTTGCTGTGTTACTTCAGATGATAATTGTAACTGGTTAATCTGGGATTTTACTTTACATTCAGATTTGTAGTGACCCGTTTTTCCACATTTATAACATTTTTCTTTACTCTTGTCACTTTTCTTATTAGTTTGTGGTTTTTTGTGTTTTTTATAAAATTCCTTATTTTCTTTATTGTAAAATTTGTTGTTTTTGAAATAGTTTTTTCTATGTTTCTCATATCGTTTTGGATATGACTTGTATTTTTTATTTCTTGATGGTGCAACAGGGTTTAAGCCGTACTGTTCACAAAAATTTCCCATTTCGTATTTTGCTTTTAATTTTTCTTTATTAGCCAGTTTACTTATTTTCATATCTATACACATTTTTAATCCTTCTTTCTGGATTGTACTTATTATGTCTCCATATGTAAGATTGTTATAATCAATGTGTCCATTGGTGTTACTTAGGACTTCTCTTATTTTGTGAGCGAATAAATTTGGTAAACCATTAATGAATTTTTCTTTCCAAAATGGTTCATTACTATCGTCTCTAAGCATTACTCGTGATGTGAAAACATCTTTGTACCATCTAAAATCACTTAAAGTTGGGCATCTAAGGTTACTAAGTTGATCATGAATCCTTGAGGTGATATTACTTGGTGTTCCTAAAAAATGTTTTATTATTGTGAAAACTAAAGTGTTAACTCCATCTGGAATCTCCATTCCAATGTTTTCATCAAAAATTGGGAGGCCATTAGCATCTTGTTGGACAGCAGATTTAATTTGTTCCTTTGATTCTTCGGTAAGATGTTTATCCCACCAAGATTTTAATGTTCCTGTGAATCCCATGGTTAATAGCTCAACTATTTCTGTTTGGGGAATGTTTTGATTGTTTAAGTAATTGTTGGCAACCATAGATATGTGTTGCATCTTATTTAAAATTTCTTGTTCAGATAATCCATCTATGTTCCATTCATAAAGTCTATCTGAAGAAACTGAAAATTGATTGTGAACATTTCTTTCTTCATATTGCATATCTGGGGGTGTTGGTCTAGTATACCAATTTTTTGTTAAAGTGGTAGGAGCTACTTTAGAAGTTTTTATTCTATTTAATTCAACATTAGTAAATTGGTTTTCAATAGTCTGGATATCTTCATCCGTAGTAGTTTCTTGGGATGAGTCTGTATAAGTACTTTTGTTAATAGTTGTAATAGTTTTTGATGATTCTGCTTTGACTTCTGCTTTGATATCTTTAAGCATTTTTTCTATTTTATCTAGAGTCTTTTCAGACTTTGTTTGTAAACTTACTCCTTTTCGGACTTCTGGAAGTTGAATTAAAGGTATTTCTTTTTTATATGGTAGGTTTGGTTTATCAAACTTATTTTCAATAGATTCTAGTTGTTTTCCTAGAGTATTTAGGTATTGATTAGTGTAATTATTTTGTTCAATAACCTTTTTGATTTCATCATTAGTAGAAGTAACTTTAAAGGGTGTAGCCACTACTTCTGTTCCCATGTGATTTACTAAAATGGTTTCTAGTGGAGGGTGACTAGATGATACTGTTGTTTTGTCTTGTTTTGTCCATTTTACTTTTGTTAGGACATTTATTGTTTGATAATAGTTATCTAAATAGTCGAAAAATTTTATGTCTGTTCTTAATTCATTCATTAAAGTTTTCCATTTTCTTAGTATTCTAGCCTTTTCACTTTGGGAATATTTTTCTCGATATGCTCGTCGTCTAGTACGGTTTTCTTTTGACTCAAAATCTTCTCCTAGTTTAATCATGTTAGTTTTATAGTCTTTATTGATTGTTAATAATTGGTGATTTACTGAACCTGTTTCAAAATCTGTTTGAGTGGGGGAATGTTGATCTTCATCATCATTAAAATTAGATGTTGCTGTATAGCAGGGTTTACTTACTTGGGAGGTTGTATCAATTTCTTTTAACTTAAGATTACGTCTAGGTATTAAATCTTCATATTTTCTTGTTGAATAACTTGTTTGGGATTTATTATCATCTTTGGATTTACTATCATCTCTAATATGGAGGTTTCTAAATCGTGGTTGATCAAAACTTATCCTAACTGATCCATCAAGGTATTCTTGGATTCGTTCTAGATTAATAGCATTGTTTTGTACTTTTCTGGGATGATTTTCATTTTCTAATAACCAATCGTTTGGTAAATTAATATCTTTCCAATTTATTGACCTAGGGACTTGAATATTAGCATCATTTGTATTGCTTTGTATTAAAAGGGTTTTATCTTTCGGGCTTTTTACTAAAGCGTGGACATTTAGATTTGTCCTTAAACATTTGTAATAAATTCT
Organism: Sambucus nigra; assembly: GCA_949130495.1. NCBI lineage: Eukaryota > Viridiplantae > Streptophyta > Magnoliopsida > Dipsacales > Adoxaceae > Sambucus > Sambucus nigra. The sequence goes on from OX422221.1 coordinate 42,317,057, forward strand.
ATAAATTAAAGCAAGTGGTTTACTTCCTTCTAAGATTTCATATCCAGATGTTTTAATATTTAATGTCATGGTTTTTAATATGTGAGGGTCAGTTAAACTTAATGTAAAATCAGGAAAACAATTAAAATGTATTGGTCCATTAAAAAGGCTTGATTCCATCATTCCTAAAATACTTGTGTTGTAATTAGTATGTCTCGCATCTCTAAGACATAAGAGGATAGAGGCATTTATTCCTTTACTGGTTAATGGTTTGACTGCTACTTGAATTAATCCTATGTGTAGGAAATTGAATCCATTTTTTCTTTGTTTTGTAATAGCTTCACTAGTTAATAGTTGAATTCTATCGTGTTCTTTATTTAGAGCATAAACATATTCAACAGTTTTAACATTGTAATTAGTACTAAAGGATGACTTTAGAAAACTAGTTTTGTAAATTTCTTTTGTTGGGACTTTGGGAATATTCCAATCATTTAAATCTAAATTTACTTCTTCATAAACATGTTCTTCTTCGTTTATTATGTCTGGGGGAAAAGCTAAAGAAGATCTAGAGCTAGAACTAGCCAAAGAGTTTGACCTAAATAATCTATTCATTTTTAAAGCTTCTAAAGAACCTATTTATTCCTCACAATTTTCATGTTTGTTTTCTCAAAATGTTTTGATACATACCCTCTCATACCCATCCGCTCAGGCCACTCACTCGGGTCTTACTGTTTGGATACCGGATTTACTGTTCAGGTGATCTAACAAGTTTGGGATGTGAAAACACAAAGGGTGTTTTCAGTTTTGGTATCTAACAAGTTTTGGTATCAGAGCCAAGTTTCCCAGTTATTGTGTTTGATCTATATTTCCAGTTCCCTTTTAGAGCCAATTTCTGAGCCAGTTTTGATTCTTACACCCTTTGTGTTTTCACATCCCAAACTTGTTAGATCACCTGAACAGTAAATCCGGTATCCAAACAGTAAGACCCGAGTGAGTGGCCTGAGCGGATAGGTATGAGAGGGTATGTATCGAGACATTTTGAGAAAACAAACATGAAAATTGTGAGGAAAAAATAGGTTCTTTAGAAGCTTTAAAAATGAATAGATTATTTAGGTCAAACTCTTTGGCTAGTTCTAGCTCTAGATCTTCTTTAGCTTTTCCCCCAGACATAATAAACGAAGAAGAACATGTTTATGAAGAAGTAAATTTAGATTTAAATGATTGGAATATTCCCAAAGTCCCAACAAAAGAAATTTACAAAACTAGTTTTCTAAAGTCATCCTTTAGTACTAATTACAATGTTAAAACTGTTGAACATGTTTATGCTCTAAATAAAGAACACGATAGAATTCAACTATTAACTAGTGAAGCTATTACAAAACAAAGAAAAAATGGATTCAATTTCCTACACATAGGATTAATTCAAGTAGC